>CM035444.1:8068805-8471305 GCA_020310875.1 Ceratopteris richardii
CGGTATTGCATCCGTGGTTTTTCAAGCATTTTCAATGGTCATACCGATGCCGAGGGGTGATCTCGGTATGGGCAGCGTCGGTATGCCCCTCATATGTTGTAGTGCTTGGGAACAAAACCTAGGGCAACCAGACTTGCCAAGACAAAATGAAACTCACATTAATATTGAACAACAACAAGGTAGGAGAGTACACACTTTCCCAAATCCTTTTGAAAGAGAAGCAGAAGGAATTAATGATTTTCCAATCAGAAGGAGACATCAGTGGAAAAATCACGGAAGAATGCTTAGTCCCTATCAAGTAGCAAAATGCATGAAGAATCAATATAAAGGATATTCTGATCCTCATGCTCATGCTGCAGAATTCAGACAATTAATTAGGGCAAAAGAAGTAGAGGATTACAAAGTACAATTTGAAGCATTTGGTCTAACCCTAACTGGACCTGCACTATCTTGGTTCATTCCATTGAGAAAGGAAATGTATCCAAATATTGACTCTTTCTTGAAGCCTTCATAGGGGAATTCTCAAAAACTGGAATAAAACATAGTACAATGGTTTTAAACAATAAAAAGATGAAAATGTCAGAGAGGCAGCTAGGAGATTCAAGCAATACATTGATAGATGTCCAAGAGAGGAGGTACCATCCATGGAAAGACAAGTATCTCTATTCATAGAAGGACTCAGAAGTGCACAATTAAGAACCTTGGCGTATTATAAGAGATGTCCTGATCTAGGAGCATGTGTGAAAGAAGCAATAGACTTAGAGGATAACAGAGGACAAGATCTATTAGCATTTGATCAACCAAGAACAAATGAAGATAAAATCCCACCAGCAGAAGAATTAGCACAAGCCATTGCTAAAGCCCTAGAAGTTAGCACCAAGACAAATTTGATAAACACCACGATAGCAACAAATAAGAAATGCTATAACTGTGGAGAAAATCATTTGGTACAACAATGTCCTTATCAAAAACCACAACATTTGCAAGATAGAAAAACACTCAAATACTGTACATCAGAAAGAAAGTGGACAGACCATACCAGAGAAGAGTGCTTCTACAATAAACAACCCATTAAAGAAAGAGAATATGTGAACCAACACAACTTACAAAGAGAATTTGGATTTGTTGAGCAACCAAGACCTGTACTTGGACAACAACCACCATTAGCAACAAATGTAGTACGAGTAAAATACACACCAATAGACGAAGAAAGCTCAAGACTTAGATCAACTTACAAAGAGCATTATCATTGGAATGAAGGGTATCAGGAAGATTGGGAAGGATATGAACAGAGAGAACCAGAACTGCAAGCCCTGGACTTGGGAACTGGGAAAATTGAAATGGACACAGCTACATTCATGTACATAACTAATAATTACATGTCCAATCAGAAACCCCAATTCAAGGGGAGTCAAAAGATGACTTGTTATAGACGTGGGGGAGAACATTTCATTAGAGACTACCCAGAACCTCCTACACTAAGAATAGAAGGAGCCTATTGCAAGGATTGTGGTAGGGAACACTTAATAAAGGATTGCCCAAGAAACCCTCAAAAACAATAGAATGCATCTAGTAACATACCATTAAAAACAGTTAACATAATGGAGCAAGAAGAATTGAGTGACCATGATTAAGTAACTTTAAATGTTATAACAACAGCAAAAGCTAAACAACAAGAAACAACAAAGGAGACACATACATAGGAAGATAAGAAAATTCCATTTCCAAAAGAAAAGAAAAACAGACAAAAAGGAAGATGGGAAAGAAAGATGAGACTGGGTAAAAATTTGGAAGAAGAAACCATGGAACATTCAAACAATAGTCAACCACAAAATATACAGACTCAGGAAGAGGCAAAAAATTCACAAAGTCTGGAGACTCTAATAAGAGCATACAAAGGAAGAATTCAAGATGGACCAAATCCTACAGATCATGTGATGGCATATCCTATGCCAGATTTAGAGGATGAAAGATGCAAAGATGTAAAAAAATCATACAGGAAGTACAACTCAAAATGGGTGAACCAGACAATGATCAAACAAAATTTGAAGGGACAAAAGCAACAGAAACCAGAAAACATCTTGATCAGGAAGAAAATTCACAAATAACTTTCCAAATCAATATATACAAATACTGTACAATTTTATAGCACACCACAATGGAGGAGATAGTAAAACAAAATCCTCATTTACAACACAGCATGAGAAAGTGGGAAACAAAGTCAAAGAACCTAGATCCACAACAACAAGAATTAGAAGAGTTGTTGTACATACCTATTGATAAAATAGGAGGATACTGTGAAGGAGAAGAAGGGAACTCAACCTTGAAAATACAATTTGGTAATAATCATGCCAAGGCCATATTAGACAGTGGATCAGGAGTGGCTATCATGACTAAACAAACCTGGGCGAAATAGGGAAAAAATGAGTTAATACCCATTAAAATGAGATTACAACTTGCAGATGGACACATTGAAAAACCCCTAGGAATATGGGAAAAGATGATTGTGGAAATATGTGGAATAGAGATAGAGCATACTTTTGCCATAGTTGAATTCCCACAATCCACTTCATATGAAATCATCCTAGGAAGACCATTTATGAGACAAATGCAAATTGTGCAAGATTATGGTAATGAGTCCCTATATCTTCAAAGCAAACGAGGGATAACTAGGGTGAATTTAAGAAATGGTCAATATTGTGATATGTCCCCTCAAGGATGGTTCAAAGTACATCAAAATCAGGAATTAAGTGAAGAATCAGGGAGTGAAGATCAGAATGAGACAGAATCATCAATTTGGAAATGTAATGTGATAAGGAATCTCACAGATAAGAAAAGGATGTTAAAAAAAGGAGATTGTCTAAGAGAAAGAAAATCACAAGATGAAAGCTACATACCACAGAAATTTAAAGATGAAGAATTTGAGCCTTATCGTCTACCCACTTTGTTTCCTTTGGCAACCAATCGTCCATCCTGCTTGTACTCTTCTACATATAATCCATCAACATTGAACCTGACTTGTAATCCCTGGTCAACCATTTGTCCAACAGAAACCAGATTCTTTGTTATATTTGGAACATGCAGCACATCAGCAAGATGTTTTACCTTCCCGTCCTCCATAGACAATGCTATGTTTCCTGTATGCTCAATAGGATGCGATGTATCATCACCTGTTTCAATATATCCAGGAACTAGCATTTTCTGCAAACTACTAAACCATTCTGCATGACTGGTCATGTGATTTGAAGCACCTGAATCAACATACCAGACATTATCATTCGATTTTGAAACACCAGCAGACATCGTATTCATCATGTGATGTTGAACCATAAACAGCTTCTCAGAATCATCTGCACTTGTGGAGGCATAATTATTTTGCTGCCTTCTGTTATTTTGATTTTTCAACCTGCAATCACGTTCAAAGTGTCCAGGTTTACCACAATTCGAGCATCCTTTACTATCATTACCTGAATCATTTCTTTGGAAATTTTTGCGACCTCTTTGGCTTCCCTTGCCTTGAAACTGTCCTCTTCCTCCTGCATGATTATGTTGTTGACCTTGGTCTTGGTTACTATTTCCTCTTCCACTTCCAAAACCTCTACCTCTGCCTCTTCATCTGCGAGAGTAGAATACCTGCTCAGAACTGGGCTTTCCTTGGGAGTTTGAATCCTCACCAAGATTCTTTTCTTCAATAATCAGCATAGATACCAAATCAACAAAATTCAAAATATTTTCCCTGGTTTGTATAGAAGTTCTGAACTGCTTATATGCACCTCCTAAACCACGAAGGCACACTTCCACCTTATCATCATCTACATTCATGCCAATAGATGCAAGTGACTCACATATGCTTTTGATTTTTAGAGTGTAGTCACTGGGCTGTTGCAAAACTAAGCCATCATGAGAGGGCACTACTGGTGTCCCAACTTATAGAGAAATTTGAAGATCGGGTAGTGAAGGTAATGAAAGAGGCAAAGATTGAAAGTAAAAGCTTAAAACAAATTTTGAGGCCATTCAATGTACCTTACAGACTGTTAGAATAAGAAACTTGACAATATATCAAGAAAACTAAAAATAAAGAGCCTGATCATGATCTACAGTTCAGCATGAACATGTTATCATATACTCAAGAGGAATTTGACAAGGAAGATCCGATATGGAGACGAAAGTTTTTAGAGAAAAATCCGATCTTAAGGGTACACTGGGAGTCAACACCATATGTGCTACAGATAAACCCATGTTTTTGCCTAGTCCCTCGAAGACGAACCTGGATGCAATTTTGGGTAGCACAACACCAAAGTACATTAAATAATCAATGGCTAAACTATCCCCTACTTGCCACGTAATTACTTAGCAACAGAGGAATACATGGTACCGACAATAGAATTTTGGTTATCAAGATATGCGAGAGTGCTAGAACTAGCCATTAAGATGAAAAATAAAATATTAAGCATGCTTCTTATAGTTTTGAGGATATTCCAACATGCTCAGTATACATTTTTGAACTTTATCGATATCAATGAAGGAGCCGATGCAATCATTTTTTATTTATCTACGACACCTAGTAGACTAACCATCATGGCAATATATTCTAGATTAATGTTCCTCCCGATTCCATACATGCACACATTCGAAGAAGCATTCTTTATAGGATTTTTTGAAATGGATTTGGAGATTTTTGTAAAAATAACTTCAAACTTAAATGCATGACTGGTGGCCTACAAGCTTATTTTCTTTGCAGATCATAGGCAGGTACCAAATGATGGAGTGAAGTAAGAACAGTGGAAAGAGCTCATGATATGTGAAGCCAATTTGCTACATCACAGAGAGTAGAAGGTCATACAAACATACTCATGTCACCACAAAAGCCTATCGGGGACGAGAGAGTTTAGGAGAGGGATGTGTGGAGGGAGAATCAAGCAAAAAGAGAAGAAGAAGAAGATCAAAGAACAAAATAGCTCAATAAGAAAGAACCACCCTCTGCCCAAAGCCCTTTAGGGGCATGTATCAGGCTACAACACCAAAGGACCAAGTCTCGAAGAGTGGAAACAAAGAATCACAACGAGGACCTTTCAAGGGGAGGTTGCATATGACTTCCTCATCCGCTAGGTGCATGTGGTGGAAAGAAATGATCAGGCTAAAGAAAAGCACCAGGTCTTGAGTAATGGTCAGTCCCTTAAAGGAGTAATATATTGCCTCTGAACCTTTGAGGCCTCAACAGGTGCATGCGATGGTCAACCATAAAGACTCTATCAATGGAGAACCGGACCTACTCCAACATCAAGGCCTAAGGCAATGAGCAAAGCCTGTCAAGGGACAACAAAGACAAAGAGGGGGAGAGTGTTGCACAGTAAATAAACACAAAAGAGGAGCCCCAAAAAATTTCAAACTATGGGCTCAATTTTTTTCTTCTTTGAATTCTTATGAAAATCCCTTGAAGCTATGTAAATGCACTAGAGGAGTCCTCTAGATGCATAAGCCCCAATCATTGTATCATAATCATTGTAAAATATTAAGAAATTAGACTTAGTCAATAAAAGTGTCGGTCACTTTTGTGAAAGGACCATTTTTAGGGCAAATGTATATAAGTCACTTTGTGACTCTTGTAAAGAACTTTTTGCCATTGTGAGAATTGAAGAAGATTATTGAATTTGCCTCTTTTCTGCTAATTTCCTTCTTCTCGAAGATCTTTTGTGCGTGTGTAATGTTTGAAATTTGTGTGTAGGATTGTTGTCTACCCCTTCCCATCACTTTTGAGTTTGTTGTAGTGTGTATGTGAGCCATAACAACTTGTGGAGTAAGTGTTGGTGTTTCCCACCATTCACTATTTTGCTCATAACTTGAATTATGTTTGTCAGATTCGATTGGAAATACTATGATTATGTGTGTGTCTCATTGAGAGCTTCGAAATTAACCCGCTGTTGACCATAGTCAGAGTTTAGAGCTGAGAGAAAAGTCCAAATTTGTGCTAATTACTATTGTAAATGGTATCGCGACATGCATTTTCAGAGAATTAATGAGTTGGAGAGGTAGTTGAGACAAGATACATGCATGTTAGCCTGGATACTTCACTTACCATCATGTGTGCACACATCTTCATACACTTGGTATGTATAATTCCATGGATCGATAATTAAACGTGTATTAATCCACCACTATATGCACTTATGGGGCGATCAAGGTAGAGTCTCATCGACACAAGTCCCTAAGATTTCACGACTTAGGTACAACAGAGAAGCTAGAGCAAGATTGACAACAACTACATTGATTGATGGTTGGTTAGCTAGATTCTATGAAAATCAAAACTTCCATATAAGAATCATTTCTCGATTGTTTCTTGAGCTGCATGAGATCCACAAATTCCCTCTTACTTTAGAGAAGTACTTATCTCAAGCAGGAAGCCCTCTTGCTTGCTTATCTCATTTTCTCATGATTTTGCTCTTCTCTATCTAGAGGTGTAATTAGAATTTCACAATTGAATTAGTACCGAATTGCACCTAGGGATCCCCAAGAGAGAGAGATCAGGCCATTGTTGGTTCTGAAAATCATGAGAAAATGAAATCAATCTTATCAAACTCTTGTTCTCACCATTCCAACTTGTTCCCAAGGGCTCATATGTGATGTATTTCTTGTTCGACGAGCATGGTGACCTAGCAATGCCTCACAAAACTCTTGTTGGTTCATCAAGTCAATATCTTAAATGGAAATCCTTATTGAAACTCCAACCTCTCTTTGTTAGGCAGCATTTAATCATTGAAATCCTAAGCCCTTTTCGAACTTCTCAATCTTTCAAAGACATGAATGAACCTAAATAGACAGATGATTGATTTACTACTTAAATATGGTGTTTGTATGGCTCCTGAGTCCTGAATTCAGCCCAGGGGTGGCGGTACTAGGTAGTTAGTAGGAAATTCATGACTTGTTCTCTCTCTCTCTCTCTCTCTCTCTCTCTCTCTCTCTCCTGTACACTGTAATATCCTACTTGTAGGGTGTAGATTTGTATGATTTATTACTCAACTATGTTGTTAGTATAGCTCTCTCTCTCCCTCCTGTACTCTCTCTCTCTCTCCTGTACACTGTAATATCCTACTTGTAGGGTGTAGATTTGTATGATTTATTACTCAACTATGTTGTTAGTATAGCTCTCTCTCTCCCTCCTGTACACTGTAATATCACAGGGGTGGCGGTACTAAGCAGTAAGTAGTAGGAAATTCATCACTCATTCCCTCTCTCTCTCTCTCCTGTACACTGTTGTAGAGTGTAGCGGACGTGGTCTATCTAGTCAAAGTCAAGAGTCAAGGCTTCTGTTTAACCCGCAGGCGGCAGGAGTCGGACTGAATACACATTTTTTCTCGACACTGATTTGTATTTATTCATGCACCTACGCATTTTTTCTCGACACTGATTTGTATTTATTCATGCAGAAACGCTGCTGTCTCAAGAGTGATTAGAAGTCAGTTTGAGCTCCACAGAGACAAAGAGAGAGAGAGGATATGCTCTGCTCCGCTGTATTTGCGCCACTTCTGTTAATGTCTCGATTGGCTCCCCTGCTGTTATATAATAAATGGGCTATGGTTTTCGATTTTGGATGTTGGAGCTCCAATGGCAAGGAGGTCTGGTTTAGGGGTTAACAAATTTGTAGCTGGCTACTACGTAGCACATGACTGCTGTATTTGACTGAGCTATTTGAGCGACTCCAACTCACTTAATTTCCACCAGTAGACAATGAGCGAGAAGTATCATCTACGTGTGTTGTGTCATTGTCCGTCTCAGAGCGTCTGAGTAATCTTCAGTAGTATAAGCAATAACCAATGACATAGACGGTGGAATAGATGCCAATATACACCATCGAATGCCCATATATATATATATATATATATATATATATATATATATATATATATATATATATATATATATATATATATATGTGTGTGTGTGTTGAATAAGCATCAATATAATCCATGGTGTACCTATGGGTGTGCAATGTGCGGGTCAATAGGATGGTCAATATCCAGGTCGATATGACGTCCAGTATAACGAAAATCATGAGGGTCCCTACGATATCCTATAGCTATGGATGACAAAGGTCACAGCAACATCCAAGGATTGTGTACTAAGGGGGGCTGTAGAAGCCCAACAAGGAGCTATTTTTTCTTAGGTAGAGTATATAACTTTTCCGTTTGCAATCACATCACTTCGGTTGCAGCATGCAAAAGCCTAAAGAATCTGCAAAATAGTGAAATTCTACGCTCAAAAATGACAAAACAGAAGTATACGATGACTTGACAATTTCAACAAAGCAACAAATCAAGCAGAAATACTTGCAATTCTTTAACAAAAAATATTCCATAAACTATTACCATGTCATCACAACAATATGCTCAAACCAGACGGTACATGTTTATAGTATATGCTGCCTTATAGTCTCCCCTGCCTCGTACATGAAAGCTAACCCATCATGAACTCTGAGAATCCCAACGCATGGAGAAAACATGCATAGGAGTCGCGTTTACTAATTTACACGATCTTACAATTATGTTGAATACGTTTCATCTACATCGTCTTTCCAAAGCACATACTATTACTATCAAGATTGTGACATTTGTTACATGATTTTTTTTATTTTATTTTTTTTGCAAAACAGGCACTATTACAAGAAGATTAGGGAGAATTACAAAGAAGGTTCATACATTACAACATATGAGGGGCATATCGATGCTGCATATACCGACGGTCACACTCGGCATTGGTACGGGCGTTGGAAAATGTCACTTATAGATACTGACGGTCAACTGATCGTCGGTATGACCGTTTTAAACGGATCGTCGGTGTGCCTCGTAGCCATCGGTATAGGCATCGGTATATGCGTCGGTATAAGCATCGGTATAAGCGGCGGTAATTTACTGGAAGTTACCGATGCCCATACCGACGCCCATATGGCGCATATACAGAGGCCGAGTTTTAAACATACCGCGAACCCGAGAGCAAAACTTCACATTTTTGCGCATGTTTGAGTACTGTTGGTCTTCTGTCTAACTTGTGCGCACGAACCAAATTGCGACCTACATTGTCTTGTGCACACACACACAGATCTCTCTCTCTCTACACACACACACACTCTTCTCGTCTCCTTCGTGGGGGACCCACTTATTGTTTTCTAGAATGAATACCCTTTTGTTCCTCAACACGGGATACTTCTTATAATATCGGATCCTTCTACCTAGATAGCCTAGGGACTTCTCAATAGACTGCTCTTTGGGTTGATTGCGAAGCTAATCATGCATCTTTCCTTATGGATCTTTGACCATGATGGCACTCCACAAAGCATATGAACACCCAATCACTTCCCTGAGAAGATCTTGCTTCCAATTGACTTGATTAGGCAACAAAAGGAGCTTGTTGAGGTGTCACCAAGTCCAAATGGGCCTCGAAAAAGAGAAGAAAAGGTGTTGCAATTCCCTCCTAACACTCATGCACCTCATGCACCAAGGAGGATCACCAAAGATTTTATTGGCTTTGACAGTGATCCATATCCCCCTATGCAGAATCTGTCATTATAACATCGCTTTCTTATTCAATGAGTGTCATAAGTTCTTGAACTTGCCTTCCCATGTGATCCACGACCAATTCACACACCATTTCTTGCCAAGAGAGTCATGAAAGTCCATGTTTCTTCTAATTCTTGGGATATCCTCCAGCTTATTGCCACACTTGCATCTTAGACCCGCCAAGTGGGGGATTTCTATCCCGTTATGAGGCGCAACAAAGAAATGCAATGGAGTCAACCATTAGGTAAATTCTTGAATAAAACCCTTCCTCCAAAAGGTCTGTCTCACTTATGTCGATGTTAATCTTGGAGGGGAGCTTTTTATTGAGGTTAGCCTTGACACAAATAATGAGGTTTCATCTTGCATGAAATGAGTAAGTTGCACCCTCGTGAATCTTTCCCCCAATATATTCCTTGGATGCTAGTTTCCACCCAATTGTGGCTACAATATCCTTAATAAAGTTGTATAGCAAAAAAGGGAGGTTAGGGAGCTCGACCCGTAAAGGGTACTTCAAAGGCTTCGATTTGTTGGACTGAACTCACTTGAATGCCCACAATACTCTGAAAGATCTACCAGTTTCCCACTTGGAGGGCTTAAGGGTCATATCTTCATTTTCAAAAAACAAGAAGGATGTGTTTCGTTGGAAGGCATTGGCATTTACTAACGATGAGTGCCCAAGGAACCATTTCTTGCAGATCCAATTCGTATATAGTGAAAGGCTTCAAGTATTGATTTTAAATCTTTATCCCACACAACTTCACCGGGTATACCCTTCATGCATTCCTTAGTTTTCTATCTGCTCCTAACTAGGCCTGACTGCCATTTGATCAACTGTTTCTTTGTTTAATTTGCTTTCTATTGCAAAAGAGATGGTGGTAAGGTTGGTTGGTTCAAGTGTGGTGGCAGAAATCTCTATGGCTACATTGATTTTATTGGGGGTTGAGGTGATTGGACAAGCAAATGAACTGGGTTGTAGTGATGGTTCTCAGGGTGGGCATAAAAATTGAAGGTTCTGTAGAAATTTTGTGGATAGAGATGGATTTAGATGAAGTGTAGTGTGACCCTAGAGGTGGTTGGAGGGGATAACATTGTGCGGAAAAATGGAAGAGAAAATGGAGTCTCAATGGATTGAGGAGGATGCGGTATTGAAGGGTTGAGTAACTACGAGCTGAACAGGTGCAAAAATATGTGCAAAGATAGGTGATATGGGTGGAGGTGTTGTAGAAAGTTCAAGTTGTGGTGTGGGTGCGACTGCTCTATGTATGAAGCGTCCAAGGCTACTATTCACTATGCGATGGGAGGAAGCGATAGGGGGTCCAAAGGTTCAACTATTGAATTTTTTGACCATATGACTAGCATTTTTTGTATCTTTTATAGGTTGGAGCCTTGTTAGATCTCCCCTCATGAATTTTCCTTCGGAAGGGGTGGCCATGTGGCTAGCTCTTATACTTCCCTAATATCTGATGTGCTTCTCTTTGATCCTTTCTTTCAAAATCATTTAAACTCTCTAGATGTAGATGTTTAGGCTACGCTCCATCCTCACAACTAGTGATCTAGTTCTATGCATCTCTCTCTCTCTCTCAAACTCTCTCAGACTGTCGACTCGTAATCACTCTTTTTTTAATAAAAGGAAGTTCGGCCTTAGCCTATTCTCCCGGACTTTAATTAAAATAAAGAAGAAAAATTACAAGTGAATGGGACTAATGCCCATGGGACCCCCCAAATCCCACAATGCAGGGGAGGAGTACGACAAGCTAGAGGGCATTACAAATGAGGTGTATAAAGCTAGCATCACCCTCATGTGGGACCCATTTGGGTTTCAACTTGTTGTTTTCGAGGAGATAAATACACTGATGTCTAAAAGGTGGGGATCTCTTATCTCGGGAGATTCTTTTACCTAGGAGAAACAATGATTTCTCGATCGACCATTCCGTAGGAGTTTGGCCAAAGTTGACAGCACATCGCTCCCTCCAAATCTTCCAAAGAGTCTCACCCCTGATGGCATTCCAAAGTCTCGATGAGCAGCCGACTGCCTCACCCAACAGCACCTGTTGCCAATTGATTTGGTTCGTGAGTCTCAATACCCGGTTCAGGATCTTCCTTGCCTAGAGGGCCTCAAATGGAGCAATGGAAAGAAACTATCCAGAATCCCCAACTTCAAAGAGAACTTAGATGTTCATCACACTCTTAACAAGAGATGGTGCCTGTCTTGGACCAAACTTTGATGGGAACTAAAATTCATGTCTATCTGGCATCCCCTAATTGAGATAAAAAAGTCTGTTCTCATGTGGCAAATCTTGCATAAAGGTATCTTGTCCAATGCAAGGGCTAACAAAATTTGTGGTGTGCCGCCATGGTGCAAGCGTTGCCATCGATGCATTGAAGATTTAGCTCACGTGTTCTTCGATTGCCCCAAGTCCCGTGTTATCTGACTCGTAATCACTCTTGAGACAACAGCGTTTCAGCATGAATAACTAGAAATGAGTGTCGAGAAGACATGTGCATATGCAGATTGGAGAGTCTGCGTCCGTCCTGCCGCCTGGGGGCTAATTCAACAGAAGCCTTGACTCATGACTTTGACTAGGCCGACCACGCTCTCTACACTTACAAGCTGGAGAATGAGATTACATTGTACAGGGGAGAGAGAGAGAGTAAATATCCTGCTACTTACTAAGTACCGCCACCTCTCAACTGAGTACAGGAGCCATATAAACACCATATCCATATTTAAGTAATGAATGAATTAGCTATCTATTGATTTATTCACTACGTGGCACATGACTGCTGCTGTACTACTTGACTGCGTCTGCAACTCACTTCATTTCCACCACTATCATCGACGTATGCAGTCTCATTGTGCACTATAAGCAATGAGCAATGACATAGACGGTGGACATCGAATTCCCATCGAATATACACGTCAGAATTACCTCGGCTGGAGCATGCGAAGCCTAAAGAATTGTGATGTCATGCATCGGCATAGTGAGTACAACAAAACGAAATGGATTCTCAGCAACAAACATTTGGACTCCAAAAGAAATAGAGTATCACAAATGAGCATTTAAAAGTACGTAATACATGTTCAATGCCAAATCAGGTAGATGCGTTGTGAAGCAACCGAATTATGCTTGCATTTATGCGTATTCTCAAATGAGTACGAAACCTACACATGCAACATTTTGACCTCAACGAAGACTTTAAGTAATGTAAATGGAAGTACAGAGAAAGAATGATGAGTACTTTTTATCCAATCTTCACACTCCTCATACTCTTTATAAAAATGATACCAGTGACACACACAGCCATTTTTTCTTTTTAGAGGCAACAAGAACCGAAGATTAATTAAACAAGGGTGTATACATCAAATCAAATGCTAGAGGCATGAAGACCTTTGAGTGATACTCCCAAAATGAAGACCTTTGAGTGATACTCCCAAAATCTGATTGTGAAGATCTTCTTGCAAGTATGTTTATAACATGTTGGAAGGTATTTTTCATCCATGCAATGCTTGGTAAATAGAAGGTATCGTGCCCATCTTTATTAACATGACCATTGACAACTGCTTGGGGTTCATCATCCTCTTTGTATGTCAGGTGGATTGGAATATGCACCGCTTCCTCTAGCTTATGAATGTCTGGTGGTGAGGCTAGCCTCTAAAGAATAGCTTGTGTAGCAAGCTCAACTTGAACATGGGCAACTTGACCTTGCAGATGTTTGATTTCTTCCATTACCTCAATGGGTACAATAGGTTCATGGGTTGATTCCTCTACCTATGTTGTTGATGGTGCTATGAACTGTGCATTCTTCAGAAATGCATATTCATCATTAAGATTTTTGTAAGCCTCTAATAATATGATATAATATTCTAAGATAATTTTGATGGTCTCTCGTGGCACCGCTTGGAATTAGCTTGGAGTAATTGGTGTGAGTCTACTAAGGATCCCCCTAAAAGTGAGGACTACACAGACTTGAAGCTAATGATGATGCCACCACTACCTTAAGTGTGGTCGGTGGCAAGCAAAGAATGGAGATTGAAATTACATTTCAGCCTCTTTAATAGTTCTTCACCATTAGTTTTGACCTCATCAAGATTTGAGTTCATATTTTTATTCCAAATCCATTAGCCAATAATAGTGGCTCTCTTGGGATCCAAAATCCCTTGCACATTGAATGACATTACTATCACTTCTGAATAGGTCGGTCATGTTGACCCTTCCAATTCGGGATTTCTTCACTTGTCTTCTTCTTCCTTCTAGAGCACAATGGGAGGTGAATTTTCATTAATAAGGCTCTTCTATTGGAAGTCCATTAGGATTTTACCTTTCAGAGTACTTACTTTCTTAGCATAAGAATCGAGAAGTGTGCACCTAATGAATCTTGATATAGCACTATTTGGATTGCCTTCTTTGTGAGTGGTGTATTCCTCTTGGTTATCCTCTTTATCCATAGTGGATCCCTTTTAAGCGTAACCATTTTCTACTTTGCTAGCGGTACAAATTTCTTAGTTATCCTCCTTCCCCTTGGAATAGTCCTCATGGGCTTTAGCATTGTCCAAGTCTTGGATAAGGTTCATCCCTCCTGGATGATCCATGAAGTTAACTTCTTTTTCTAGCCTACTATTTGCTTTTGCTTCCAAATCTACATGCCACGTGAAGGACCACACCATGAGGGCCTTTTGGAATTCTCCTTCAGATTCTAATAAAACCACGATGAATCCATCTAAACGAGACTTAGAAAAATGAGTCTCCCTAACCTTTTTCCTTCCAAAAGAAGACTTTGTCAAAATCAAGTGTGCCCACCTTCAGGTGCGCCACTAGAATTGAATGAGTGACCACTTTCGCTCAACCTTGTGTATTTTATTGGATTTTGTTTTCATCAAAAGGCAGTATTCAATTCTATGTCCCTGTAATCCAGAATGGAATCAATCATTAGGTAAATTCTTGAATAAAACCCTTCCTGCAAAAGGTCCGTCTCACTTATGTCGATGTTAATCTTGGAGGGGAGCTTTTTATTGAGGTTAGCCTTGACACAAATAATGAGCTTTTTCATTTTGCATTAGATGAGTAAGTTGCACCCTCGTGAATCTGTCCCCCAATATACTCCTTGGATGCTAGTTTCCAGCCAATTGTGGCTACAATATCCCTAATAAAGTTGTATAGAAAAAAATGGAGGTTAGGGAGCTCGACCCATAAAGGATACCTCAAAGGCATCGAGTTGTTGGGCTGAACCCAATTGACAATACCCACAATAGTCTCAAAGATCTGCCAATTTCCCACTTGGAGGGCCTTAAAGGCCATATCTTCATGTTCATCTTCATCTCCAAATGATTGCGAGACTCTTTCCTGATGACATGAATGCCTTTGTACATGACGAAATGAATAGCATTGGGGTATTCTCGAGTTGCCTCGACACCTTTTGTGTGGCATCACGTTCAAAAATCAACCATGCTAAAACTGCTTTCAGAGCAATCTGTGGACCTCCACCCCAACTGTTGTTAGATCAGGGGTGTCAAGTTATCCCTAGAGGTCAAGTGTTCCGTCTCCTTGGTATTCCGATGGCCTTTGACATCTCAATGGACCAACGGTGGAACTGGGTGCTATCCAAACTGGATAGCAAACTAAATCATTGGAAAGGTATGCAAGTTAACTTGGCAGGGCGTGCAATGGTTGTTAACACATTTATGATTTCTATGACTATTTACTTTATCTCATGTTGGAGACCTAAGGAGAAAGAGTTGGCCAAAGTGGAAAGAATCCGCAGAAACTTCCTATGGACTGGGGACCCCGATAGGAGCGGGATTCCCAAAATCAAATGGGAAACTTGCATTAGCTCGAAAGACTCGGGGGGCTTTGGTATTTTGGATATCGCTGCGTTGGCTGACAAATTGGTGGTAAAGTACTTCCCTAATATCTGATGTGCTTCTCTTTAATCCTTTCTTTCAAAATCATTTGAACTCTCTAGATGTTTCTTTCAAAATCATTTTAACTCTGTAGATGTTTAGGCTACACTCCATCATCACAAGTGATATAGTTGTATGCACATCTCTCTCTGTCTCTCTCTCTCTAAAATTGTCGACTCGTAATCACTCTTGAGACAGCGGCGTTTCAGCATGAATAAATACAAATCAGTGTCGAGAAGAAATGTGCATATGCAGATTGGAGAGTGTGCTTCAGTCCTGCCGCCTGCGGGCTAGCCGTGACTCATCATACTTTGACTAGGCCGACCACGTTCTCTACACTTACAAGCTAAAGATTAGTGTACAGGCGAGAGTTTGTGACGTGTATGCCCATCGAACATACACGTCACAAACTCGGCTGGAGCATGCGAAGCGTAAAGAATTGTGATATCATGCATCGACATAGTGAGAACAACAAAAGCACTAAATTTCCATGCTCAAAGCCTAGAGTTCATACATGAGGTGCCCTAATCTTCCAAAATACCTTGAATGTGGTCTGCATAAGATCAAAAAGTTTTAACTGCATGTCTGGTGCCACATTAATCATTCTGTGTAGACAAGGGAGCGAGTGACTGATAGCTGCCATCATATATGCAATGTTTGGGCCCCTATGGTGGCACTAAATATAGATAGTTCACCTAGTCTTGGCATTTTAGATCATTGCATACCTTGATTGCAAAAGTAGACCAAAACTTGTGTCTGGGTATGGGACCATAGCACGCATTAAAGAGTATGTTCAACGGTACCTTTTTCCACATTTGCATCATCTAAGGGTACTCTAATAGTTGTGCTCTCTAGTTGGGTTGGTAAGCCATTCTTTTCAATGCTTTTGGAGGCAGGTCTTTAGGTTGCAATTGTGTTGCATGCATTGAAAGCTTCCCAGTTATCCTCTATATTTATGCATTAAACTCTACCAAGATCATGTAATAGGACATATACTGGATTTTTTTGGTAGAGATGTGAGCTCGTGGTGCCATTTTCTTGGAAGTAGGTGGACTTCAAAATTGTTTCCTTGAACATGGCCATTGCTTGTAGTTGGCCCTGTATCTTGGCCAAGTGTGTTTGTTTGAGTTCCTCAATTGGTTTCATCCATGTGATGCTTGGTAGATAGAAGGTATCCTATCCATCTTCAGTAACATGACCACTGGCAACTGCTTGGGGTTCATACTCCTCTTTGTATGTCGGGTTGATTGGAATATCCACTCCATCCACTAGCTTATGAGTGTCTGATGGTGAGGCTAGCCTTTGAAGAATAGCTTGTGTAGCAAACTCAACCTGAAAGTGCTTCCTATGTACTTTGCCAAAAGGTTATCTATGGCTGAGTCTTTGTAACTTTTGGGTGGGCACCCGCCTAGAATACAGATTATACCCTCTTAATTAATTTTAATCTTCCTGTTTTATTCAAAAAAAAAAAACCTCGTCTCCCTCAAGATTTAGTTTGACGAATTGTACGATGAGCTTGAATGGGAATTTATCCTTCAATCCCTCAACGACTTGGATGTAGGCCAATGTTTATCATAATGGTTTCCATGCTACTTGGAAATGCTTCTGTTTATATCAGCGCCAAGGGTTGGATCTCTTTGGCTATTTGCCTTAAGCACTCTATCACACAAGGGTACCTGCGTACCCCTTGAATTTGTGCCATCACTATGAACATGCTAAGTTTCTTGGTTGGTAATAAGGTAAGAATTAGGTCATATGTGTGGTCTAACCCTCCCACCAAATTAGGGTGAGACCCCCTCCCACATTATTAGGATTAGAGGGTTCTAAGACTCTTCATTGATGAAACCAATATTTTAATGCAGAATGATATTGGTTGTGTGTCTTACTTTTCGAATCGCCTTTCTAATTTTTGTGAGGACTCTGGGTATAGAATCAACCATTCGAAAACTACTTTCAATTCATTGTTACGGACATCCTTGCAATATCTGAGGATTCAAGGTTGTTAGGAGATTCCCTATTCAAAAGCATTCTCTTTGAAGGGCATTCCACTGAGTTTTGGGGTTTCCATGGGCTAGTGATGGGATTGGGTGCTTGTCAATCTTGACAACAAACTCCACTACTAGAAGGGAATACAACTTACTCTGTTGGGGTGTGGGATGGTGTTTACATTATTCCTCATCTCTTCCATCATCTTCTACTTGGCATCCTAGTGGCAGAGTGACAAGAATTTTCAAAAGATGGAAAGATTCGATGGGTAATTGAAATAGGAGGGGGTGCCAAAGATCAAATGGCAACTTTACTCATGCCCAAAGGATTTGGGTGGTCTCGGCATTTTGGATATGGTCAGCTTGACTCTCCAATCTGCATATACACATTTTTTTCTCGACATTGATTTGTATTTATTCATGCACTCGACACTGATTTGTATTTATTCATGCAGAAACGCTGCTGTCTCAAAGTGAGATTAGGAGTCAGTTTGAGAGAGAGAGAGGATATGCTCTGCTCTGCTTTTTTTTTTTTTTTTTTTAAATAACGGAAGTTCGGCCTTAGCGTAATCTCCCGGACTTTAATTATAATAAAGAGAAAAAGTTACAAGTGAGTGGGACTAGTGCCCATGGGACCCCCCAAATCCCACAATGCAGGGGAGGAGTATGGCAAGCTACAGGGCATTACAAATGAGGCGCCACTTCTGTTAATGTCTCGATTGGCTCCCCGGCTGTTACATAATAAACAGGCTGTGGTTTTCGAGTTTGGATGTTGGAGCTCCAATGTCAAGGAGATCTGGTTTAGGGTCTACCAAATTTGGCAGCTGGTTACTACGTGGCACATGACCGCTGTGATTGACTGAGCTATTTTAGCGTCTCCAAGTCACTTAATTTCCTTGCTTGGAGGTCCTCAAATGGAGCAATGGTAAGAAACTATACAGAATCTCCAACTTCAAAGAAAACCTAGATGTTCATCACACCCTTACCAAGATGTGGTGCCTTTTGTGGACCAAACTTCGATGGGAACTAAAGTTCATGTCTATCTTGCACCCCTTAATTGAAATCAAAAAGTCCATTCTCATGTGGCAAATCTCGCATAAGGGCATCTGGTCCAATGCAAGGGCTAACAAAATCTATGGGGTTTCACCATGGTGCAAGCATTGCCATTGATGCATCGAAGATTTGGTTCACCTTTTTCTTTAATTGCCCCTAGTCCCATGTTATGTGGCATCACGTGACGCAGATTTTGAGAATGAAGAACCAAATCTATTGGCAACAGGCATTGTTGGGTGAGGCGGTTGATTGATCATCAAGGCTGTGGAATGCCATCAGGGGTGAGACTCTTTCGAGGATGTGCAAGGAGGGATATTGTGCTTTCAATTTTGGTCAAACTCCAAAGGAATGGTCGATTGAGAAATCTTTGTTTCTTCTAGGTAAAAGAATCTCCAGAGATAAGAGATCTCCACCATTTAGACACCACTATATTTATCTCCTCGAAGATAACAAGCTGAAACTCAAATGGGTCCTGCATGAAGGAGATGATAGTTTTATCAGCAACATTTGTAATGCCCTCTACCTTACCGAACTTGTCCCCTATATTGTGGAATTTAGTGGGTCCCATGGGCACTAGTCCCTTTGACTTGTAATTTCTTTTCTTCATTTTACTTAAAGTCTGGGAGAATAGGCCAAGACCGAACTTCCTTTTTATTAATCAAAAAGAAGTATCATCTACGTGTGTTGTGTCATGGTCCGTCTCAGAGCGTTAGAGTAATCTTCAGTATAAGCAATAACGAATGACATAGACGGTGGAATAAATGCCAATACACACCACCGATAGCCCATATATATATATATATATATATATATATATATATATATATATATATATATATATATATATATATATATATATTTGTGTGTGTGTTTTGAATAAGCATCAATATAATCCATGGTGTACATATGGGTGTGCAATGTGCGGGTCAATATGATGGTCAATATCCAGGTCGATATGAGGTCGAGTATAACGAAAATCATGTAGCTATGGATGACAAAGGTCACAGCTAGCAACCTCCAAGGATTGTGTACTAAGGGCTGTAGAATCCAATAAGGAGCTATTCTTAACTTTTCCGTTTGCAATCACATCACTTCGGTTGCAGCATGCAAAAACCTAAAGAATCTGCAAAATAGTGAAATTTTACTTTCAAAAATGACAGAAAGGAAGTATACGATGACTTGACGATTTCAACAAAGCAACGAATCAAGGCTTTCATGCTACGGGAATGTCCTCTTCTTCGTATTTCTCTTTGCTTTCCATAGGTACGACCATATGACTAGCATTTTCTGTACCTCTTATAGGTTGGAGCCTTGTTAGATCTCCCCTCATGCATTTTTCTTTGGAGGGGGTGGCCATCGGGCTAGCTCTTATACTTCCCTAATATCGGATGTGCTTCTCTTTGATCCTTTCTTTCAAAATCATTTAAACTCTCTAAATGTTTAGGCTGCACATCTCTCTCTTTCTCTCTCTCTCTCTAAAATTGTCGATTCATAATCACTCTTGAGATAGCAGCGTTTCAGCATGAATAAATACTAATCAGTGTCGAGAAGAAATGTGCGGATTGGAGAGTGTGCTTCAGTCCTGCCGCCTGCGGGCTAAACAGAAGCCTTGACTCATGACTTTGACTAGGCCGACCACGCTCTCTACACTCACAAGCTGGAGATTAGTGTATGCATATGTATGTGTGTAAGCATATTCATGTGCATGTGTATGTGTGTATGCATATGCATGCGTATGTGTATGCATGTGTGTATGGATATACATTTGTGTATGTATATATATTTGTATATGCATATGTTTTTGTGTATGCATATGCATTTGTGTATGTATATGCATATGCATGTGTGTATGCATATGCATTTGTGTATATGCATGTGTGTATGCATATGCATTTGTGTATGTATATGTATGTGTGTATGTATATGCAATTTGTATGTGTATGTATGTATGCATATGCATGCGTGTATGCACATATGTGTGTGTATACATATGTATATGTGAGTGTGTATGTATATGTATCTCTCTCTCTCTCTCTCTCTCTCTCTCTCTCTCTATATATATATATATATATATATATATATATATATATATATATATATATATATATATATATATGTTTCTCTAGAGCTCTCTCTTTCATTTCTCTCTCTCTCTCTATGTCAATCCAAAACAAAACAATCACTTACATCGATGTAATTGTTTGAGTCACTGTCGTCAAAATCCACTTAAAGTTGTCCTTCATCGAATTCCAAAGACTTGGCGCCAAAACCTCGTGCAAAACTAAAGAGAAAAGAAATTAGAAAAGGGAAAACATAAAGTAAGAAAAAAGAGTGCTATACTATGTGCGATATACTTACCAAAACTTCAGATCTAGAAAAATAGAGAGGTGTCCGTAGAGAGAGAGAGAGAAAGAGTGAGAAACAGGGAGATGTTGCTCACGCGTGCAAATTCGACAGTAGCAGGTTTTGTTTCAAAACACGATGAATGTCGAATTTTTACTCTCGGGCCCGGTTGAAACATTGTGTCGATAAGAGCGTCAATATGAGTATCGGTAATTTCCAGTAATTTATGAACGTTCATATCAACGCCCATACCAATGCGTATATTGTCTTCGTGGTTTTTCGAATGTTTTTGACAGTCATACCGACACCGACGCATGACTATTGGTATGCAAAACGTCCGTATACCTTTGATATATTGTAGTGTTTCATGCTAAGGGAATCTTCTCTTCTTCTTATTTTTCTTTGTTTTGTATATGTACGACCATATGAGTAAGATTTTTTGTACCTCATATAGGTTGGAGCCTTGTTAGATTCCCCCTCATGAATTTTCCTTTGGAAGGGGTGGCCATCGGGCTACCTGTTATACTTCCCTAATATCTGATGTGCTTCTCTTTGATCCTTTCTTTCAAAATCATTTAGACTCTCTAGATGTTTAGGCTACATTCCATCTCACAAGTGATCTAGTTCTATGCACATCTCTCTCTCAAACTGTCGACTCGTAATCACTCTTGAGACAGAAGCGTTTCAGCATGAATAAATACAAATTAGTGTCGAGAAAAAATGTATGTGCATATGCAGTGAGATCTGATTCTATGCACATCTCTCTCTTAAACCGAACTCGTCCCCTGCTTTGTGGGATTTGGGGGGTCCCAAGGGCACTAGTCTCATTCACCTGTAACTTTTCTTCATTTTTTTTAATTAAAATCCGAGAGATTAGGCCATTGCCGAACTTTCTTTTATAAAAAAAAACTGTCGACTCGTAATCACTCTTGAGACAGCAGCGTTTCAGCATGAATAAATGCAAATCAGTGTCGAGAAAGAATGTGCATATGCAGATTGGAGAGTGTCCTTCAGTCCTGTCGCCTGCGGTTAATTAAACAGAAGCCTTGACTCATGACTTTGACTAGGCCAACCACGCTCTCTAAACTTTCAAGCTGGAGATTATAGTGTACAGGAGAGAGACAATGTGTGACTAAATTTCCTGCTACTTAGTACGTACCGCCACCCCTCAACTGAATACAGGAGCCATACAAACACCATATCCATATTTACGTAATAAATGAATTATCTATCTATTTATTTATTCACTACGTAGCACATGACTGCTGCTGTACTTGACTGAGCTATCTGAGCGTCGGCATGTCACTTCATTTCCAGTGAGCTATTTGACCTATATTCAGCTCAGGGGTGGCGGATCGCGGTACTTAGTAGTAAGTAGTAGGAAATTCGTCACTCGTTCCATCTCTCTCTCTCCTGTACACTGTAATCTCCTGCTTGTACAGTGTAGCGGACGTGGTTAGTCAAAGTCAAGATTCAAGGCTTCTGTTTAACCCGCAGGCGGCAGGACGGAAGCAGACTCTCCAATCTGCAGATACACATTTCTTCTCGACAGTGATTTGTATTTATTCATGCAGAAATGGTTGTCTCAAGAGTGATTACGAAATTCTCCCGGACCTTAAACTCTACTGTGTGGGTGACCTAGTCCTCTCCCCTTCCCCTTTGGGTTGAGAGGTTGAGAAGCGACGCTTGAGGGTGTCGTCCTCCTCTCTTGCTTTTGGGTCCTTGTTGTTTGGTTGTGCTGTTTGATCGTAGTCATGTCGGTTCGTTTTGCCTCGAGGACCGAGGTATCGTTTTGTCTGCGGGTCTGAGGCCTCGGGGCCTTTTGTAGTTCTGTTCTGACTTAAAAGTATCGTTTCGCTTTCTTTGGAGTTCTGTTTCTTCAGTATCGCGAAGGTTAGAAGTTTTGTATCGCTGTTTTCGGTGTTTAGCGTCCTCATTTTCGTTTCCTCGTTGTTTTGGAGTATTGTGTCGCTTCCTTCGTAGTATCGTATCGTTGTCTCCTTTGAGTTTTGGAGTACCGTATCGTTTCCTTTGAAGTATCGTATTGCTGTCTTCTAGAAGTATCGTATCGTTGATAGAATAGTTAAGAACCCAACGTATGGAACAATTCAAAGTTGGGCTAACTAGACTATCTCTCAATGATAATCTTGCCATCGTCGTTTGAGCAGCACTGAGGATCGTGTTGGCATCAACACCAGCTTGACGAGGTTATCTAACAAGCATCAATCATGATCGGCCGCGATAGACCAAGTGTACAACCGTGAGGCAATTCATGTTGGCATCAACATCAGCTTGACGAGTTTATCTAACAAGCATCAATCATGATCGACCGCGATAGACCAAGTGTACAACCGTGAGGCAATTCGTCTTGAAGGTGTTTTAGTCTTCAGTAGAACATTGTCGCTTGCTCAACGGCGATCTCCTCTCTGTCGTCAACTCCTGAGCTTGCAATGTCGTTGTCAGTTCTGCGTTTTCATCTCGAGTTTCATAATCTTTCCATCGTCGTTTGTGTGTCTGGATCGTCGTCGGTGCTGGAGTTTGGTCCCATCGCGACGGCTTGTAGGTGAGTGGTCCCGTCGCGACGATCTGCTACCTCCCATCAGGGCAGTCTGCTATCTCCCATCGCGATTGTCTGGGTCGATGTCATCGCGACTGGCCGGGCTCGGTCGCTGCGCTATTTGTACCTTTGTTTGACGTGGGTGGTCCTTGGCGCCATCGCGATTGGGCCATTGGCTCTTGGCTCCATCGCGACGGGGAGCTCTCTCGGGACTCGACCCTCTGTCTGTTCCGCCTCCACCTCGTTAAAAAAAAAGATCGAAAGGAAATTGGCTTTTTGTCCGGAACTGTCCTGCCTCGTGACTGTACTCCACCGGGGCCCCCTCGAGAAGAGTTATCAGAATCTGTAAAAGAAGTAATTAAAAAAAAGGTATAAAGATAACTTCAAGATGGTAATGTTATCCGCCTCATTTGTAATGCCCTGTAGCTTGCCATACTCCTCCCCTGCATTGTGGGATTTGGGGGTTCCCATGGGCAATAGTCCCATTCACTTGTAACTTTTTCTCTTTATCATAATTAAAGTCCGGGAGATTATGCTAAGGCCGAACTTCCTTAATTTAAAAGAAAAAAAAAAGGGTGCCATGGGCTTGCCATCGCGATGGCTGAGACCCTCCTCCCATCGCGATGACTCAACCCCTGTCACAGTTTCTCTCTGTTTCTCTCTCTTCGCATAATTTAAGAGAGATAGTAACTTCAGTGCAGAGTGTTCATTGCACCTCTTTTGGTTTAATTTAAGTGGCCGTTCCTATTTCAAGTGATTGCTAATCGTATCTCTCAAGCCTTGGCCAATAGGCATCGTCAAAGTTTAATGCTTGTTCTTTAAAGAGGGTTTCCAAAAGGCTTTTTTTATCTGATGTAAGTCTTTATTTTTATCTCTTCATCTAAAGAGTAGAAAGCTATTAGTGGTTTTTTTTTTGGGAAGGGGGTTTGGTCATTAAGATGTCGACCCTTATTCCCTCATTTGTCCTGAACAATGTGGCTCCCCCTCAATCCGTGGGCCCCCTTGAGTTGGATTCCGTCCCAGTGGACGTCGCACCACCAGTGGTCTCTTTATGCAAAGAGTCTGTGGCGGCAAAGCAAGAAGAAAGAAGAACTGATGAAAACTTGTCTGATCGGTCAAATGTTTGGCCCTAGGCCCCCTCTCGAAAGTGTGAGAACTTGGCTTGGCAAGGAGTGGTTCCCGCGTGGCTTAATTGTGTGCAAATGTCAATTCCTGCGGGCAAATCACCTGCTTCTAGTATTTGGGAACGAAGAGATGGCATTCCAAGCCGTGCAGGCCGGCTCCTGGCAAGTGGGCCGGTCCACCCTTTGCCTTTTTAAGTGGACCCCAGAATTTGTTCTGAACAGATCAAAACCTCTACGTTACCCACTTTGGGTGGAGTTTTCCAATCTGCCTTACTTTGTGTATGGATTTCGTGAAATCGTTTCACCAATCGGTCGCCCAATGGACTCAAGAGAGGATGTTGGGGGGTTAATCTACGATGGTACTCAACATTCTTTCAATGCAGGATGGCACCCACAGATCTGCGTTGAAACATATCTGAACCAGGTCCTTCCCTCGAAAATCTCCATAAACTGTGGAGATGGTAAGACTTGGACACAAGAGATTACTTACAAGAATTTGCCAAACGCGTGCTTCCGGTGTGGGTATCAAGGTCATAGGATCAAAGACTGCCCCCTGAAGAAAAGTACCAATAAAAACAAGCTTAAACTAGATGGGACCCCGGATCCTTTCACCCAAGATGACACTCGGGATCATCCCCCTCCGATGGAGGGAGAAGAGGGAACTCGCGTTGCTGAGACGGATTCAGAAGGATTCACTGAAGTAAGACACAGGAGGAAAGTTAGCCCTCGAAGGTCAACAGCAAGGAACACTATGACAATTGCCCCCTCGAATAACATGTACTGTAACCTAGAAAAGGAGATTAATGAGGTCGACTTCCCAGGGGACAACCACTATGAAGAAGACCCCACTGATAATACCCTTGGGTGCTCTACCAGCATTGACGACAACCAAGAAGGTTACACCACGAGTAAAGAGGAAGGCTTCACTACTAGCCATGAAGACAACCCAGACAGCGAAAGCTCCTTTCTTGGTCCTACCCTTCCGGTATGCTTTCCAAGATTACCGCAACAAAAGTCAAAGCTTAAAGGAAAACAACCTTAAGGCATGCCTTTGAAGAGCCCCCTCAAGAGTAGGATCCTAAGTCAAGAAGTTGGGAAGAAGAAAACAGATCGGGTCCCTCCCCTTAAAGAGGACAACCATCAATAATGAAATTCATATCACTAAACATTAGGGGTCTGTTTGACCCGTCAAGAGCAGCGATTCTTGGCCAGTGGTTCAAAGACAAGTGCTTCAACCCTGACTTTATTTGCTTACAAGAGATTAAGATCGACGGAGAGGATCTCCAAAAATGGCTTAAATGCATTTCTCTTAACCACCTTTGGTTCTCCACTTCTCACCCTAGAGGGATGGGGGGTGTTGCTATCGGTATTAGTCACTCCTTGTCTGGCAATGTGACCTCGACTTTTGAAGGTCGAAATCATCGTTGGATTGCTGCCTCCATCAGGTTCCCTTTCCAGTTCATTGTGGTCTCAATTTATGCCCCTAATGGAGAAGAAGATAGAATGGATACTCGGGCTTCCCTTGACTCCCTTTCACATAATGTTTTGATTTGTTGGGACTTCAACATGGTTGAGTTTCCTGAGGACTGATGGAATAACAAAGGAAAAATTATTCACGGTCAGGAGAAAGAGATATGGGATAAAATCAAGCTCCATCTCGACCTGGTCGAGGTGAAAGACATGAAGGGGTTCTCCTCCTCAAATCTCCAATCGGGGGACTCTTTGAGGAAAGCAAGACTTGATAGATGTTACATCGATCAGAGCACTATCCTTCAGTGGGGTATTCCTTCGATTTCCGAACACATGGACCTGACTATCTCGGACCACTACCCGATTACTCTGTCTTTCAAACCGATTCCCATGTTCCAGAAAGCCCCTTGGTTTCATGCTTGTCAGCCATCGTTTTCCCTCCCCTCTGTCCACCAAGAAATTTCTGAAGTGTGGGCGGAAGCTTTGCCTACTCTAATGAACCGGCTAACTGTTGGAGAAGCACGGTGGAAAGTACTCGAAAAATTTTGATCACGACTCAAAAGGCTATAAGAGATATCCGAAAAAAAAGAAGAGAAATGGTATACTAAAGGCTCTCACGGCTTGAAGAAGAGGTGAACAAAGGTAAGTTACATTACCAACAAGGTCTTTTGAAAATCAGGGGAAGACTAAGATTAGAGGAGGAGGTTCAAAGGAAAAATCTTCAAATTTTCTTCAAAGATTGGTGGGCAGGGAAGGCTGACAAACCATCGAAAGAGATGTGCAACATCCTGAAAAGAAAACAAGCTAGGGAATCCATCCCCCTATTGGTCGATAAAAATGGAACCGAATGTTGCACAGAAGTTGAGAATAGATCTATCATCGTCGAGCACTTTACCAATTAGGGTCTCGACTCCTCCTTCCCCCCACAGGCGCGAATCCATGGCAACTATCTCAAGGGTTGCTCAATCTAGAATCCCACAGAATTTGATTGCTCTGCTGGATGCTAACATTTTCGAGAATGAAGTTATCGAGGTTATTGATGCCCTTCCCAATGGGAAAAGTCCGGGTCCGGATGGCCTCACCAATGAGTTTTTCAAGTCCTTCAAACATGAGGTGGCCACCCCACTACGTCTTCTGTGGCAAGAGGCTCTCTCCTTCGGTGCCCTCCCTGAGTGTCTTAATAATGGTGTCATCAAGTTAATCCACAAAAGGGGAGATAAGAACAAAATTGAAAGCCCGATTACCATGCTCCAAATAGGATACAAGATAATTGCAAAAGTTATCCCCAACAGAATCGCTTGTCATTTAAAGTCATGGTTGTGTGAGGACCAGAAAGGTTTTATCAAAGGTAGATCTATACTTGAAGCAATTGTCGATATTTAGGAAGGTATTGCTTTTGTTGAGGAGTCTTCTCAAGATCTGGTATTCATTAAGATCGACTTCGACAAAGCGTATGACAGATTGGAGTGGGACTTTATTCTTCAATCATTGAAAGACCTTGGGTGCAGCCAAACGTTCACGAAGATGGTTTTCAATCTTCTTGGAAACGCTTCAACTAGAATAAATATCAACGGTAAGCTCTCTAAGCCCATTCGTTTAAAAAGATCAATTAGGCAAGGCTGCCCTCTGGCTCCTTTACTCTTTGTGATCGCCTCGAATGGACTCAGTCGCCTATTAAAGCATCACATGGACGTTGGCAATCTTAAGGGTCTTTCCCTACCTCTAAACCACGGCCAAATGATTGCAAGAAATTTTGCTGATGACATGAATGCCTTTGTGCATAACAATATAAACAACATTGAGGTATTTTGGTGGTGCCTCGACACCTTTTGTGTGGCGTCAGGTTCAAAAATCAACCATGCTAAAACTACTTTTGGAGCAATCAGCGGACCTACTCCCCAATTGTTGGTGGATCAAGGGTGTCAAGTTATCCCTAGAGGTCGTCTTCCATCTCCTTGGCATTCCGATGGGATTGGACATCTCAATGGACCAACGCTAGAACTGGGTGCTATCCAAGCTGGATAGCAAGTTGAATCATTGGAAAGGTATGCAAATCAACTTGGCAGGGCATGCTATGGTTGTTAACACATTTATGCAGTCTACAATTATTTACTTTATCTCGTGTTGGAGACCTAAGGAGAAAGACTTGGCCCTAAGTGGAAAGAATCTGCAGAAACTTCCTTTGGAGTAGGGACCCCAACAAGAGGGGGATTCCCAAAATCAAATGGGAAACTTGCATTAGCCCTAAAGAATCAGGGGGCTTGGGAATTTTAGATATCATTGGGTTGGCGGACAAGCTGGCGGCAAAGTGGCTTATCAAGGCTTGGAGCAATAGGGAGTCCTCTTGGGCTAAATTGATCTTCAGAAACACGGAAGACCTTACCTTAGTTGGCCATCCTGGTTGGAAGGACATAGGGATTCTCACGCTTTTGTTCTCCCCCCACCCGGTGTCCCCTAAAGGCTCTAGCCTCGTGTGTTCTTTATGGAAGAATTGGAACAAGGCCAAATAGTTCATCAGAATCAGTGATGAGTGGAAGTGGGCGGCTGGGATAAGACAGAATGACTCTATCTGGTTCCCGATCAGCGACATTAGGGGGGTGGAGTCTTGGAACCTCCAAACTACAAAGCGATTATGGAACAAGGGGTTCAAACAGTGGAAACAACTCTAGAAACAAGAGACCATACAGTGGATTAGGTTCAAAGAATTGGATCCGAGACTTAGAGTTACCCTTGAGGAAGAGACTCTTCTTCAAAGCAGGTGTTTAGCATGGGACCGCTCAACTACCCGCCTTCTCTGCGGTCAGGATCTTCCTTGCCTGGAGGGCCTCAAATGGAGCAATGGTAAGACGTTATCCAGAACCCCCAACTTCAAAGAGAACTTAGATGTTCACCACACTCTTAACAAGAGATGGTGCCTTTCTTGGACCACACTATGGTGGGAACTAAAATTCATGTCTATTTTGCACCCCCTAATTGAGGTCAAAAAGTCCGTTCTCATGTGGCATATCTTGCATAAAGGTATCTGGTCTAATGGAAGGGCTAACAAAATCTGTGGTGTGCCGCCATGGTGCAAGCGTTGTCATTGATGCATCGAAGATTTAGCTCACCTGTTCTTCGATTGCCCCAAGTCTCGTGTTATCTGGCGTCATGTGACCCGAATATTGAAACTCACGAACCAAATCATTTGGCAACAGGTGATGTTGGGTGAGGCGGTCGGCTATTCATCGAGGCTATGGAATGCCATCAGGGGTGAGACTCTCTGGAAGATTTGGAGGGAGCGATGTGCTGTCAATTTTGGCCAAACTCCTAAGGAATGGTCGATCGAGCAATCCTTGTTTCTTCTAGGTAAAAGAATCTCCTGAGATAAGAGATCTCCGCCATTTAGACATCACTGTATTTATCTCCTCGAAAACAACAAGTTGAAACCCAAATGGGTCCCACATGAGGGTGATGATGAATTTATCCGCTTCATTTGTAATGCTCTCTAGGCTGCCATACTCCTCCCCTGCATTGTGAGATTTGGGGGGTCCCATGGACACTAGTCCCATCCACTTGTAACTTTTCTTTATTTTAATTAAAGTCTGAAAGATTAAACTAAGGCCGAACTTCCTTTTATTAAAAAAAAAAAGTATCATATCGTTGTGTGTAGTATCGCTGTTGTTGGAGGTTCGTATCGTTGTCTTCATCTTTTTCTGTTTTGGGTGATGGCTAGAAGTTTTTTTTCGCGGAACATTCACGTCTTCTTTTACAAGCGTATAACACAAAAAGCAAGTGGAAATATCCATTTTCTTTCTTCGAGTACCATTAAAACTTATCCTATGGCACCCCTAGTCAATAGTGACACACTTGCGAAGGACACAAAACTCGATACTTTGAATTCTGTTGTTGCTGAATTTTGGACGTGCCATAACTTTAAGTGTTCTTGCCTTTTTTTTTTTAATCTTGAATTCAATTTGGTTAGTTTTTGGTGGTTCTCCCCTCAATGTCGATCGTTTTACCCTCGTTGGTCTTGAGCAATGTGGCTCCCCTCTAGTCTCATTGCCCCCTTGAGATGGATTTCATCCCATCGGGCGTCGCCCCTCCAGTAGTATCTTTGTGCAAGGAGTCTGTTGTGGCAAAACAAGACGAAATGACGAAAACTTGTTTGATTGGTCAAATTTTTGGCCCTAGGCCCCCCTAGAAAATGTGAGAACTTGGCGGCGCAAGGAGTGGTTCCTACGTGGTTTAATTGTGTGCAAATGTCAATTCCTACTAACGAATGACCTGCTTCTAGTGTTTGAGAATGAAGAGATGGCCTTCCAGGCACTACAAGCCGGTTCCTGGCAAGTGGGCCATTCCACCTTATGTCTATTTAAGTGGACCTCAGACTTTGTTTCAAACAGGTCAAAACCTTTTCGCTACCCGCTATGGGTAGAGCTTCCAAATCTGCCATATTTTCTGTATGGATTTCTTCGAGAAATCGTTTCACCGATCGGTCGCCCGATGACCTCAAGAGAGGATGTTGGGGGGTTAATCTATGATGGAGCTCAATATTCTCTCAATGCACGATGGCACCCACAAATCTGTGTTGAAACAGACTTGAACCACGTCCTTCCCTCGAAGATCTCCATAAATTGTGGAGATGGTAAGATTTGGGTACATGAGATTACTAACAAGAATTTGCCGAATGCGTGCTTCCGTTGCGGACAACAAGGTCATAGGGTCAAAGATTGCCCCTTGAAGCAAAGTACCAATAAAAACAAGCTTAAACCAGATGGGTCCTCTGACCCTTTCCCTCAAGTTGTCACTCGGGGGCATCCCCCTCTAATGGAGGAAGAAGAGGGAACTCATGTTGCAGAGACCGATTCAGAAGGATTCACTGAAGTAAGGCGTAGGAGGAAAGTTAGCCCTCGAAGATCAGCAGCAAGGAACGTTACGATAATTTCTCCTTCAAATAACATGTATTGTAACATAGAAAAGGAGATTAATGAGGTCGTCTTCCCAGGGGATAACAATTTTGATGAAGACCCCACTAATAATTCCCTTGGGTGCCCTACCAGCAAAGAAGACAACGAAGAAGGTTACACCACAAGTAAAGAGGAAGGCTTCACTACTAGCAATGAAGACAATCCAGACAGCGAAAGCTCTGTCCTTGGTCCTACTCTTCCGATTTGCATGCCAAGCTTACCACAACAAAAGTCAAAGCTTAAAGGGAAACAATCGTCGGGCATGCCCTGGAAGAGCCCCCTCAAGAGTAGGATCACAAGTCAAGAAGCTGGGAGGAAAAAAGTCGATCACAAGAAAAAAAAGAAGATCCCGTCCCTCCCCTCAAAGAGGGCAACCATCAATAATGAAGGTCACATCGCTAAATGTCAGGGGTTTGTCTCACCCCTCAGGAGCGGAAGTTCTTAGCGAGTGGTTCAAAGACAATTGCCCCAACCTCGACTTTATCTGCTTACAAGAGATTAAAATTGATGTAGAGGATCTCCAGAAACGGCTCAAATGCATTTCTCTGAACCACCTTTGGTTCTGCACTTCGCACCCTAGGGGGGCGCGGGGCGCTCCGATTGGTATTAGTCAATCCTGGTTCGACAGATTGACCTTGACTTGTGAAGATCGGAATTATCCTTAGATTGCTGCCACTATCGGGTTCCCTTCTCAGTTCACTATGGTCTCAATTTATGCCCCTAATGGTGAATTAGACTGAATCAATACGTGGGCTTCCCTCGACACCCTCTCACACAATGTTCTGATTTGTGAGGACTTCAACATGGTTGAGTTTCCTGAGGACCAATGGAAAAACAAGGGGAAAATTATTGACGGTCGGGAGAAAGAGATATGGGATAAAATCCAGTTCCATCTCGACCTGGTCGAGGTAAAAGACATGAAGGGGTTCTCCTGGTCAAATCTCCAATTGGGGGACTCTCTGAGGAAAGCAAGACTTGATAGATGTTACATCAACCAAAACACCATCCTCTAGTGCGGTATTCCTTCGATTTCCCAGCACATGGACCTGACTATCTCGGACCACTATCTGATTTCTCTTTCTTTCAAACCGATTCCCATGCTCCGGAAAGCTCCTTGGTTTCATGCTTGTGAGACATCGTTTTCCCTCCCCTCTGTCCACCAAGAAATTTCTGCAGTTTGGGCGGAAGCCTTTGCCTACTGTAATGAACCAATTAAGTGTTGGAAAAATGTGGTGGAAAGGACTCGACAAATTTTTATCAGGACTCATAAGGCTATAAGAGATATCCAGAATAAAAGAAGAGAAACGGTGTACCGGAGGCTCTCACATCTTGAAGAAGAAGTGAACAAAGGTAACTTGCAATGCCAAAAAGGTCTTTTGAAAATCAGGGGAAGACTAAGATTCGAGGAAGAGGTTCAAAGGAAAAATCTTCAGATCTTCTTCAAAGATTGGTGGGTGGGGAAGGCTAACAAACCATCGAAAGAGATGTGTAACATCCTCAAAAAGAAACAAGTTAGGGAATCTATCCCCTTCTTGGTCGATAACAATGGGATTGAATGTAGCACAGAAGTTGAGAACAGATCTATCATCGTTGAGCACTTTACCCATCCCATAGAACATGAATTCTTTGCTGGATGCTAGCATTTTCGAGAACAAAATTATCAAGGTTATTGATGCTCTTCCCAATGGGAAAAGTCTGGGTCTTGATGGCCTTACCAATGCGTTTTTCAAGTCCTTCAAGCATGAGGTGGCCACCCCACTACGTCTGGTGTGGCAAGAGGCTCTCTCCTTTCGTGCCCTCCCTAAGTGTCTTAATAATAGTGTCATCAAGGTAATTCACAAAAGGGGAGATAAGAACAAAATAGAAAAGTGGCGGCCAATTACCATGCTCCAAACTGGCTACAAGATAATTGCCAAAGTTATCGCCAACAGAATCTCTTGTCATTTAAAGTCATGGCTTTGTGAGGACCAGAAAGGTTTTATCAAGGGTAGATCTATACTTGAAGCAATTGTCGATATTTGCGAACGCCTTGCATTTTCCGAGGAGTCTGCACAAGATCTAGTATTCATTAAGATTGACTCCGACAAAGCGTATGACAGATTGGAATGGGACTTTATTCTTCAATCACTAAAAGACCTTGGAAGCATCCAAAAGTTCACGAAGATGGTTTCCACTCTTCTTAGAAATGCTTCAACTAGAATAAATATCAACGGTAAGCTCTCTGAGCCCATACATTTAAAAAGATCTATCAGGCAAGGCTGTCCTCTAGCTCCTTTGCTCTTCGCGATCGCCTCGAACGACCTCAGTTGCCTATTAAAGCATTACATGGAATCCGACAATCTCAAAGGTCTTTCCCTACCTCTAAATCATGGCCAAATGATTGCTAGACTCTTTGCCGATGACATGAACAGCATGGCCAAATGATTGCTAGACTCTATGCCTTTGTACATAACGATATGAACACCATTGAGGTGTTGTAGAGTTGCCTCGACACCTTTTGTGTGGCATCAGGTTCAAAAAAATTAACCGTGCTAAAACTCATTTCAGAGCAATCCTCGGACCTCCACTCCAATTGTTGTTAGAGCAAGGATGTCAAGTTATCCCTAGAGGTCAAGTCTTTAGTCTCCTCCACATTCCGATGGGCTTTGACATCACCATGGACCAACAATGGAACTGGGTGCTAGCGAAGCTGGATAGCAAACTAAATCATTGGAAAGGTATGCAAGTCAACTTGGCAGGGCGTGCTATGGTTGTTAACACATTTATGCTTGCTACGACTATTTACTTAATCTCGTGTTGGAGACCTAAGGAGAAAGAGTTGGCCAAAATGGAAAGAATCTGTAGAAACTTCTTTTGGACTGGGGACCCTAATAGGAGGGGGATTCCCAAAATCAAATGGGAAACTTGCATTAGCTCGAAAGACTCAGGGGGCTTGCGTATTTTGGGTATCGTTGGGTTGGCTGACAAGCTGGCGGCAAAGTGGCTTATCAAGGCTTGGAGCAATAGTGAGTCCTCTTGGACTAAATTGATCTTTAGAAACATGGAAGACCTTACCTTTGTTAGCCTTTCTGGTTGGAAGGACATAGGGATTCTCATGCTTTTGTTCTCCCCCCACCCGGTGTCCCCTAAAGGCTCTAGCCAAACAATTCATCAGAATCAGTGATGGGTGGAAGTGGGCGACTGGGATAAGGCAACGTGACTCTATCTAGTTCCCGATCAGTGGCATTAGGGGGGTGGAGCCTTAGAACCTCCAAACTACAAAGCGGTTATGGAACAAGGGGTTCAAATAGTGAAAATAGCACTGGAAACAAGAGACCAGCCAATGGATTTGGTTCGAAGACTTAGACCCGAGACATAGAGTTACCCTCGGGGAATGGAGTCTTCTTCAAGGTAGGTGTTTAGCATGGGACCGCTCAACTACCCGCCTTCTCTGTGTCAGGACCTTCCTTGCATGGATGGCCTCAAATGGAGCAATGATAGGAAAATATCCAAAATCCCCAACTTCATAGAGAACTTAGATGTTCATCACACCCTTAACAAGAGGTGGTGCCTTTCTTGGACCAAACTTCGATGGGAACTAAAGTTCATGTCTATTTGGCACCCCCTAATTGATATCAAAAAGTCTGTTCTCATGTGGCAGATCTTGCATAAGAGAATTTTGTTCAATGCAAGGGCTAACAAAATCTGTGGTGTTCCGCCATGGTGCAAGCGTTGCCATTGATGCATCGAAGATTTAGCCCACCTATTCTTAGATTGCCCTAGGTCCCACGTTATCTGGCATCACACGAAGGGGGTATTGAGACTCATGAACCAAATCAACTAGCAACAGGTGTTGTTGGGTGAGGTGGTCGGCTGCTCATCGAGGCTTTGGAATGCCATCATGCGTGAGACTCTTTGGAAGATTTGGAGGGAGCGATGTGCTGTCAATTTTGGCCAAACTCATAAGTAATGGTGGATCGAGAAATCCTTGTTCAAATGGGTCCCACATGAGGGAGATGATAGATTTATCCGCCTCATTTGTAATGCCCTCTAGCTTGTCATACTCCTCCCTTGCATTGTGGGATTTGGGGGGTCCCGTGGGCACTAATCCCATTCACTTGTAACTTTTCTTCTTTATTTTAATTAAAGTCCGAGAGAATAGGCTAATGCCGCACTTCCTTTTATCAAAAAAAGAGTGATTAGAAATTTATGAGTCAGTTTGAGTTCCAACAAGATATATATATATATATATATATATATATATATATATATATATATATATATATATATATATATATATATATATATATATATATCTTGTTGGAACTCAAACTGACTCATAAATTTCTAATCACTCTTTTTTTGATAAAAGATGCGTGTGTGTGTTGAATAAGCACCAATATAATCCATGGTGTACATATGGGTGTGCAATGTGCGGGTCAATATGATGGTCAATATCCAGGTCGATATGAGGTTCAGTATGACGAAAATCATGAGAGTCCCTACGGTATCCTAAATCTATGGATGAGAAAGGTCACAGCAACCCCCAAGGATTGTCTACTAAGGCTGTAGAAGCCCAATAAGGAGCTATTCTTTCTTAGGTAGATGATATAGCTTTTCCGTTTGCAATCACATCACTTCGGTTGCAGCATGCAAAAGCCTAAACAATCTGCAAAATAGTGAAATTCTACGTTCAAAAATGACAGAAAGGAAGTATACGATGGCTTGACAATTTCAACAAAGCAACGAATCAAGGCTTTCATGCTACGGGAATGTCCTCTTCTTCTTATTTCTCTTTGCTTTGTATAGGTATGACCATATGACTAGCATTTTCTGAACCTCTTATAGGTTGGAACCTTGTTAGATCTCCCCTCATGCATTTTCCTTTGGAGGGGGTGGCCATGGGGCTAGCTCTTATACTTCCCTAATATCGGATGTGCTTCTCTTTGATCCTCTCTTTCAAAATCATTTAAACTCTCTGAATGTTTAGGCTACACTCCATCCTCAAAAGTGATCGTTCTATGCACATCTCTCTCTTTCTCTCTCTCTCTCTAAAGTTGTCGACTCGTAATCACTCTTGAGACAGCAGCGTTTCAGCATGAATAAATACAAATCAGTGTCGAGAAGAAATGTGGCGGATTGGAGAGTGTGCTTCAGCCCTGCCGCCTACGGGCTAAACAGAAGCCTTGACTCATGACTTTGACTAGGCCGACCACGCTCTCTACACTTACAAGCTGGAGATTGGTGTACAGGCGAGAGAGAGAGGAGAATGAGTGACTAAATTTTTTATTATTTTTTTAATAAAAAGAAGTTCGGCCTTGGCCCATTTTCACAATGGCCTTGGCCTATTCTCACAATGGCCTTGGCCTATTCTCTTCGACTTTAATTAAAATAAAGAGAAGTTACAAGTAAATGGGATTAGTGCCATGAGACCCCCGAATCTTACAATGCAGGGGAGGAGAACGCCAAGCTAAAGGGCATTACAAATGAGGCGACAAATCTATCATCTCCCTCATGTGGGACCCATTTGGGTTTCAGCTTGTTATTTTTGAGGAGATAAATACAATGATGTTTAAATGGTGGAGATCTCTTATCTCGGGATATTCTTTTACCTAGAAGAAACAAGGAATTTTTCAATCGACCATTCCTTTGGAATTTGGCCAAAATTGACAACACATCGCTCCCTCCAAATCTTCCAAAGAGTATCGCCCCTTATGGCATTCCACAGCGTTGATGAGCAGCCAACCGCCTCACCCAACAGCGGCTATTGCCAATTGATTTGGTTCATGAGTCTCAATATCGGCGTCACATGGTGCCAGATAATGCCGGACTCAGGGCATGGATGGCAACGCTTGCACCATGGAGGTACACGGTAGATTTTGTTAGCCCTTGCATTGGACTAGATACTCTTATGCAAGATCTACCACATGAGAACGGACTTTTTGATCTCAATTAGGGAGTGCCAAATAGACATGAACTTTAGTTCCCATCAAAGTTTGGTCCTAGAAAGCCACCATCGCTTGTTAAGGGTGTGATGAACATCTAAGTTCTCTTTGAAGTTGGGGATTCTGGATAGTTTCTTACCATTACTCCATTTGAGGCCCTCCAAGCAAGGAGGATCCTGTCCACAGAGAAGGTGGGTAGTTGAGCGTTCCCACACTAAACACCTCCCTTGAAGAAGAGTCTATTCCCCGAGGGTAACTCTAAGTCTTGGGTCTAAGCCTTCGAACCTAATCCACTGGTCGATCTCTTGTTTCCAGAGTTGTTTCCACTGTTTGAACCCCTTGTTCCATAGTCGCTTAGCAGTTTGGAGGTTCCAAGGCTCCACCCCCCTAATGCCAGAAATCGGGAACTAGATAGAGTCATTTTGTCTTATTCCAGCCACCCACTTCCACTCATCACTGATTCTGATGAATTTTTTGGCCTTGTTCCAACTCTTCCATAGGGAACACACAAGGCTAGAGCCTTTAGGGGACACCGGGTGGGGGGAGAACAAAAGTGTGAGGATCCCTTTGTCCTTCCAGCTAGGATGGCCAACCAAGGTAAGTTCTTTCATGTTTCTGAAGATCAATTTAGCCCAAGAGGACTCACTATTGCTCCAAGCCTTGATAAACCACTTTGCTGCCAACTTGTCAGCCAACCCAATGATATCCAATATACCCAAGCCCCTCGAGTCTTTCGAGTTAATGCAAGTTTCCCATTTGATTTTGGGAATCCCCCTCCTGTTGGCTCCCCAATCCATAAGAGTTTCTACAGATTCTTTCCACTTTGGCTAACTCTTTCTCCTTAGGTCTCCAACATGAGATAAAGTAAATAGTCGTAGAAAGCATAAATGTGTTAACAACCATGGCACGCCCTGCCAAGTTAACTTGCATACCTTTCCAATGATTTAGTTTGCTATCCAGCTTGGATAGCACCCACCACGGATTGCTCTCAAAGCAGTTTTAGCATGGTTGATTTTTAAACTTGATGCCACACGAAAGGTGCCAAGGCAACTGCAGAATACCTCAATGCTATTCATATCATTATGTACAAAGGCATTCATGTCATCAGACCCTTGAGATTGCTAGCATCCATGTGATGCTTGAATAGGTGACTCAGGCCATCCGAGGCGATAGCGAAGAGTAGAGGAGCTAGTGGGCAGCCTTGCTTGATAGATCTTTTTAAACATATGGGCTCAGAGAGCTTACCGTTAATATTTATTCTTCTAGAAACATTTCCGAGAAGAGTGGACACTATCTTCGTGAACTTTTGACTGCATCCAAGGTCTTTTAGTGATTGAAGAATAAAGTCCCATTCCAATCTGTCATATGCTTTGTCGAAGTTGATGTTAATGAACTCCAGATCTTGTGCAAACTCCTCAGCGAATGCAAGGCATTCCCAAATATCGACAATTGCTTCAAGTATAGGTCTACCTTTGATAAAACCTTTCTGGTCCTCACAAAGCCATGACTTTAAATGACAAGAGATTCTGTTGGCGATAACTTTTGCAATTATCTTGTATCCGGTTTGGAGCATGGTAATCGACCGCCAGTTTTCAATTTTGTTCTTATCTCCCCTTTTGTGAATTAATTTGATGATGCCATTATTAAGACACTCAGGAAGGGCACTGAAGGAGAGAGCCTCTTGCCACACCAGATGGAATGGGGTGGCCACCACGTGCTTGAAGGACTTGAAAAACTCATTGGTGAGGCCCTCCATTGGGAAGAGCATCAATAACCTCGATAATTCAGTTCTCTGAAATGTTAGCTTCCAGTAGAGAATTCATGTTCTGTGCGATTCTAGATTGAGCTATCATTGAGATGGTAGCCATGCAGTCACACTTGTGCTGGGAAAGAGAAGTCGAGACCCCAAGGGTATGGGTAAAGTGCTCAACGATGATGGATATGTTCTCAACTTCCGTGCTACTTTTGATCCCATTAATATTGACCAAGAAGCGGATGGATTCTCTAGCTTGTTTCCTTTTGAGGATGTTACACATCTCTTTCAAAGGATTGTCAGCCTTCCCTGCCCACCAGTCTTTGAAGAATATTTGAAGATTTTTCCTTTGAACCTCCTCCTCAAATATTCTTAGTCTTCCCCTGATTTTCAAAAGACCTCACTCGCATTGCAAGTTACCTTTGTTCACTTCTTCTTCAAGCAGTGAGAGCCTCTGATAAAACATTTCTCTTCTCCTGTTCAGAATTTGTTGAGTCCTTTCCACCGTGCTTCTCCAGCAGTTAGTTGGTTCATTATAGTAGGCAAAGGCCTCCGCCCACGCAGCAGAAATTTCTTGGTGGACAAAGAGGAGGGAAAATGACGTCTGACAATCATGAAACCAAGGAGCTTTTTGGAGCATGGGAATCCTTTTGAAAGAAAGAGTAATCGGGTAGTGGTCCGAGATAGTCAGGTCCATGTGTTGGGAAACCAAAGGACTGCCCCACTGGAGGATGGTGCTCTAGTCAATATAACATCTATCAAGTCTTGCTTTCCTCAAAGAGTCCCCCCGTTGGAGATTAGACCAGGAGAACCACTTCATGTCTTTCACCTCGACTAGGTCAAGATGGAGCTTGATTTTATCCCATATCTCTTTCTACTAATAATTTTCCCCTTGTTATTCCATCGGTCCTCTGGAAACTCTACCATGTTGAAGTCCCCACAAATGAGAACATTATGTGAGAGGGATTCAAGGGAAGCCAAAGTATCGATTCTATCCGCAACTACATTAGGGGCATAAATTGAGACCATAGTGAGCTGATTAGGGGACCTGAAAGATGCAGCAATCCAACGCTGATTCTGATCTTCACAAGTCGAGGTTAATCTGTTAGACAAGAAGTGACTAATACCAATCGTAGCTCCCCCCGCCCCCCTAGGGTGCATAGTGGAGAACCAAAGGTGGTTCAGAGATATGCATTTAAGTTGTTTCTAGAGATCCTCTGCATCGATTTTAATCTCTTGCAAGCAGATAAAGTCGGGGTAGAGACACTTTTCTTTGAACCATTGGCCAATAATCACCACTCTTGAGGGGTCAGACAAACCCCTGACATTTAGCCATGTGATTTTCATTAATGATCATGGCCCTCTTCTTTTTTCCTCCCAACTTCTTGACTTATGATCCTGCTCTTGAGGGGCTCTTCCAAGGCATGCCTCACGGTTGTTTCCCTTTAAGCTTTGACTTTTGTTGCGGTAAGCTTGGCATGCATACCGGAAGAGAAGGACCAAGGAGGGAGCTTTCACTATTTGGGTTGTCGTCATTGCTGGTAGTGAAGCCTTCCTCTTTACTCGTGGTGTAACCTTCCGGATTGTCTTCTTTACTGGTCGAGCACCCGTGTATTATCAACAGGGTCTTCTGCATCATGGTTATCCCCTGGAAATTCGACCTCATTAATCTCCTTTTGGAAGTTACAAGTACCTCCACCCCTCAACTGAATACAAGAGCCATACAAACACCGTATCCACATTTAAGTAATAAATGAATTATCTATCTATTTATTTATTCACTACGTAGCACATGACTGATGATGCTGTACTTGACTGAGGTATTTGAGCGTCTGCAACTCACTTCATTTCCACCAGTAACCACTACGTATGCTGTGTGATTGTCGAGTATAAGCAATACGCAATGACGTAGACGGTGCACATCGAATGCCCATCGAATATACACGTCACAATTACCTCGGCTGGAGCATGCGAAGCCTAAAGAATTGTGATAGCATGCATCGGCATAGTGAGTACAACAAAACGAAATAGATTCTCAGCAACAAACATTTGGACTCCAAAAGGAATATCATAAATGAGCATTCAAAAGTACGTGATACATATTCAATGTCAAATCACAAAGATGCGTTGTAAAGCAACCGAATGATGCTTGCATTTATGCATATTCTCAAATGGGTACAGAAACCTACACATGCAACAAATTAACCTCAACGGAAACTTTAAGGAATGTAAATGGAAGCACACAAAAAGAATGATGAGTACTACTTATTCAATCTTCACATTCCTGATATTCTTTATAACAATGATACCAGTGATACACAGCCAATATTATTTTTTCTAGAGGGAACAGGAAAACAAAATTAATTAATGAAGAGTATACATCAAGTGCAAGGGGCATGAAGACCTTTGAGTGATACTCCCAGAATCTTCTTGTGAAGATCTTCTCGAAAGTATGTTTATAACATGTTGGCAAGTATTTAATTTGACGGTGCCATGCATAAAAATTTGCAATGATAGCATACTACTCATGTCATGAACACGCTCTGAATTGCCATGATCAAAGCTCATACATAGTTTATACATGAGGTGCCCTAATCTTCCAAAATACCTTGAATGTAGTCTCCATAAGATAAAAAATTTTAACTGCATGCATGCTACCACATTAGTCATTCTCTGTAAACAAGGGTGCTAGTGGCTGATAGTTGCCATCATATATGCAATGTTTGGGACCCTATGGTGGCACTATATATGGATAGTTTGCCTAGTTTTGGCGTTTTAGATCATTTCATATGTTGATTCCAGAAGCACGCAAGAGCCGGTGTCTAGGTACGTGACCATAGCACGGATTAAAGAGAATGTGCAATGGTGCCTTTGGTACACATTTACATCATCTATGGGTAGCCCTATAATAGCTATGCTCTCCAGTTGGGTCGGTAAATGATTCCTTCCAATGCTTTTGAAGACAAGTCCTTTGGTTGGAATTCTCTTGCATGCATTGGAAGCTTTTGAGTTATCCTCTTTATTTCTACATTATACTCTGCGGAGATCATGAAATAGGCCATATATTGGATTCTTTTGGTAGAAATGTAAAGTCAAGGTGCCATTTCTTCAAAGTAGGGGGACTTCAAAATTGTTTCCTTGAACATGGCCTTTGTAATTGATCCTCTATCCTGGTGAAGTGTGTTTGTCTATGTTTCTCAACTAGTTTCATCCATGCGATGCTTGGTAAATAGAAGGTATCATCGCCATCTTGATTAACATGATTGTCGACAACTGCTTAGGGTTCGTACTCCTCTTTGTATGTCAGATTGATTGGAATATTCATTGCTTCCACTAGCTCATGAATTTCAAGTGGCGAGGATAACCTTTGAAGAATAGCTTCTGTATCAAGCTCAACCTTAACATGGGCAACTTGACCTCATAGATGTATGACTTCTCTTGTTACCTCGATGGATACAATATGTTCATGGGTTCATTGCTCTACCTATATTGATGATGGTGCTTTGACTTGTGCGTTCTTTAGAAACACATACGTCATCATAAAGATTTTTGTGAGCCTCTAAAAATATGATGTAATATTCTAAAATAATTTTGATGGTCTCTGGTGCACTTCTTGGACTTAGCTTGGAGTAACTGGTGTGCCACGGGTATCAATTGTAGCTTTTGAAGTAATCTTTGTTATGCTCTTAGAGGCATTGGTTCTCATCACGGGTAGCTACTAGATGTCTTCATAGCAATCCTATATTGCATGTCAACTTAGCATTGTGCTCCAGACTGCTTGCTTGCTATGGGTCTCCACAATAACCTCTAGAATGTGGTGTGTCTTTTTGAGTTCTATATGCTTGGCATTGAGGGAAGCATTCTCTATGCTTTGAGAGTTTAGTTATGCCTAGAGCTATAGGGTGTGTGCCTATAACTCATGATATCATTGTTGCATTGTAGAAAATTTCTCAGGAACGCGATGCATACCTGTATACATTTGTTGTAGAGCTTTAACGAATATAAGCAATAAGCAATGCCCTAGATGGTGGAAACCAAATTCTCATCGCATATACACATCACCAAGGCAATAGGAAAACAAGATTAGTTAATGATGGGGTATACATCAAGTGTAGAGGGCATGAACACCTTTGAGTGATACTCCCAAAATCCGGTTGTGAATATCTTCTCAAAAGTATGTTTATAGCATGTTGGGAGGTATTTGATTTGATGGTGCCAGGCATAACAAATTTGCAATGATAGCATACTCCTCATGTCACAGAAAATATCTAAATTTCCATGCTCAAAGCCTAGAGTTGATACATGAGGTGCCCTAATTTCCAAAATACCTTGAATGTGGTCTGCATATGATAAAAAAAATTTAACTACATGTGTGGTGCCACATTAGTCATTCACTATAAACAAGGGAGCCAGTCACTCATAGTTGCCATCATATATGCAATGTTTGGGGCCCTATGTTGGCACCATATATGGATAGTTTGCCTAGTTTTGGCATTTTATATCATTTTGTATCTTGATTGCAAAAGCAAAATAGAAATGATGTCTAGGTACATTACCATAGCATGGATTAAGAAGTATGTGCAACAGTGCCTTTGTCCACATCTACATCATCTATGGGTACTCACTCCTGTAATAGATATTCTCTCCAGTTGGGTTGGTAAATCATTCTTTGGAGTGCTTTTAGAGGCAGGTCCTTCGGTTGGAATTTTGTTGCATGCATTGGAAGCATCCAACTTATCCCCTTTATTATTGCATTATACTCTGTCGATATCATGAAATAGGGCATATATTGGATTTCTTTGATAGAGACCTGAAGTCGAGGTGCTATTTCTTGGAATTAGGTGGACTTCAAAATTGTTTCCTTGAACATCGCCAGTGCTGGTAATTGGCCCTCTATCGTGGCCAAGTGCATTTGTCTATGTTCCTCAATTGGTTTCATCCATGTAATGCTTGGTAAATAGAAGATATCCTATCCATCTTCACTAACATCACTGGTGACAGGTGCTTGCAGTCCATACTCCTCTTTGTATGTAGGATTGATTGGAATATTCATGACTTTTGCTAGCTCATGAATGTTAGGTGGTGAGGATAACCTTTGAAGAATAGCTTGTGTAGAAATCTCGACCTAAACATGGGCAAGTTGACCTCACAGGTGTCTGACTTCGTCCCTGACCTCGATGGATACAATAGGTTCATGGGTTGATTGCTCTACCTATGTTGCAAATGGTGCTCTGACCTGTGCATTGTTCACAAATGCATATTTCTTCATTAAAATTTTTGTGATCCTATAATAATATGATGTAATATTCTAAGATAATTTTGATGGTCACTTTTGGCACTACTTGGGAATTAGCTTGGAGTCATTGGTGTGCCAAGGGTACCCATTGCAGCTTTGAGGTAATCTTTGTTATGTTCTTGGAGGCATTGGTTCTCATCACAGGCAGTTGTTAGATGTCTTCATAGCAATCCTATATTGCATGTCAACTTAACATTGCACTCCATTTGAGCTTGAAGCAGTTCTTCTACTTCTATGACTGCTTGCTTGCTTTGTGTCTCCTAATGAACCTCTAGAGTGTGGTGTGTCCTTTTTAGTTCTATATTCTTGGCATTGAGGGAAGCATTCTCTATGCTTGGATAGTTCACGTAAATAATAATACTCGACATAATTGTAATAAAGATCATGTAATTAAGTGAAGGCGACTCCAATAGATATTTTCTCCATGTGTTCCGACTCTCATGTAGCAATCTACACATGAAGAAAAGGCATGATTTTTAATGAACTTTCAAATAATAATGGAGGCATCGATTAAAATGTCTATGTAGATTCCCTTTCAATATAAAGCATGCCTTTCTTCAATGACATATCATTCATAATGGTCTCTAGATAGGGAGCAAGAGTAAGGAGATTAAGATCAATGAAGGGCTATGTACCTTTTGCGGCAGGGTGGAAGACTTGTCCCATATTTTTTTGGATTGTACTCGTGCCAAGAAATTTTGGGTGTTGCTTCAACCTTATCTGAAGGAAACTACCAACCATGTTTTAGGAACCAAAGAGGTCTTGTTGCGGTGATGCTACAAAATGGATCTAGCTCTGTGGAAGATATGGAGGGGAATAATCCTTTGAAGTATTGGGAGGAGTAGAAACAAATATCTATTTGGTCTTGGTAAAAAGAATTTTATGTATTCTTTAAGAGATACCTTGTATAAGTGTTTCCTACTAGTTTAAAAGCCATTTATGATACCCCTCTTGACAATTGTCATATGTTCAGAGTTTTTGGAACATCAAGCTTATATTGTGCTTGAGGTGGATTTGATCTACATCAAAAAAACTATCGTTTGGACTATGTAAAAAAATCCATTGAATTGTTCTTTTATATATGCTCCTTTATTATTATTTTTTTGAACATTTTTATGGGTCATTTACCAATGTAAAATCCTAGAGCTTTACCCATGTAAAAGGAGAAAAAGACAGCTCAAATTCCACAAATTTGAAGTGGCTGAGCTTGACTAATCACACCTTCAACAACTAATCCCACCTTCATTTAACTTCAAAGTCCATGTGTGTAAGTCATGGAGCACTTCAAGATTCTATATAAAGATCTCAAATCACTTGTAAATTACATGGAAGTAATATAAAAACATTTTTGGCCATTATTATCTTGCTCCATCGTTTCTCTACGTCATGTTCTTCAACAATAGTGAACTTGCAGAGGCTACTACTCTTTTCATAGAGCTCCACATTGGATGAATGAGCATTCATTGGAAAGATATGAGTGTCTAGTTCATGTTACATGGTTGAAAATATTTGGATGAATCTCAATCTTTTTGGTCTCGAGGTCTATCTCTACATAGCCTTGAAAAACAGGAGGTACCACTTTTGGGTGTCAAGTTAAATCTAGAAGCATATTTTTCTTATTACTTTTAATCTTGTGCATGTTATATTCTCAACCCTATGGGTACCATTCATCCAAAAGGATTTTTCCCATTTTAATCATTCTAGCGCCTATGAGCATTTCAAGGTGATTGTTCAGCCAAAGATAACAAGTTTTTTTGAGCTAGATCATGTGCAAACTTATCTGTTTTGTATCTCTTTCTCCTTGATGCTCCAAAGTACATAGTGGATTTCTTTTCATTTATCACATGTGTATAAGGTCTATTTGAGTGTCAATAACCTGAAGGGTTGGTCCTGTGTTGCTTGGCTGGACCGAACTTTGTCACTTCACAACTCACATTTCTACCTCCTACAAGCTTCTCCAAGTTCTTCCAGTGGTATTAGAGCTAGAATAATATGAGTGATCGTTGTCCCTCAATGTAGTAGGTGATGAAGCAATTCCTACTTGGAGATCGCAAGGAGGACCTACAAAAGAGGAGATAGATAAGTTCATACTTTGGTGCACAAGGGATGCTCAAGCAAGGTCATACATACTTAACTCTATCTCTCATTTTCTATTACCACATAATAGAGGATGCAAAACATCTCAAGAGACTTAGGATGCCCTAAAAATTTTCTTTTCTGCTAGCACAAAGGCAGGAAAAACCATCTTTGGAATGAGTTCAACTAGATGAAGAGGATGCAAGAAAACCCAAGAAACTTAGGATGCCCTAAAGACTTTCTTTTCTGCTCGCACAAAGGCAAGGAAAAAACATCTTTGGAATGAGTTCAACTAGATGAAGAAGACACCTAAGAAAACCATCACAGGGTTTATCACAAAGTTCCAGTAGGTTGTAGATAAGTTGGCATCCTTTGGAGAGCTGATTGAAGAAGAGGAAAGCATGAGCCAAATTCTCAATGGGATAAGAGGTGACAAGTAATGGTAGTCTTTCACCATAGCTTATGATTTCATCATGAATGTGCAAACTCGAGATTGCAACATCTTTCTTGGACAAATCTTCAATCAAGAGGCCAACAATAGCATTAAGGAAGGTAACTCCTATCATGTTATTTCAACTAGTGCAAAATATGCAGATAGGAAGGACAAGAATCTGAAAGGCAAGAAGAAGGAGGAAGATGAAGAGGAGAATTCCCAAGCCAAATTTGCATGCAAGAGTAAGTGGAAAGGGAAGACAAAAGGACCAAAGCATGACAAAACCAAAGGTTAGAATGCTAAACCTTGTGCCATATGTGATAAGACCAACCACATGACTTAGAATTGTTTGTTAAATGGAAAGACCCAGAGAGGAAGTGGAAGAGGTGGATATGGCAACACTAGAGGTAGAGGTGGATACAACTTCAACAAAATAGTAGAAGTCACAGTAGAAGGGAGTTCAAAAATTATTTAAAAGATCAACTACTACATGAAGATTCATGGGTTCTTATGAATCTAAGCCACCAAAAGGTAAAGAAGATGACCAATTGTACTACATAGATTCAGGCTGTTCGAACCATGTTGCATGAAACATTGCTTTTCTATCTAAAGAGGAAAGTCCAAAGCAAAGATATGAAGTACAATACTAAGCGCAATATGGAGAAGATTGGTAATGTCAAAGCTTCAATGGGAGGAAAAATGTTGTGAATAAGGTTCTCTATGTAACCACTATCACTAAAAACCTAATAAATGTAGGCCAAATGGTTGAAAAAGGCTTCCAAGTTAGGTTAACCCAACATGGAGCTTTTGTGGAAGATCCATGTGAATGTTTCAAGAAGATAGCCATAGGTGAGAAGCATGGTAGGCTCTTTACTTTTGAAGTAGGAGAAACCAGGAACATAGCTTTATTCACTTTTGGATCTCAAACCCTATGTGAGCTTGGAGTGTGGCATAAAAGACTTCCTCATGTGAATGAAAGAATCTTGAAGGATATATGTAGGGATCAAAGTGTTCTAGGACTGCTAAATATATCAAAGCAGCACATGATCAACAGATTTGATGCATGTTAGATTGGGAAGGCATAGAGATAACTATTCAACCACAAAGGCTACATCCACAACAACGTATTGGACTTAGTACATACATATGTATGGGGGCCAAGTCAAGAACCTTCATTGGCAAGATCAAAGTATTATATCCCATCTATTGATGACCATACTAGATTGATTCTTCTCTACTTTATCAAAAGTAAGAATGAAGTGTTTGATTACTTCAAAAAGTATCTAGCGAATGCGGAGAATCATACAAGTACATCAATCAAGAAGCTTAGATCTAATGAAGGGAGAGAATACTTCTCCAAAGAGTTTGATGAGTTCTTATAGGATAAAGGTATCAAAAAAGTAACTACCAAGCATTCTCGTCAACTAAATGGAATTCTAGATAGGAGAAACAAGACATGGGTTCGATCAGCTAGAAAATGCTTGAAGAGAAGAGGTTGCCACATTATCTATGGGCAGAGGCTATTTCAACTGTTGTGTACCTTGTCAATAGACCACCATCCAAATCACTTCAAGTTATGACTCATGAAGCATGGCATGGAAGAAACCCTAGTCTTGGACATTGCAAAGTGTTTGTTTGTTTAACTTATGTTCATGTATCATCACAAATAAGAGGTAAACTAGATGAAATAGCAAAAAAGGTAGTACTTATTGGGTATGACTTAACTCAGATGGGTTAGAGGTTCTATAACCCTTCATCAAAACAATTCACTACAAGTAGGGATGTTGTGTTTGAAGAATGCATGTCTTGGTATGATCAAGACAAACAAAAGGTAACTGTACCATATTATCTTGATTTTGATTCTCATAAATTAGGAATCAAGCATGAAAGATGTGTCTATGATCCAAGAAGTGATACAGATTATGAGCAAGATGAAAGTGAAAAGGATTATAAAATATGGAAGTTACGAGGCCAAGCAAAGATGCAAGATTGTGGAGGATGCTCCAAGCAAGTCCGTAGAAGATCAACAAGGCAGAAGAAACAACCAGAAAGGTATGGATATGATTCCACATTTGTTACAAAGCATTCAATCTACTTGGCAAAAGACTCAATTTTAGAAGAACCCTCAACCTATGAGGAGGCAAAGGGAAACCCTAATTGGGAAAATTCCACGAAAGAAGAAATAGATGCATTGAAGGAGATGGACACTTGGGATTTGGTTCCAATGTTACCCAATCAAAAGGTAATTGGTTGCAAATGGGTATATAAATTCAAAAGAAAATGAGATGAATCAATTCGCAGTTATAAAGCAATATTAGGTACCAAAGGATGCTCACAAAATCATAGTATAAACTATGAGGAAACACTCTCACTAGTTGCAAAGATGACTACAATCACAACATTGATAAGTATGGTTATTGCAAGAAATTGGAGACTCCTCCAACTTGATATAAAAAATGCATTTCTAAATGGTTGGATAACTCAAGAGGTATACATGTCACAACCTACAAGTTTTGAAAACCCTAATAATGCATCTTATGTTTTCAAACTTAAGAAAGCATTGTATACAAATTTGGGACTTGTGAATTCCAAACCTCACATATTTGGAGATAATGTAAGCTCCATGCATCTAGCATCAAACCCTATTTTCCATGCAAGAACCTAACATATAGAGGTTCATTGCCACTTCATCAGAGAGAAGCTCATGGCAACAAAGATTGACATTTCTTTTGTTCCAACTGAAAAGCAAGTAGCAAATATGATGATGAATGCACTTGATAGAATAAAGCTTTGCATATTTAAATCAATGGTAGGTATTCAACCTATTAGAGAATGAAGACTCAAGAATACTTTAGCTTGAGGGGGAGCTCTTGGAACATCAAGCTTACACTATGCTTGAGGTGGATTTGATCTACATCAAAAATCTATCATTTTAATTATGTCAAAATATCCATTGAAGTGTTCTTTTATTTATGCTCATTTATTGTATTTTTTGAAATATTAATTATGGATCAGTTACCAATCTAAAATCGTGGACCTTTACACATGTAAAAGAAGAAAAATGAGAGCTCAAATTTCACGAATTTGAGGTGGTTGATCTTGACAATCAATGAATCAATCAATCACCTAAAAGTAGATGAAATCAAATCTTCACTTTTTCTAGATTTAGAAAAGTGAATTGATTCTCTTTAGCAACCAATCCTACCAAGTCGTGGAACAATTCAAGAGCCTATATAAAGAGCTCAAATCACTTGTATATTACATGGAAGCAATATACATACATTTTTTGCCATCATTGTCTTGCTCCTTCATTTCTCTACATCATCTTCTTCAACAATAGTGAACTTGCAGAGGCTTTTGCTTTATCTAGAGATCTCCAGATTGGATGAATGAGCATTCATTGGAAAGGTATCAATGTCATCTTCTATTTATACAAAGATTCAAAGCATTTAATTTAATAGATTTTGAGAAATTGCAATTTTGTTGTCTTAGGGTCTATCTCTGCATAGCCCTAAAAAATAAGAGGTACCACTATTGAGTGTCAAGTTCATTCTAGAAGCATAATTTTCTTAATAATTTAAGTATTGTGCATTATATAAACTCAACTCTATGTGTAGCATTCCTCCAAAAGGATTTATTCCTATTGTAATCATCCTAGCTTCAATGAGCATTTGAAGTTGATTGTTTAATCCAAAGATACCAAGCTTTATTTTGAGCTAGACAATACACAAACTTATGTGTTTTGTATCAACTCTTTCTCCTTCATGCTCCAAAGTACATAGTGGATTTTACTATTGGAACTATTGATTCTGCATCATGACTTCGTAGAGGGTAAGGACAACAAGGGGTTTTCTTGCTTGAACATACACTCTAGTGTTGATCTTTGCAAGGGTAGACTTGATAGAGGCCCTTATGTTTGTTAGAGCACCATTGATGACATGGGTATCCCATAGCTATGCCAAGATATGGACACTATGGTGTTGGAACACTTTGAAATTGTGTTAACATACAAAACCCTTTTCTAAGAATTAGAAAGCTCCTTGGTTCCATGCAATTCCTATGATTTGTTCCTTACCGTTAGTGCAACAACATATCTCTATTGCCTAGAGGAGACAATAAGGAGATTCAAATCTCTCTCTCTCTCTCTCTCTCTCTCTCTCTCTCTCTCTCTCTCTCTCTCTCTCTCTCTCTCTCTCTCTCTCTCTCTCTCTCTCTCTCTCTCTCTCTCTCTCTCTCTCTCTTTATTGCAGGTTTTTCAAGAAGTTCACCGAGAATAATATATGGCTATTGTAAGTACAGTTTTCATTGTTTGCATATCAATAAATTGTTTTTTCTCATTAGTTAACATACTCACACTTACACATTCACATGCACATATACACATACATGCACATGGATGCTCATGCATGCACATACACATACACATGCACATACACACATATACACACACATACACATACACATGCACCTACACACACATACACACATACATGTACATATACATATACACACACATGCACATACACATACACACATGCATATGCATAAACATATCTACATGCACATGCATGCATGCACATACACATAAACATACACACATAAACACATACTTATACACATACCCATACATATGCACATACACACATGCACATATATATACACATCATGCACACACATATGCATGCACAAACATACACATGCACATGCATGCTCCTATATATACACATGCATATACACACATACACTTACACATGCATATACACACATTCACATACACATACACACATACATATACACCTACATATACACATACACACATACATATACACATACACATACACATACACATACACACACATAGATGCACACACATATATGTGCATACATGCACTTACACAAATATAGATATATACCTACGTTTGCATACATACATAGACACACAAAACTACATGCACATACATACATATACACACACAAACACACATATAATATGAATGAATTATACAATTAAACTACTAAATCACATGTAAAATATAAATTGTAATAAAAATCATTAGTACATCTCAGTCAAATAATTCACACAATAGACACTCTAAAATTATTGAAATAATGAACTCACACCATAGACACAACTAAAAACATAACTGGTATGAGAATATATATATATATATATATATATATATATATATATATATATATATATATATATATATATATATATATATATATATATATATATATATATATATGTGTGTGTGTGTGTGTGTGTGTATCAATGTAAATAATACATCCAATGTAACAGGTCAATCATTTGAATTCCATCCCTAATCATGATCATCAACATCATCATGATCATCCTCATCATCATGATCATCTACATGATATAATGTATCTGGAGAGGCATCATGGGTAGAGAGGTACCCTGTGACGATCAATACCATATCTCTTATGTCTCTCTCTCCACCTCATCCATATCAGCCTCTCTATAATACTCATGTATTACATATAAAGAAACATAAATAAATGAAACATATAAAACATTAATAAATGACATTTTGATCAACCAAAGGGTACCCCACCATCTCCTACTCATGCACCGACTTCACGTGTGACACTTGATAGGAATTATGATGGGCTTTTACTATTAAGAGCATATTACATGTTGGTGTAATCTTTGTCATGGTGCGTATTGAAGATCACGATTCAAATGTATTCAACATGAGGTAGATTATGATATTTTTGAGCCTGTACAACCACCTGATCAACATGATAATTCTTGAGTATGTATTGATTCATTAATTCGTAGTCATCATTTTATTTTAAAATCCTATACAAAATAAAAATATACTTAAGATACATGAATATTTTCTTGATGATGATGATGATGATTCTCCTACTAATGATGCTAATATTCCTTGTACATGTCTCAAACATGTTGTTTATCAATTATAAGTCGGTTTCTCGAAATCCTTTTCCTCCAGGTTTACAAAACAAAACAATTAGAGATTATCCATTGCCAACTCATGATCATCCTATAGTACAAACATATCATAGACTAAGATACGGAGGATGGCATTGAGGACCACTATAACTTATTCATTTCAACCCTCAATAGGTACAGTAGACTTGAACTACACATTAAGTAGTCAATTATCATACAAGCATATCATTATTAATCGTTGAAGAACCTAAGAGGTAAGAAAAGTACCTAACATAATAGAACGTGAAAAAATGGAAGCCACTTCTAAGAAGGGAATCCTCTTTTGCTCTTTTGCATCAAATATTTTTCCATCTTTGATTTGGAAACATTTAGAATCTTTCAAATAAATTTGTTGCTTCCATTTTTCAAACGACCTAATACCTGAATTGCTAATTACTTCATGAAATTTGCATAAAAATGTGTAAGAACCAGTTAGCAAGGGAGGTATTAAGGCGTCTCTAAAATGGGAGATATCCAAGCAATTTAGTAGCCCAAAAAGACAAGCGGTAGCCTACATGCTTGAGTAACCGAAAACAAAATAAGAAATGATATGAAAGAATTTATTCTTGGCACATCTATTTGCAGAATGCAACAATCTATCACAAGATATGGATAGATCTCACATGACCACATTGGCCATACCACATTAGCTGAGACTTACACATTTACAAAATATGAACATACCCCCGAATTCCAATTATACACATACACATACACATACTGTAGTACCCCTCCGTTTCTTCCTCTCATGTGTGGGTATTCCAAGGCTTAGCATGTGACAGGCTTGCACGACTAAATGCATCACCTGCGGCAACTTTTTTACTCATGAACGAGTATTTGCAGTTTCAGTGCTTGTATTATTGTCCAGCTTGTTTTGGGTTCGCCTCTGTATTTTCCTGTCCAAGGATACAGGTATTAATACACTGTTACTCTTAATATTCGAGCCCCTTAGCATAGCACTAGACATTTCAGGCCATTGTGGTCCACGGGTTAGAGCTCCATGAAACCTGGCATAGGTGCATCATGGATGACATAGGTGCATCATGGATGCACCCTTCACAGAGATCTGCAGCAGGCACTATTTTTTGGACAACTTTCAATGTCTGAGATTCAGAAGTTGGTGGAGAGGTTGATGAATTATTTCATTCTCAAATCAGCAACCTCGGGATGTGTGGACCCATATGGCATGTGCACGCATGGACACATTCTCTCTCTCTCTCCCCCTCTTTCTCTTCCTCTCTCTCTCTCTCCCTTTTCCCCGATTTCTCTTTTTCCTCTTTATCCCTCTCCTCTCTCCTCCCCTGCCCCGGCGTGCCCCCTCCCTTTCTCTCTCTCTCTCTCTCTCTCTCTCTCTCTCTCTCTCTCTCTCTCTCTCTCTCTCTCTCTCTCTCTCTCTCTCTCTCTCTCTCTCTCTCTCTCTCTCTCTCTCTCTCTCTCTCTCTCTCTCTCTCTCTCTCTCTCTCTCTCTCTCTCTCTCTCTCTCTCTCTCTCTCTCTCTCTCTCTCTCTCTCTCTCTCTCTCTCTCTCTCTCTCTCTCTCTCTCTCTCTCTCTCTCTCTCTCTCTCTCTCTCTCTCTCTCTCTCTCTCTCTCTCTCTCTCTCTCTCTCTCTCTCTCTCTCTCTCTCCCTCTCTCTCTCTTCTTTCTCTCTCCTCCCCCGCCACCCCTGCAACCCCCGTTGACCCCCCGCTGCCACCCGCATCCCCCCCCTCCTCAGCCCTCCGCCACCCCCCCGCTACCACCCGCATCCCCCCCCTCCTCAGCCCTCTGCCATCCCCCCCCGCTACCACCCGCATCCCCCCCCTCCTCAGCCCTCCGCCATCTCCCCCCCCCCCGCTGCCACCCGCATCCCCCCCTCCTCAGCCCTCCGCCATACCCCCCCGCTACCACCCGCATCCCCCCCCCTCCTCAGCCCTCCGCCATCCCCCCCGCTGCCACCCGCACCCCCCGCCACCCCTGCAACCCCCGTTGACCCCCCACTGCCACCCGCATCCCCCCCCCCTCCTCAGCCCTCTGCCACCCCCCCCCGCTACCACCCGCATCCCCCCCTTCCTCAGCCCTCCGACATCCCCCCCCCCCCCGCTACCACCCGCATCCCCCCCCCTCCTCAGCCCTCCGCCATCCCCCCCCTACCACCCGCATCCCCCCCTCCTCAGCCCTCCGCCATCTCCCCCCCCCCCCCCCCCCCCGCTGCCACCCGCATCCCCCCCCTCCTCAGCCCTTCGCCATACCCCCCCGCTACCACCCGCATCCCCCCCCTCCTCAGCCCTCCGCCATACCCCCCCGCTACCACCCGCATCCCCCCCCTTCCTCAGCCCTCCGCCATCTTCCCCCCGCTGCCACCCGCATTTTCCCCCCTCCTCAGCCCTCCGCCATTTCCCCCCGCTGCCACCCGCACCCCCCCCTCCTCAGCCCTCCGCCATCCCCCCCCCGCTGCCACCTGCATCCCCCCCCTCCTCAGCCCTCCGCCATTCCCCCCCGCTACCACCCGCACCCCCCCCCTCCTTAGCCCTCCGCCATCCCCCCCCCCCGCTACCACCCGCACCCCCCCCCTCAGCCCTCCGCCATCCCCCCCCGCTGCCACCCGCATCCCCCCCTCCTCAGCCCTCCACCCCCACCCCCACTAGTTCCCCCTCATGCCACCCCCGCCTAGCCTCCTCAGCTACCCCGCGGCCTCCCCCTCAGCCACCCCGCCATCGCACCCTCCAACCACCCCCTCACCCTCTCCCACACCCTCCCCCGCCTCCCCTCACTTGCGCATACACACACCACCACACACACACATCTCCACACACATATCCGTACACACCCACTCACACACATACACACACACTCACACACAATCACACACATGAACACACACACTCTCACACCCATACATATGCACACACTCCCACACACACTTCCACACATGCACACCACTTCCACACATGCACACCACTTCCACACATGCACACCCACCCATCACACACACACCGACACATGCACGCATGCATCCCCACACACATACACACATACACCTGCACACATACACTCTCACCCCCACATATATGCCCACACGCTCCCACACATACTTCTACACACACACCTTCACACACACATCAAGGAAGATTGTCCAAAAAATGATGACTGTCGAAGGATGAAGTGAAGGTGCGGGCAGAGGAAGGTCTGAGACTAGTCATGGAGAGGAAGAGGTGAACTTTTGCAAGAGAACATGAGCAAAAAGCAGAGGCTTATACACTCAGATAGTCAAGTGGAGGATTAACCTCGTTAGATATGATCAGTCATTCATCTAATTTTCGGAAGGCGTTGTGAAATAACAAAACCACAAAACGAGAATCTCAGAAGGCAAGTAAAAAGATAAAAGTTTGCAGGTAAAAAGTGAAAGTGGAATTGCCACCAACCATTCACGGCGACTACCTATTTTTTTTGCGGATCTAATTCAAATCAAGTGGAATATTTGACCTACCCCCCAATTTTGGGTGATCAACCAGCGCGTGAACGGTGGACGTGAAGATTCGGCGAGGCTCTCTTGGCCTATTGAGGCCTATAAAAACAAGGGATTTGTGCTCATTTGGGTACACACTTTTTGGTACATTTTTTTGGAGTTACTTTGACGCGTGTATACGTGCAGAAGTTCTCTCTTGCACTTGGTGGTTTCAAGCCTATTGTAGGAGCTACTCTGTAGTGTGGATACAGAGGGTAGGCTTCTCAGTGGAGGGCTATGAGCACTATAGTGTAAGAGAGTGTCTTGGATTTTCTTTCTTTTCTATGAGACACTATTGGTGTTAAGCTCTATTCTCTTGAGCAATTCCTTCATCATTTGTATTGATCTGTATTTATCTGCATAGAGTACCACGAAGCTCTGAGCATTAGTTTTTGAGCATTTCCTTGACAAATCTTGTAATCATCTGAATCAAATCAAGAAGTGTATGGTCTTCCTTGGTCAATTGTTGTCCATATTTTTTGAAGTATCTCCTTGTTATCTACCTGATCACAGAAATGTTAAAGGGTATATTTCCCTAAAGAGAACCCCCCTTGAGTAGGCGACGTACTGGATATGTTAATCTTTAATCTCTACTTTTGTTAAAAGCGGATACCCCAGTACCTCCTCTACAGTTTGGCACGCTCGGTGGGACCTTTGCATTTCTGTGAGAGGTATTTTTGCCCTATTACATTTGCAAATAGGTACATGACCCATACACGGGCAGATAAGGAGTCTCTTCGTGTTCGGAGGAGCCTTAACAAGTTAGCCATAACCACGACTAGTGAGTCTACCTCCTCTCTGCCCTCCCTAAATTTATCAATTGATTTGGGTGCGACACCATTGTCGAAAGAGGGGTATAGGAGAACTCTAGACTTCTCCTCAGATACGTCCGAAGAAACACCAGTACAAATGGAGGATCTCTCTCATTTACTCTCCAGATTAAATATCAAATTCCCTACCTTCAAGGGACAAGCCTATGAGGATGCGGATGATCATGTGAGAAGATTCATCTCTTTATGCCGTGGACGAGGTTTGCAAAATAGAGAGGATGCAATGCTGGCACTCTTTCCATCCACATTGGAGGGTCTTGCAGATAAATGGTATAGTCAATATGCATATGGCCATTTCACTACATGGGAGGCCTTGAAGGCGGCGTTCTCACAGACATTCCGACCAAGTGATTCCTCGGAAAGAGCTCTAGATCAGCTAGAGAATTTGAAGCTAAGACCAGGTGAATCCTTTCATGAACTTCACATTAGAACAAAAGCACTTGTTGCACGTCTGCCACATGCTCCAGGTGACTTTTTGGTTAAAAAGTGGATCGAAAAGGCTCTACCTAGGTCATCTCAGCAGAAGCTTCGTGAATCTCTTAGATTGGATGCGACCCTCAATGATTTTGTTGCAACGGCATCACGCATTGAAGAAGCAAGGCAACATTTTGAAGGGGATACACAACAAAAGTATGCTGCAGATCTGGATCCTATTGAGCAACTAAGGAGGGAACTGGAAGCATTGAAGATGCAACAAAATCAACAAGAAGAGAAGGTCTTGCCACCACTGCGTCGCACTGATGATGAAGTAGCTCAACTTCGCCGAGAGTTAGAAGATTTGAAGACCACTCAGGATATAAGGAGACAAATTTGGTGTACAATCTGTAACAACAATGGACATTCCAATGCTAATTGCCCTATTAAGGCAAGCTGTCAATTTTGTGGAAAAGATGGTCATGAAGCCAGAGATTGCTATTACCTCAAGGGTACACAGCAGAGAGGTAACCCTCAAACTTTGGATTCATACTATGCTAGTACTTCAAATACATCTAATAGAGAGGAGAATAGGCCTGCAAAGCCTAGATATAATACATCCTTGATGTGCTATCGTTGTGGTGAATATGGCCACATGCAAAATAGGTGTTCCCTCCCAGAAGATGCACCTCCTTGTCAACATTTTCCAGAGGCCAAGGATCATTATACCAAAGATTGCCCAAGAGGTCGTCCTGCTCCAATTCATATGATTGCAGTCTCTCCACATGAAGAAGGAAAAACCACTCAGACTTATGCTGTTTCATCCTCTGCAATGCCCATGTTGACTAGAGCTAGGCAAGCAGCTGCAACCCAGAGAGATGAACAACAAGGATTTCAGGATAAAGAGGAAGAAAAGGAGTCTGGATGGAAGGACCAAGCACAAATTGAAGGAGCTTATAATAAGATGACTACTTCTCTAAAGGGCCAACCAACAAGTCTGCAAGAAAACACTGAGGAGGTAAACATTGAACAGATCTTGAAAGGTATTCATCACAAGGTTAGTCTATATGAACTTATAAGGATGGATTCAAAAATAAGAAGTGACTTACTGAAGATTATACACTCTGCTCACTTGGTCCAATCACCTAGTGTAGATGGTTTCATGGTTGATTTTCCCCCTGCACCCTTAGCAGACTACCAAAGCTCAAGATTATCTGTTTGTATAAAGGATGAAGCTCTCACAGGTGTGATCATAGATGGAGGCTCTGGTATCAATTTAATGCCAGATTTTACAATGAAGAAGCTGAAATTGAACCCCACCAAGTTGGCACCATTCACGGTTACATTGGCAGATCAACATCGGGTTGCGCCACTGGGCATTATTGAGAAGGTACTGATGGTAGTACAGGGCTGCCATTTTGTTCTAGATTTTGTTGTTATTGCACTTCCACAGGAGACTTCTTACCCTCTACTCCTGGGGAGACCTTGGCTGAGACAAGCAAAAGCTTTGCAAGATTGGGGAAAAAATAAACTATGGATTTCAACAAATACCAATAGCCAACTGCAACTACACTTGGAAGAAGGATTCGACTCAGGAAAAACTACTGGATATACTGTGGACACTCAGGTAATGCCCTCTCTACCCCAAGAAGAGGATACATTGTTAAATTGGATGATGGGAAGTGCAGAGTGTTGCACAGTGGAGATTAATGAAATTGAGGAAGAAGTTGGAGATAAGGTAATTACAGAAAAGGGCAATGAAGACCACAAGGTGTTGGAGAATGAGCAATTGCAGGAAAGCACAAGTCTTGAGGAAGCAACCCAGATAAAAGTATCAGAGGTAGAATATTTTGAACCTAAGGGCAGAGAAGATCTTCCTTTCTCAGATATACCTCAAGGATGGATGGAAGAACATGTTGCAGAATATAAATTAAACTCCACTCCTGCATATAGTGGAGATGATTTATCAAACAAGGCCAGTCCTGAAACATTGGTTCAAGAAGTAAATTTAGGGGATGAAGAGAACCCTCAAGTAGTCCATTTGGCATCCTGGTTGTGGCATTATCCTAATTTACTACAGAAGGTAACTTCTTTGCTCTTTACTTACAAAAGTGTCTTTGCATGGTCCTACAAAGATCTAACAGGAATACCAGAAGAGCTTGGATTACATCGGATACCCTTGGTTGAGGGAGCTGCACCTGTAAGAAGTAGGCCATATCGACTCAATCCGAAGTATGCAGAGGCGGTAAAAGCAGAGATTACAAAACTAGAAGAAGCAGGTATAATTGTGCCAGTAGAACATTCCAGGTGGCTCTCTTCTATGGTTATTGTGCCGAAGAAAAATAGTGGAAAAATAAGGGTATGTGTTGATTTCCGTGCTTTGAATAAAGTGACTATTCAAGATGGATTTCCTCAGCCCTTCACAGAGCAAGTACTTGAAGAGGTAGCTGGTCACACTTTGTATAGTTTCTTGGATGGTTTTAGTGGCTACAACTAGATAGTAATTCACCCTGATGATAGGGACAAAACAGCCTTTGTTACTCCCTGGGGCACTTATGTCTATACTCGAATGGCTTTTGGTTTGAAGAATGCACCGGCTTCATTTAATAGAACGATGTATCTGATATTGGGCAAATGGTTAACAACCTTTCTACGCATTTTCATGGATGACTTTTCAGTATTTTCAGGTACAGATAGAAGGGCAGCAGTTCAAGATTTCCATGACCATTTGGAAAATCTAAAAGAAATTTTTGAGCAATGTCTCAAAACAGGTTTGAAATTGAATCCTGATAAATGTCACTTTTTGGTCACTAAGGGCACTCTTCTTGGTCACATAGTATCTGCTGAAGGCATAACTGTTGACCCTGCAAAGGTTACAGCTATTCTTTCCATGCCAATTCCACAAAGCCCAAAGGAAGTGCAAAGTTTCTTGGGCCATGAAGGGTATCACAGAAGATTCATTAGGATGTATTCGGAAATTGCTAAGCCCTTGTCAAGGCTTACCAGCAAAAAGATCCCTTTCTCATGGAGTGCTGAAGCTGACAAGGCATTTTGTGAACTAAAGTTGAGGCTATGTACTGCTCCACTTTTAAGTGTTCCTAATTGGTCATTGGAATTTCATGTGCATACAGATGCTAGTCTTCATGCTGTTGGTGCAGTTCTAGCTCAACCATCATCTCACAAAGTGGATAGACCTATCTCTTATGCAAGCAGACTACTCAACCAAGCTGAAAGAAATTACAGTACAACGGAAAGAGAAGGTTTGGCTATCGTATTTGCTCTTCAGAAGTTCCGACATTATCTCCTTGGTGTACATTTCATTGTTATTTCTGATCATCAGCCCTTGAAGTATTTGATAAACAAGCCTAGAGTAGCTGGAAGGATTTGGAGATGGTTACTCCTATTCCAAGAATTTAATTTTGATATTCATATTAAGCCAGGAAAAGAGCACTACATGGTAGATCAAGTGTCCAGGACCGCAATGAGCGAAAAGGCAACAGGTATTAATGATGAACTGGTGGATAGCAATCTTTTTCTAGTAGCAATTCGGACAGGTTGGTATGGTGAAATTCTTCATGTTCTCACTACTGGAAAGATCCCAGAACACTTGACACCTGTAGAAAAGAGAAGATTGCTCCTGAAAACCAAAGCATATTCTCTTATAAATGGAAATTTATATAAATACTGTCAGGATGATATATTGAGAAGGTGTGTCTATCCAGAAGAGGTAAATCTTTTGCTGGAGGCTGCACACAATGAAGGACACCTAAAGGGGGAAGAATTGGCTCATAGAATCATCCACAAAGGGTTATGGTGGCCTCATATTTTCAAGGATGCAATCAAGTTTGCAAAAGAATGCCACATCTGTCAGAGATGTGCTCCCACGCCAACTAGATTGAACTTCCAACCATTAGTCATATCTACCGGATGGCTTCCATTTGAACGATGGGGTCTTGATTTCATAGGGCCAATTAGCCCAACTGGGCAACCAGGAGGTAAAAAGTATATTTTGATGGCCACATGCTATGCCACTAAATGGATAGAGCTAAAGCTACTGTGGACTGCACGGCTTTAACAGTAGCTAAATTTATGTATAAACATATTTTCTCAAGATTTGGTTGCCCACTGGAAATTACTAGTGACAGGGGCACACATTTTGTAAATCAATTGCTCCAGTTTATATTTGACAGGTACAAAATCTTCCATAAAAAGTCTTGTGCCTATTACCCCAGGGCAAATGGCCAAGCAGAGAGTTCCAATAAGATTTTGATTGGACTACTTCGCAAATTATCTTTTGATCATCAAAGCTCTTGGCCACTAGCATTAATTGGTGCAATTTGGGCTTTCAGAACCACGAAGAGGGGAACCACAGGCGAGACTCCATTTCGCTTAGTTTATGGGAAAGAGGCATTGGCACCATTTGAGTTTATCATCAGAAAAGAAATAGGAATCAAAACCATTGGGATTGAACCCCCCTGTTGCTCTAGCACAATGGTGAGAACCACGTTAAGAAGCTTCACCTCCTTAATGTCAATCCACGGAAGAGGTAGGAGTGATATGAAGATCGTGAATGTGAGATGATGTGAGAGTGAAGGTGAGATGCACAAAGATGCACACACACATACACACACACAATGAAGAGACAAGCAAGACACAATGGAAGGTGAAAAATTAGCTCTATTACTCAAGAACACTATTACAAGCTCAAACTAGCTCTAAGCTCACACTAACCAACATGAATCAACCCCAAAAATGAGCTCTCTAGCTCTTTTTATAGTTTCTAGACTAGTTTTGACCGGTTTCACATCTAGTGACCGGCCTAGTTAAAAAATAGGTCCTAGAGGCTATTTGGAAGGGTAAACGATGTCTAAAAATAACGAAAATTGGTACGCGCATTCTACCTAAGCTCCTCAAGCTCGAGGACTCCTCGGCTTGCACAAAATGGAGCTATGAATTAGAAAATGGGATTTTGTCTATATTACATATGTTACAAGAGTGATGAAAATCACTGTTGGATGTTTGAAGAGGTAATAAAAACATAGTTGTTTGAAAAAATGATCCGACTGGCTCCCTGCTCCGTCTTTACATGCTTCCATGTCGTCTGTGCCTCTGACTGTGCCTCTGACTGCTTCCAACACCCCCCTCCCTCTCGCTTCTGTCGTCCTCGACAGAACCTTGTTGTGCGGTCTGCCGGATGTAGTTTTGTAGGAGGTCGTGAGCGAGGGTGTGCTCAGATACGCGAATGCCTCGGGCCAGATCAGCCTCGAGCTTCTCCCAGTCGATCGGTTGCGGTTCGTCGGGTGGCGTGAGTTGATAATGCGTGGAATAAACCATTCGCTCACAGGCAAAAAGTTGCAATAAATGTGTGGGCCTGCTGATGAATACCTCGGAATGGTATTCCCAAAACCCGGTGGTGAACATCTCTTCAAAGGTTTGTTTGTAGCATGCCGGGAGGTATTTTATTCTACAGTGCCAGGCATAACACACCCGGAGCGATGGCGTTGTGCTCATGTCATATACTAGATCAAAGTTACCATGCTCAAATCCCGGGGTGTTTACATGCGGTGCCTTGACGCGTCGGAAGACTTTAAATATCATTTGCATCATGTCAAAAATTTTGACAGTCATATGCGCTGCGATATCATCCATATGCTTCAGGCGAGGGAGCCAGTGACGGATCGTAGCCATCATATAGCCAAGAGTGGGCAACTCGGTGGGCGGCTTGAAGTAGGGGTAATTCAGCCAATCCTGACACTGCCTATTGTTTTGTACTTTGATAGCGAATGCAGTCCAGGAGCGGCGTCGTGGTACTGGTCCCCAACAAGGATTATACTTTAAATGTAAGGGCGCTTTCACCCATGTGCTCATCATTTCAGGGTACTCCTGTAAAAGACGTGTACGCCAATCTGGTTGATAAATAGTGCCTTGTTGCGCATCCAGTGGCAAGTCTTCAGGCTCGAACTGGGTTGCATGTGATGGCTTCTTGCCAGTTCGCTTTTCTATGGCCAGCTGGTATTCGGCCATTAGCATGAAGTAAGGTTTGTATTGAAGCTCATGCCCGGATATGTACCTGCGTGGGGCCAATTGAGCAAAGTAGGGAGATTGCAAAATTCGTTCTTCGATCATGGCCATAGCATGTAGCTGGGCCCCGACTCTAGCTGAGTGCGTTGTTCCAATCTCCTCCACAGTCTTCATCCATGCGGGGGTCGGAAGTTCATAGGTCATCTGGCCTTCGGCCGTGACTTGTCCGCCTGGGATGGGTATTGGCTCGTATGCTTCTTCAAACGTTTCCTCCACCGGAATGGTTATGTTCTCGTCGTCAGCTGGGATCTCCGGTGGGGAATCAGGCCGTGGTGGTGCTTCGTATACATCTATGCGTGATTGGAGAGTGGTTACCTAGGCCCGTAATGCGTTTAGTTCCTCTATGAGTTCAAGAGAGGGGTCCACAGGTTCTGGTACTTCTGCTGCCACTGGTGCTTGTTGTGGTGCCGGTTCTCTGAGCTGTAGTAACTTGTGATCTTCTTTTAGCTTTTGATGTTCTTCGTTCATTCGATCATAGTCTTCTAGCAGTCGAACATGGTCATCTAACAACATCCGCATCGATTCAGATGGGATTGCCTTGAATCTGCTCGGACTTAATGGTTGTTCAAGATGGTCCAATGCCGCTTCCAAATTTTCTCTATTCTGCTCTTGGAGTCTTTGGTTCTCCTCTTTGGCTGCGGCTAGGTGCCTCTTGAGTAGGCCCATATTCCTGGTCAGCGTCGCGTTCCTAATTGTTTGGGCTCGAAGCAGGTTGTCCAAATCAGCAGTGGCTTCTTTTGTTTTCTCTTCACTTTCTAGCTCTAGCTTATGATATGCCTCTCTTAGTTCTTGGTATCGCGTATTTAACGAGGCATTCTCGATCGATAATGAATTAAGCTGCGACTGTAATTCATCTGTCGTCCTCTGCAGTTGTTGATAGTTGTTGCCAAGAGATGCAAACTCATCTCGTACTTGTGACATACATGTGAACATTTGTTGAAGTGCAGTGTCTATGGTTGGCGATAATAGTAATGGAGTGCTAAGTGAGGATGCAGTGGAAGTAGATGCAGCGGGAATGGGAAATGGGGTTGGGAAGGTGGATGCAGTGGTGATCGTGGAAAATTGTGACGTACCTAAATATGATGGTGCTGTGAGTGGAGTGGGTGCTGGTGCGGTGGGTGGTGATATGTCCATGTCATTGGACGTGTCAAGTGCGGTGACTATGAAAAGCGGTGTGTATGTGGGTGGTTGTGTAGGTGTGAAGACGGGATTTACAAATGTAGAGTAGTTTACAGGGGGAATGGTTGGAGCGGCTTGGTGAAAAGGGGAAATAGGGGTTATGGTGGGTTGGGGAGGTGAAACTGGTGAGAAGGTTAGTGGGGTTAGAAAGGTGAAAGGGGGTCTTAAAGGTGGGGGAAAGGATGGGAAGGATGAAGGGGTGAAGGGGTTAACATGTAGACACGGAGGGTTGGGTGCGGGCATGGTGGCATGAATGGGCGGGGTAAAGGCTGTGGCTATGTTACCATGGACTGGTGTGGATGTGGGAGGAGCAGGTGGGTGTGCGGGGGATACAGGATGGGTTGGTGAAACATGAGGTGAGAGAGGAGTAGAAGGTGTGGATGTTATTTCAAGGATAGTGGTAGTATGTACAACGGTAGTATGTGGTGGGGAGTCGACTAGGATGGCTTCTTCGGTGAAGGATCTTTCCGGCCGTAGGCGTGCATCTTGCGCCTGGTGGGATGATTGAGCACCTACCGGGACTCGAATATATTCACCGGGCTTCGATAGCAGGCGAACTCTGCGAGGGTCATATTGGGGGAGTGGCTTCCTTTGTAAATATCTCAGTGCTTCAACCGGGCCGATGGATTGGACCAGTTCTCTAAACCCTCTGATGTAGACCTCTTCAAATCCTCCGGAGACTAGTTCTTGTTCGATTAGGGCCTGGCTCTCTTCTTCAGTCAATTTCTTCCGTGCCCAGACTTTCTCCATCGTACGATATAATTTCTTGATTGCCAGCGTGTAAGCTGCTGCTTCGAACGTCTCCTCTTCATGCGTGCTGGTGTCACCGTGTGCATCGGTTTGTTGGCCTTGGCCGTCTGTCTGTCCTCGTTCTTGGGAATCATGCGTGCCCTGGCTGGCTTCGTCATCACCTTCGTCGTCGTCGATGGCTGTTCTTTCGTCATCAGAGCTCGACACAACTTGTCCCTGTGGCAGATCCCGCGGTGTGGTAGGGTAACTGGGGCGTTCATATTCTTGAGAGAACATATGTGCCTCTGAAAACTGGAATTCATTTGAGAATGCATCAGGCATTTCAAAATCGAATGTTGTGTTTATTGGTTCTGCCTCCATGTGTGGTATTGGGAAAGAAAAGGCTTCCGCACCAATAGTGGTGGGAGCTTCTGCTGTCGTGGTGGTGGGTTCTGTGGTTGTAGCTGCCTGAGGTGCAACGGTACTAGTAGTGCCCTCCGTTACCACTGGTCTAGATAACCTTATGCGAATAGGTTGTATTGTGGGAGCGGCTTCTGTTGGTGATCGCTCTGGAGAGGGTTGTGGTGATGGTGACTCTGGCACTTGAAGGCAAGGGATAGTGCCTCTCATGCGCTTACCTGCCCGTGCTCTGCTGGGCTAGGGGTTTCCATGCCTCCTAGCCCTATGAGGTATGCCTCAATTGGCCGCATTTTTATTCCTGAATCCTTATAGTGGGACCATCTAATCGCACTAGTCGCAGCACCTGAGTCAATTAAAGCCCTGAGTTCTTGGCAAGGGTTGCCGTGCTCTAGCCTAACTGGAATGAATGGTCTCCTGTCCACTATGCTAGGATGAGTGGTTGACTTTACTTGACACATGGCCATGGGATATCTGGGTGATGTCTCCAGATGGTTATAATGTTCTCTCCCTAGTCCTTGTCTTCTTAGCTTCATGCGCTTAATGCGTTCTATGGCTTCTTCCTGAGCTTCAGCTCGTATTCTATTTTCTTCCTCCTTACGCTTCTTTGCCAACGTGAGTCGTCTAAGCATATCCTCAGTAAGAGGTTCTTGATATAACCTGACTCTACAGTCACTAATGTAATTAGGCATTATATCTCCTTCTAAGGTGGCTAACTGTACTGCTCCACTTGTCGAAAGTCTGTTAATGATCATAGGTCCATAACCTCGCTTTTCTAACTTCCGTGCGTGTTGTTTCAGCGTATATACTAGAACTAAGTCTCCTTCTTTTAAGCCTTTATCTTTCACATGTGCATCAAAATATGCTTTCTGTCGCTTCTTCGCTGCGTATATTCCTGCTGCTGCTTTCAGCCTGGTTTCTCCTAATCGTTCCAAGTCCATTATTCTCGCTGATAATTCATGGCCGGTCCACTGATGTTCTTGTGCAACCTTAAGGGTCGGTATCAAGAAGTCCAAAGGAAGCACTGCATTCTGACCAAAAACCATCTGAAAGGGAGTTGCATTGAGTATGGTCTTGTAGGCCACTCGATATGCCCAAACAGCGTGGTGTAACTGTTTGTCCCAATCTGAACGTTTGTTGTTCACGAGTTTCGTCAGTACGTTACAAAGTATCTTGTTAGTGCTTTCAGCCTGACCATTGGCCTGAGGATGATATGGTGCAGATTTCTTGTGAATCACCATAAAATCCTGTAACAAATATTCAATGACTTGGTTTAGAAAGTGAGTGCCTCGATCGCTCACTAACTCTATAGGCAATCCATATCTTGTAAAGACATTTTCAAATAAGAATTTTGCAGTCGTGTGAGCATCATTCTTTTTTGTGGCTTTTGCCTCTACCCATTTGGTTAGATAATCTGTGGCAACAATAATGTATTCCGCATGTGTACCTTTTGCAGGGGGGTTAATGGGTCCTACAAAGTCTATACCCCACTTTGAAAATGCACGTCCGCCCATCATGGGTTTCAATGGCATTTCATCTCTGCGAGTAGGAAACTGAGTTCTTTGGCACACATCACATCTCTTTACATAGGTATGAGCATCCATGTGAAGAGTGGGCCACCACAATCCTGAAAAGAGGATAGCTTTGACTATCCTATCGGGTCCAAAATGACCTCCTGCAACACCTTGGTGTGCAGTCTCTAGTATGCTAAGATAATCGCTTTCATGAACACATTGTCTCAAATATCCATCTCGTCCTCTTTTGTATAAATTATCGTCAATAAGTGAATAGTCGTGAGCTTCCTGCTGTAGACTACGTTGTCGAGCTAAGGTCATGCCTTGAGGGAATGTGTTCGTCCTCAAGTATGTCACTAAAGGTTCACTCCAGTCTGGTGTGAGAGACACATGATATAATGTAGCATGCTCTACTGGTGGTTTTTCACAACAGACATGGCATTCTTTACACAACTTGTAGACATCTGCTTCCATCGTAGGCCAATATACTCCTAATCTATGCAGAGTCTGTAATGTTCGATGTTTTGAATGATGTTGCTTTAATGCACCTATGTGTGCTAATTGCAACCAATTCGCATGTTCTGATTCATCTACACAACAAGCAAGAATCTTTTGATTATCCTGTTTATATATGCTTCCTGCCATTATTTGATATTTCTGAGACTTGGTAATCTCTCCTTCTTTTATCTTTATCCTAGGATTCTTGGGTCCGTATGTCAGAATAGGGACTATAGGCTTAGCCCATTCTGGTGCTATCTCAAGGTTAAACAAGTATGCATCTGGTAATTCATCCGCTACTCCTTGAGGAGCTTCTCCTGAGGTTAATCTTGAAAGGTGGTCAGCTAATTTCCTTTCCTGACTACCACTTCAAAATCATACTCCATGAGTAATAGAAACCAACGTATCAGTCGTCCTGTGTTACATGGTTTGTTGACTAAGTATAATAGGGCTTGATGATCTGTAAAGAACTTGAATTTGTTGGCCAACAAGTAGTGCCTAAACTTCTTTACCGCGTAAATCATCCCTAATCCTTCTCGTTCCGTCGTGGTGTAATTTCTTTCTGCTGCGTTCAATTGTCTGCTCGCGTAAGCTATGGGGAGATCTATGTTACCTTCATTCATGGGTTGTGCTAACACACATCCTATGGCATAATTGGATGCATCCACATGTACATGGAATGGCTTACTCCAATTTGGGGTTGTCAATATAGGTGCTGAGCACAAGCGTCGTTTAAGTTCATTGAATGAATTTTCACATTCATCTGTCCACTCAAAATTGGTTAAAAGAGAGTACAAAGGCTTGGCTATGATTGCATACATGTGTATGAATCTCCTATAATAACCGCAATGGCCCATAAATGCCTGTACCTCTTTCACATTAGTTGGTCTAGGTAATTCTGCAATTACCTTCACCTTTTCTTCATCCGTAGAGATTCCATTCTTCGACACAATGTGTCCTAGAATTTTGCCTTGTCTGACCATGAAAACGCATTTTTCTGGGTTCAAACAAACCTGATATTCTCGACATTTGTCAAATATTTGTCTTAACTCTGGGATATGCGTCTGTCTTACCTTTGAATGAGCACATATGTCATCGACATAAACTTCCAAGCTCTTGCGTAAGAATTCCTTGAAAACATCACACATGAGTCGCTGGAAAGTAGCGGGTGCATTTGTTAAGCCAAATGGCATCACACGAAATGCAAATATGCCCCATTCAGTGGCAAAAGCCGTCTTGTGTTGGTCTTCTGGAGCGATGGCTACTTGATTATAGCCTGAAAAACCATCAAGGAAGCTGTAAACTTCCTTGCCCGCAACTCTTTCCAGTAAGTGTTCCGTGATAGGAAGAGGATAACTATCTCTAATCGTTGCGGCATTAACTTTTTTAAGGTTAATACACACACGCAATTTTCCATTCTTCTTGGGCACAACCACAATGGGGGATACCCATTCGGTGTGCTCAATTTCGTAGATGAACCCTGCTTCTATCAAGCGATCTATCTCCTCTTTAATCTTCGCAGCGTAGTTATCATTATACGTGTACGGTTTCTGTTTTGTCGGTTTTGCATCTGGAGTCATAGGGATTCTATGAGAACATATATCTGGATCTACTCCTTTCAAATCTTTGTAACTCCACGCAAAAACATCTCTATATTCGCGCAATAGGGCAACTAACTCTTCTTCTTCTTCAGTCGTCAAATCATGCCCTATGTATGTGCATTTTTCTTCTTCTCCTTCTATGGCAACTATTACTTTCTTGGTTTTCTCTCGGTTATCATATACTTGTCCGTCATTCGCCTTTCTATTGGGCATTCGTACCATGATTCTTCTATCTTCGATTTCGTATTTCTTGAAATTCTCGGGTACTTCAAACAAAGATTCTTCTTTTTCTGACATGGTTTCTTTCTTCTTTCTTTTCTTACCTTCACTCTTGGTAGTCACTTCAGTGGCTAACCTCACCTCATTCGTTATTTCCTCGTGTCTCTGAGTGTGAGTCTCTACTTCATAGAAATATTCTTCCTCTGATGCAAAGGGTGGGTCCATGATAATTGATTCTAAATCAAAATCGCTTGCATCCTCAAATGCATCAGTGTTAGGTTCACACTCTTCTAAAATTGCATCGCACATGATTGGCTCTATCGTAAAAATTGAAATGTCATAGCCATCCTCGTCACAGTGGGGTGTCCATTGTTCTTCATTGATGGCTACATCCATGGTTGCTAGAATTTCTGCCCAAACATGGGGTTCAAACTCTTCGTCTGGAAATACTACCGGTGCGTAGGCTGGATCTTGAAGGGTTCGTGGATGTTGTTCTGCACCTAAGGTCCTTGTTTCTAATCGTTCTTCCTCTTGTTTGGCTACTTTACACATCCATAAATGGGTGTCCTCATGCAACCAAGAAGGATCTGATTCTAATGAGTGCACGGATTCCGTCTCTGCTGGTGTCTTATGGATGGTATTCCATTGTATTGGGGGTACATCTCTATGTGAATAGTCTTTAAGATTGACTTTGGTAGTCACTCCTAAATGTTGCAAGTACAAAGAATTAGTTCCCCAATCTTGTACAATTTGCAACTGACGCATGAATGGTCGTCCCAATATCATCTCATAAGCACGATTTTTCGCAAAGTCACAAATGGCGAAAGTATGCTCAAATTCTACACCACAAGTGGTGAAAGATATGTCTTCTAGTAAGCCTAATGGTTTTTCTATGTGTCCATCAGCCATTTGTAGTTTCATCCTTGTGGGTCTGAGTGCTGGCTTACCCCAACGTTTCCACAAATCGGTGGTAGCGATGGCTACTCCGGCTCCTGAATCTAAGATGGCTTTCGTGGTGTAGCCCTGATGGGTTATTGGAAGATATGTGTTACCTTCCTCTCCTTCGCTTACGTCTCCAATCTTTTCCACGGGTATCTCTGGTACCTTTTTATGTGATCCTATCTGAGAGGGTGTGGTAGCTAGCTTAGGGAATTGATTTGCTACGTGCTTCCACAATTCTGGTTTTACCTTTAACAATTCCTCCAGGGTGAGATTACACTGTACTTTCGTGTTCTTGATCACTTCCGTGTTTCTAGGGATCACTGATTCTTCATTCCTCACTATTATCGTGGGTGCTCTCATACTAATAGACTTTGCTTCCCAAGGTCCTGTGAACTGAGGTAATTCTTGTAGAGAATTAGATTCAAATCCTGTGGGTTCGCTCAGTTGTTCCACCTCTACATCATCATATATAGAGGGGATGTCTTGGGGAAATTGTTCTTGCAAATCGTCTATTTCTTGAATAGGAGGATGGGTTCCTTGTTCCTTTCTCCATTTCTCTTCTTGGATTTCCCTCAAAAATTCATGTGAGTACCTATGTATGGAAGACAAATTGTCTTGACTTTCTGTATTGGGAACTTGAGACAGGGATGGTGCATTCCTTTCCTGTGTCTCTGGGACAATAGGGTTCCTAGACTAATCCTTTTTCTCTTTGCTTTCTATCAAGTGTTCTAGCCTCTCCATTAGTCCTTGAAAGTGTAATTCCGGTTTTGCCATGTTATTCCAATTAAGATATCTAGAGGCTTCGAACAAAGCTTGTGCTAACTCTACCATCTTCATGCAAAGTTTAGTTCTCTCAATTTCTAGATCAGCTCGAGGGTAGTTTTTACTCATTTCCGTTACTTGAGGTCCCTCTTTTAATCTAGCCTGATATGCATGAAACATCATGTCTAGATCTTCTGGTATGGGTTCCGCTAAAACTGATCCTGATTTTTGAGCTGGGTTTTCTTGATTCAATTCTTGTGAAGCCAATTCTTGTATTTTGGCTCTAGATTCCCTTAAACTTCCTTCCAACTCACTTATCTTTTTACTCCACTTTCTCTTTATTCTTTCTCTAGAATCTTTCCAAGATTTCGTCTTTTTACTACTCGATTCTGCAACTTCACTAGTTCCGGCTACTTTCTCGTGATTAAGCTGTTGGTTTTGTAAGAGCGCCTGGGCTCTGGTTATAGCTTGGATAGGCACGTATGTAGGGTTGGATCCATCTGCGTTATTTACAATACCTATCACGTTGATCGGTGTCACATTTGAGGTGTTAACTGGGTTCTTAGGACAATCCTTGATTATGTGCTCTTTGCCACAGTCGGCACAAAAGCCTTGTATGTTATAGTACTGTGATTGCCTTGCTATTGGGGGATGTGGACAATCCTTTATGAAGTGATCTCCTTGGCACCTAAAGCATGGTCCTCTAGGGCCCTGTGGTCTCTGTTGTCTCAATTGGGGCCATGGGTTTGGGTTTGTGTACATCACATTAGCATAGTCTGGCTCCCAACTAGGTTCCATTGGTGGACTATCATAATGATATGTCTCCACATGTTCTGGTGACTCCGTGTAATAAGCGGGTGGACTAGTTACATGAGTAGAGTCAAAACTGTTTGAGTTCGGGTCACTTTCTGTGATCAAGGGTGAAGAAGGCACTAAGGCCCTACTTAGGTTCTCTTCTGCAGCAGCGTATTTGACTGAGATGACATTCGCTGGTGGGGGTGGCTGCTGAGCTAAGACGGGTTGAGGTCTCTGTTGAGTCTGGTATGGGTAGTTCTGAGGAGGCCTATAGTAATAAGGCTGAGCGTTGTATTGGCCTTGATACCTACCTGGCTGCTGGTATGTTTGCGGGTAGTTCTGTCTCACGGTTTGTTTGTTGTATGGGCAGTCCTGAGCCGTATGATTCGTGTATCTTCTCTCAATTGTGCAATATTGGCCACTAGGGTTGGCTTGAGGTTGTGATGCATTGGGGCACACGTTTGCCAAATGATTTCCACCACAAGTGTAACAACGTACGTTAGTTGGTAGCTTGGGCACCTGTTTACTAGAAACTCCTAGTTTTTGGGCCACTTTTTCTGCTAGGTCCTCTATCGAATTAGACAATTTTGTGGATGCGAGAGAAGAACAATCTGAGTCCTTATAGACCTTTGAGAGTTCTAATTCCTCTCCTAAGTTGTCCTCAATGTCTATACATATTCTTACACACTCCTCTAGCGTTCTGGGTTCTTTTAGGTACACATAGGAGCGTAGTTTAGCGCTCAACAAGCCATCTAGGAACAGTGATACTTGTTTGGCTTGTGAGGGTAGCTCTTGCATTGGACATCGTTCAACATATTGTCTGAACCTACGTCCTGCCAGTCTTACTGTTTCCTGAGGGGTCTGTTTAAAGCTATGAATCAACGAAGACGTGTCGTGTCTAATTCCACTTTTAGAGAATTCAGTGATGAATGATTCTAAAAAGTGATGGATGTCTCTAAATTGCCTTTGTTGCAAAGGTTGGAACCAAGTTAAAGCTGTATTCTTTAACGTTAGTCCAAATGCATTATACTGCGTGAACATGTCCTCGACTTGTTCTGCTCTTAGTACTTGCTTGAATTCTGCAACGTGGTCATAGGGATCTCCTGTCCCATCAAAGTAATTCTTCATTGATTTCACTAATTGAGTGGGTCTCAATACTCTTGCGTGTTCACGTGGTCTAGGTAGAGGAAAATCATCTCTACCACCTAGTATTCCATGATCTCTTTGTCTATCCATTCTATTAGTGTTCGAGGTTGTTCTATCTCTCCCTATGGGGTGAGTGAAGCTCACTTCCGGTCTCTCTTTATTTCCTTCTCTTTGATGTCCATGGGCTGAGGATGTTCCTGCCCCTTGTTGACTTGTATTCATGTTCGTTCTAGATGGAGGGAATACCAATTCACCTCTCCATGTGTATGTGTTTTTAGCGCGGTCAGGCACCACAAAGACTCTTTCTGAAGTCTCATCCAGGTATACAACCTTTCCAGGTGTATCCAGGTCCTTGAATTCATAAATTGCAATGAAGCCTATCTCACCAGGGTGTTCCTTTCTGTACCTCCAAAAGGCTTCATCTGTCTCTTTATTTACAAACAACTCGGTGCTCCTGTTATCTTGAGGGATCCATTCTGGGATGAGTATTCTAGTTAATACAGATTTCCCTCTAGGTGTTCTAGGTTCTTCTAACGGTTCTTTTCCTTGAAATTTCGCTTCCGTCTCTAATTGAATTGTGCCAAACTCATTAGTATCGTTTGGTTGCGTACTTAGGACGTACATGGTTCCTTCTTTGTCTATGTAAGCGTCTCTCTCAAATTTCACCACTGGTCTTTCCAATCCAATGGGTTGATCAGGGTTGTGCAGTTGCACCACTTGCCTTCGCAAACCATCCTCATAGATGCGAGCACCTAGTCGGTTGGTTCGGAGAAACTCTAGTTGCGTTCTATAGGGTCCTTCTGGTTTTTCTAGGTATGCTACATGAGACCCTCCTTCTGGTCTGTCTGCGCTAAATGCCATTTCTGATTCGCTAGTCTCTGAGCTCTCGTAGGGGTAATTACTATTCAATTGCTGAGCCCACGATCGAGCGGTAGTTCTTACACTAGCCTCTGATGATCTAAGGCTTCGTCGGTCTGACTTACCTATATGTTTGCCCGATCTAAGGTTCATTAATTTCCTTCCTTGCTCACTCAGTTACACACTTAGATCGTCACTGGTTCTTTGTTATTACTTTCTTGATTCTTTTCAATTTTCTTTAGATTCTTGTCTTAATATATGCGTCAGGAATTCGACTTTCCGTTATGATTTTGAGTTCTCGTTTCGTCAGACTTATGTTCTTTCCTTTAGGTTTTCGTCACACACCTTTATCTTTAGTCTTGAACTTGAAAGAATTAGGTATCTTGAACTTGAGGCGTTCCTATCGTCGTTAATCCACAATGCTAACGTTTAGCCTAAGCTAAGAATTGACTGAGGGGGTTGAGTAATCTTCCAACCTCGAGTCGGCTTTTCTGGTTGCACTGATGCCCAAGAAGTCGTGCTTCCCAAGCTCTGCTGTCTTCACTGCCTTGCTTGCTTGCCTTTGATTGCCCTTGCTAGACCTGGAGAAATCCAATATTAGACCAATTCACAGTTGGATGATCAAGCACTTGAGCATACACACCTTTTTAGTCCCTTCCCTTTGCCCAAATTTCCAATGTGTGCCCCCTGGCTTCCTAGTCCCAAACTAGGTGAACCTCAAAATAGCTTATCCAAAAATAGATGTATTCTTTAAGAAAAAACAGTTGAGGTCATGTAGTACTCATCACGAGCTTTCTAACGAGCTATTAAGCTCAAAAAAACGGACTTCGGATGAAAAAGTTATGAGCGTTCAGGCCCTGGGGGGTAAAAACTGACAATCAGGTTTTCCTTCAGATATGAGCTAAGGGGTCTCCTATGAGTCTAATGGTCCAAAAATTTCTCAAAAATACCCCCAAAATTGGTCAAAAAAATGGAACCCTAAATTTGCGATGGGGGTGCACAATCGCGATGGTCTGGGACCGTCGCGATGGTCCAAGCGAACCGTCGCGATGGTCCAAGCGAACCGTCGCGATGGCGTGGAATTTGAACAATCGCGATGGCGCGAAAAGATGAACCGTCGCGATGGCCCGAAGTGAACGATCGCGATGGCGCGGAAATGAACCGTCGTGATGGTCCAGTAGTGAACGATCGCGATGGCGTGAGGACGAACCGTTGCGATGGCCCGAAGTGAACGATCACGATGGCGCGGAAATGAACCGTCGCGATGGTCCGAAAAACGAACCGTCGCGATGGCGTGATCAGGCGGACAATTGCGATGGCGCGGTCAATGGTCAAAGGTGGACAATCGCGATGGTTCGAAGTGAACCGTCGCGATGGTCACAAGTGCGATGGCGTGAGCCAATCGCGATGGTCCGATTTTGGGCTGTCGCGATGGTCCGAAAAACGAACCGTCGCGATGGTCTATCGTGACACGTGGCACTGTCGTGGCGATGGCGTGAGCCAATCGCGATGGTCCGGGGTCAGCTGAACAATCGCGATGGTCCAAGTGGACAGTCGCGATGGCTCAAGTGAACCGTCGCGATGGTCCGGCCGAGCCGTCGCGATGGCGTGAGCCTATCGCGATGGTGCGACACAATCGCGATGGTCTGAGCCAATCGCGATGGTCCACCAAAGTGTGAATTTTCGAGATGCGCCTGTGGATTTGTGCAAGCGCAAGGGTCGCCTACCTCATAGTGTGGTTGCCTACCAAGAATTCCGAAGGTTGCAGACCATCGCGATGGTCCGCCACACTCGGCAGATCTTTGACAGAGAGTGAATTTTTACCTTTTCCAAGCTTTCCTGATGCACTGGAGCTCTGTACCTGCAAGAAAACTCAAGAAAACACAAGCGCACACAAGCACAAAAATTCTCTCTCGCTCTCTCGCATGCACAAATGAGGGGAAATGAGGTGAATGGGTGGATATGGTGAATTTTCTGATTTTTTTGGAGATGAAGATGATGATGCGATGATGAAGATGGAGTGTGGGGAAGGTGAAAAACACTAAAAGCTAAGTAAAAACAACAACAAAAACTGAAATTTTTACCTTCCAACGCCACTTCTTGCTATACTCTTACCATCACACATTCATCTTAGACTCGATCCCCGGCAACGGCGCCAAATTTGGTGTTGCTCTAGCACAATGGTGAGAACCACGTTAAGAAGCTTCACCTCCTTAATGTCAATCCGCGGAAGAGGTAGGAGTGATATGAAGATCGTGAATGTGAGATGATGTGAGAGTGAAGGTGAGATGCACAAAGATGCACACACACATACACACACAATGAAGAGACAAGCAAGACACAATGGAAGGTGAAAAATTAGCTCTATTACTCAAGAACACTATTACAAGCTCAAACTAGCTCTAAGCTCACACTAACCAACATGAATCAACCCCAAAAATGAGCTCTCTAGCTCTTTTTATAGTTTCTAGACTAGTTTTGACCGGTTTCACATCTAGTGACCGGCGTAGTTAAAAAATAGGTCCTATAGGCTATTTGGAAGGGTAAACGATGTCTAAAAATAACGAAAATTGGTACGCGCATTCTACCTAAGCTCCTCAAGCTCGAGGACTCCTCGGCTTGCACAAAATGGAGCTATGAATTAGAAAATGGGATTTTGTCTATATTACATATGTTACAAGAGTGATGAAAATCACTGTTGGATGTTTGAAGAGGTAAGAAAAACATAGTTCTTTGAAAAAATGATCCGACTGGCTCCCTGCTCCGTCTTTACATGCTTCCATGTCGTCTGTGCCTCTGACTGTGCCTCTGACTGCTTCCAACACCCCCATTCAGAGATTGGTGGCATTAGAGGAGTACCGAGAAGGGGCAATGCAGAAACTTCTAGTGACACAAGAAGAGCGCAAGAGATTGCATGACAGGTATCTGAGATCCAATGAAGTTCAGGAAGGGTCTATGGTTTTAGTGCATCAGGTTCCACCAATTCAAACTAAATTGGCACCCAAGTGGATAGGACCTTATAAGGTAATCAAGGTATTGCCACATGGCGCAGTGCATCTGGAAGATCTGCAGGGTAAAAGGATTCCCCTGGTCAACATCTCCAGGGTGAAGAAGTATCTGAATTAGGTCAAATGGAAGCACTCCACCCATTGTACATACCGTGTTTCTTTCAATATTTGCAGAATAACTAGATCTCATTGAAATGAGTAAAATAAGGGAGAAATTGCACCAGGGACGGTGCAAAAGCTTGATGTGGGGGTCTGTAGTACCCCTCCGTTTCTTCCTCTCATGTGTGGGTATTCCAAGGCTTAGCATGTGACAGGCTTGCACGACTAAATGCATCACCTGCGGCAACTTTTTTACTCATGAATGAGTATTTGCAGTTTCAGTGCTTGTATTATTGTCCAGCTTGTTTTGGGTTCGGCTCTGTATTTTCCTGTCCAAGGATACAGGTATTAATACACTGTTACTCTTAATATTCGAGCCCCTTAGCATAGCACTAGACATTTCAGGCCATTGTGGTCCACGGGTTACAGCTCCATGAAACCTGGCATAGGTGCATCATGGATGACATAGGTGCATCATGGATGCACCCTTCACAGAGATCTGCAGCAGGCACTATTTTTTGGACAACTTTCAATGTCTGAGATTCAGAAGTTGGTGGAGAGGTTGATGAATTATTTCATTCTCAAATCAGCAACCTCTGGATGTGTGGACCCATATGGCATGTGCACGCATGGACACATTCTCCCTCTCTCTCCCCCTCTTTCTCTTCCTCTCTCTCTCTCTCCCTTTTCCCCGATTTCTCTTTTTCCTCTTTATCCCTCTCCTCTCTCCTCCCCTGCCCCGGCATGCCCCCTCCCTTTCTCTCTCTCTCTCTCTCTCTCTCTCTCTCTCTCTCTCTCTCTCTCTCTCTCTCTCTCTCTCTCTCTCTCTCTCTCTCTCTCTCTCTCTCTCTCTCTCTCTCTCTCTCTCTCTCTCTCTCTCTCTCTCTCTCTCTCTCTCTCTCTCTCTCTCTCTCTCTCTCTCTCTCTCTCTCTCTCTCTCTCTCTCTCTCTCTCTCTCTCTCTCTCTCTCTCTCTCTCTCTCTCTCTCTCTCTCTCTCTCTCTCTCTCTCTCTCTCTCTCTCTCTCTCTCTCTCTCTCTCTCTCTCTCTCTCTCTCTCTCTCTCTCTCTCTCTCTCTCTCTCTCTCTCTCTCTCTCTCTCTCTCTCTCTCTCTCTCTCTCTCTCTCTCTCTCTCCCTCTCTCTCTCTTCTTTCTCTCTCCTCCCCCGCCACCCCTGCAACCCCCGTTGACCCCCCGCTGCCACCCGCATCCCCCCCCCTCCTCAGCCCTCCGCGACCCCCCCCGCTACCACCCGCATCCCCCCCCTCCTCAGCCCTCCGCCATCCCCCCCCCCCCTCCTCAGCCCTCCGCCATCTCCCCCCCCCCCCGCTACCACCCGCATCCCCCCCCCTCCTCAGCCCTCCGCCATACCCCCCGCTACCACCCGCATTCCCCCCTCCTCAGCCCTCTGCCATTCCCCCCCCGCTGCCACCCGCACCCCCCCTCCTCAGCCCTCCGCCCCCCCCCCCCCCCCCCGCTACCACCCGCATCCCCCCCCCTCCTCAACCCTCCGCCATCTTCCCCCCCCGCTACCACCCGCATCCCCCCCCTCCTCAGCCCTCCGCCATCTCCCCCCCCCCCCGCTGCCACCCGCATCCCCCCCCCCTCCTCAGCCCTCCGCCATACCCCCCGCTACCACCCGCATTCCCCCCTCCTCAGCCCTCCGCCATTCCCCCCCCCCCCCCCCCCGCTGCCACCCGCACCCCCCCCTCCTCAGCCCTCCGCCCCCCCCCCCCCTCGCTACCACCCGCAGCCCCCCCACCCTCAGCCCTCCGCCATCTTCCCCCCCGCTGCCACCCGCATTTCCCCCCCTCCTCAGCCCTCTGCCATCCCCCCCCCCCCGCTACCACCCGCACCCCCCCTCCTCAGCCCTCCGCCATCCCCCCCCGCTGCCACCCGCATCCCCCCCCTCCTCAGCCCTCCACCCCCACCCCCACTAGTTCCCCCTCATGCCACCCCCGCCTAGCCTCCTCAGCTACCCCGCGGCCTCCCCCTCAGCCACCCCGCCATCGCACCCTCCAACCACCCCCTCACCCTCTCCCACACCCTCCCCCGCCTCCCCTCACTTGTGCATACACACACCACCACACACACACATCTCCACACACATATCCGTACACACCCACTCACACACATACACACACACTCACACACAATCACGCACATGAACACACACACTCTCACACCCATACATATGCACACACTCCCACACACACTTCCACACATGCACACCACTTCCACACATGCACACCACTTCCACACATGCACACCCACCCATCACACACACACCGACACATGCACGCATGCATCCCCACACACATACACACATACACCTGCACACATACACTCTCACCCCCACATATATGCCCACACGCTCCCACACATACTTCTACACACACACCTTCACACGCACATCAAGGAAGATTGTCCAGAAAATGATGACTGTCGAAGGATGAAGTGAAGGTGCAGGCAGAGGAAGGTCTGAGACTAGTCATGGAGAGGAAGAGGTGAACTTTTGCAAGAGAACATGAGCAAAAAGCAGAGGCTTATACACTCAGATAGTCAAGTGGAGGATTAACCTCGTTAGATATGATCAGTCATTCATCTAATTTTCGGAAGGCGTTGTGAAATAACAAAACCACAAAACGAGAATCTCAGATGGCAGGTAAAAAGATAAAAGTTTGCAGGTAAAAAGTGAAAGTGGAATTGCCACCAACCATTCACGGCGACTACCTATTTTTTTTGCGGATCTAATTCAAATCAAGTGGAATATTTGACCTACCCCCCAATTTTGGGTGATCAACCAGCGCGTGAACGGTGGACGTGAAGATTCGGCGAGGCTCTCTTGGCCTATTGAGGCCTATAAAAACAAAGGATTTGTGCTCATTTGGGTACACACTTTTTGGTACATTTTTTTGGAGTTACTTTGACGCGTGTATACGTGCAGAAGTTCTCTCTTGCACTTGGTGGTTTCAAGCCTATTGTAGGAGCTACTCTATAGTGTGGATACAGAGGGTAGGCTTCTCAGTGGAGGGCTATGAGCACTATAGTGTAAGAGAGTGTCTTGGATTTTCTTTCTTTTCTATGAGACACTATTGGTGTTAAGCTCTATTCTCTTGAGCAATTCCTTCATCATTTGTATTGATCTGTATTTATCTGCATAGAGTACCACGAAGCTCTGAGCATTAGTTTTTGAGCATTTCCTTGACAAATCTTGTAATCATCTGAATCGAATCAAGAAGTGTATGGTCTTCCTTGGTCAATTGTTGTCCATATTTTCTGAAGTATCTCCTTGTTATCTACCCGATCACAGAAATGTTAAAGGGTATATTTCCCTAAAGAGAACCCCCCTTGAGTAGGCGACGTACTGGATATGTTAATCTTTAATCTCTACTTTTGTTAAACGCGGATACCCCAGTACCTCCTCTACAACAAGTGTATATGTATGCATGTGTATAAGTATGAAACATGCATGTGCATGTGGATGCATTTCCATTTGCATCCATGTGTATATGCATGCATGTGAATGTGCATGCATGTGGATGTGCATATACGTGTATTTAAGTATGTGTTAATGTGTGTATGTCTATGTATATATGCTATAATGTATGCATGTAAGTCTTTTCATGTGGTTGTAGAAATGTGTGTGCATATGCATGTGCGTATGTGTAAGTGTATGTTCACATGTATGTGTATATATATTTGTGTGTATGTGCATGTGTATATGTGTATATGTGTGAACGTGCATCTTCATGTATAAGTGTATATGTGCATATCAATAAGTGTGAGTATCCTAATTAATGAAAATAACACAATTCAAATGATATACAAAGAATGGAAATTGTACTTACAATAGTTAGCCATATTTTTTGGTTGGTTAACTTCTTGAATAACCTGCAATAAAGAGAGAGAGAGAGAGAGAGAGATAATTCAAAGAGAGAAAGAGGTAGAAAGAGAGAAATAGAGAGAGAGAGACACTAAGATAGAGATTAGACAAAATAACAATTCAGCAAGCGATTGTTTCAGCTTGTAAGCATAACACAATTGTGAAAGTTGGAGAGCTCTTCGATCAGATGCGTGTAGATACCGCTTGAAGAGTCTCCAATGTTTTCTTTTCCGTCAAAGACCTATAGTGTAACCAATGCTAAAGCATCGTAAACTCCTGTCTAGATAGCATCGCATAAGCAATGATAATTAGCATCACTTATGCGATGCAAATCAACATCGCTTATGTGATGTTTTTTTAAATCATCACCTTAGCAATGCTCAATGTAACCATCACATATCCTATCGTGCCACACGTGGATAAAAATGTTAAAGTTTTTATCGTTTAACTAATGTTCCATGCTCAACACTTGTTGCAATGCTTTATGTAATTTTAAACGATAAAATTGTACCGCGTTAACCGTCGCTATGCGTCCGTATTCCTTGTAATGAAATCAGCAAGAGCATCACAAATTTTCATATGCATATCAGTATGTATGTCTGTAAGAGTGTTTTCGCCGAGGACCCATGTATGGGCCCTGGTAGGTTGATAGCTTTGAAAGAGCACATCTTCATTTTGCAAGATATAATCATTGATTTTTGCATTTGTCGATATGATAAAGGGGTTCCCAAAGAGATGACATTTGAATATATCGCCATACCTATCATGTCGTCAGAAATCAGTGACATTTTGGTGTAAGGAATAAATATCGGGATTGAAAAAAATCCAGCGTTTGCCAACTTTTTTCATATGAAAACCACTATAAAAACATGTAGGATGACACACAGCACTTGACAATGGGCCAGAAAAAGGGGATCACAAATAGTCTCCAATGAATGCATGCGAATGGTTGTAAGTGTTACGAGGCGATTATAGACGTGATAATGAAAATTGTGTTCCCATATTCACTTTGTTTTCTGTCTGCATGCGCAGATGCACGCAAACGCACCTGCAAGTCTGTGTGTGTGGGAAAGAGGTGAGGGGGTGAGAGAGAGAGAGAGAGAGAGAGAGAGAGAGAGAGAGAGAGCGCAACCGCCTGTGTCTATACCTGGCTGAATGCCTTTCAATAAAAAGGGTGGCTTGCAAGCGAGGATCTCGAAGCCAGGTACTCGAGAGATTGGCCGATGATAGGCCAACCCATCCCTCCGGGAGGGAGGGACTTCCTTTTGAGAAATAGGGTAGAATGGCGAATCCATAGCCACGACAGTAGAAGGGCTAGTACGCTGCTTGTCAACACAAGGACTGCCGTCATCGAGTACAGCGTCAAATACTGCAGCATCGGAGTCGGAATGACAGACCACAGCAAAGGCTATGGATATTCGAGAAGCTACAAAGGATGCCCACAAAGCGAGCAGCGAAAGAAAGTCATGAATGCCGAAAGCGAGAGTGAGAGGGAAAGAGGGTGGCAGGGCGCAGCAGGACTAGCGAGCTTAAATTCCACCGCATTCACCACCCTAAGAAGAAATTTCACGAGTGACGGCTATGTTACCTTTCAAACAGGGTGGCCTGTAGAGCGGCATAGCAAATTATGTTTTTAGTCCTCGATGAAAAGAGTAATTATGCTGAGAGAAGAAAATGTACATGAAGATTATGTTTTTAGTCTTCGATTGAGTTGCAAAAATATCTCTCATAAAGTTGCAAAAATATCTCTCATAAGACATAATGAGCTGGCTTTCTATGTCTCTCAAAGCATGAGTATACAATTGTCTCATCTCCTTTGTATGGCCCTATCAATGTCACATGCATTGAACAATGACATAATTTCACTATGTAACCCTTCCCACATTTTTTTTTTCTTGGCAGGCTGGTCAATTCAGCTTGCGAGCTTGTAGAGATGGAGAGAGACAGAGAGAGAGAGAGAGAAGGAATGAGAAAACATGCGCACCTTCATAATTCGAGCACGGAAGAGAGAAAGAGAGCATTGCTTGTTTGCAATGGAGAGAGATAGACATACAGCATCTATCATGTGTTTCTTTCTTTGCTCCTCTTCTCAATATTTATCACGCTTTGCTTGTTTTCTGAGGTGGGCGCTTTTACATGCTATTTTTAATATACTTAGTCTTTTAAAAAAAAAAATTATCACGCGTACATGCTTGCACACGCACATACATAAAGATAACACATACAAGTCACACACATAACGTAGATACATACGTGCATGCGCACACATATACATACACATCCATACGTACATTTATGTACACATACATACATGCATTCATAACACACACACACAAGCATACATGCATATATACGTGTACAACAAACACATACATGCATGCGCACACAAATATATAAATCTAGCGCACATACGATGTACACACATCACGCATCTTGTAGAATAAAAGTAGAATGGCCTAAAATTCAGAAAGAAATAGAGCGAAAGATAGATATAATGAGGGGATAGGGAATCGTGGGAATCAAAGAAAAGTGAACAAAAAAGATAGTGAAAGAAGTAGGTCCATATTCTCGATTAATACCTTCAGATGATGATAAAAATTGCTTCGTAACACGTTTTGGATGACTAGATGCATTCTTGTATACCTTTTGTATGACTAATTTACCTTATCTAGTCATACGAATCAACGAAATATAATAAAATGGATTAAGTGAATTTGATTCCATGAGAAGATAGATTCAGGTATGTAATGAGAATTCGATTGTTGTTGTATCCTTCGAATGAATACGAAAGGCTATTTTGGAGGTATGAATGGTGGATTCTTAATTATCTTTTCTATTTTTCAAGGCTGAAAGACATGAAAATGAAACGAAATGCTGAAAAGAGACAGTAGAATTTGAGTTAAGAAGAGAATAGAAAAAGAAAATGTTTTATCATCTTCAAAACCTACACACAGTTACTCAAAAAATAAGTGTTTTTAACATTGCTTGAAATGGAAAAAGAAAAACGCTTTGCTAAAAACTGGATGTTTTCAGCATTGCTAGAAGAAGAAAAATTGAGGAATAATAACATTGACATTAAAAAGGAGAGGGGCTATGCTGATGACTTGAAGAAGAAATTATTAGTTATTAATTCTTCAATCAAATAGTTTCTACATCTTCGAAAGTGACTGTGATGAAAATTGGACACAAAACATATACATACACAAAAAAAACGAACATTCATAAGCACATACATGCACGCAAAACACGTATTAGTTTGCTTAGTAATTATTGCTTTTTATATTCATGTCTATGAACCTAACACGTGTACTTAAATACATCGAAATGAGTTGCTTATTAATATTTATTTTGTTTATTCATGTGTATGATCTTACACATGTGAATTATTACTCATAAATATGTATATTGAGCCTACTTTAATGGTCAAAAACTGTTTCAAAACTAATTTGTAAATAGATGATGTAAAGATAAAACAGATATGCATTTTTAGAGTGATTGAACGAACTCTACAACATATCAGGGGTATACCGAGGCTTCTACCAAGGAATATAAACGGCCATGATTTTAGCCCGATGTCGGTGTAAAGGTCCGTACATCTGTTGGTAGCAAACCATCAGTATAGGCATCGATACAAGCGCTGGTATGAGCATCGTTATTTCTGATGATTATACCAACGCTTAAACTGGCGCCTTCCTAGGCATACCGTCATGCATACCGGTGAGTAGTTTGGAGTACCGATAGGCATACCGACGACCATATGTGCAGAATGTTTTTTGGCCAGAGTGTGTTGTGTCTTGCTGTAGCAACATTACCATGATGTTGTATAGCAAAAGACAATACACTCTACCCAAAGAAAACCGAGTAGATGTGATGTGTACTCTAATGGCAACCAAAACATGATTTCATATAGCTAAATACTATCAGACACAAAACAGATGACCAAAATTAACAATGAATCATGTATAAAAAAGATATATATTCCATAAATGAAGCATGTACAAGAGTAAGGCAAACCACTGCCATATATGAGTCAAATACAAAATGTGGCAAATCACTTCCATATAGGAACCAAATACAAAATTATGGTGCACCATTGCCATATATGAGTGTAATACCAAATTGGGGCAAGCATTGCCATACATATGCTCAAAGGAATCAAAACCTTTATACCTATAGTCTTGCAATAAAGCGTATGCATAAAATGAAACAAATTGACATGATATCTATAAACAACAACTAAAAATACCAAACCAAGCTATAAGTTCACCTCATCATAGATGATCCCATGAAATGATCGCACCACATCCCTCCAAGTCCTCCAATAGTGCAGCCAATCCATTATGATATCCATAAGCTTCCTCTGTTCATGTCGGAGGACGACACACTACCAACTCCTATAATAAATATGCAAAATGTTAGATGAACATAAATGATGTACTTAACACAAAAAAATTCAACAATTAAAATGATACTTACAAACTGGTAGCACATACTGTCATATCCCTTGCTATCCAAATGTGACATTCCAACTGTATCTAGATGTGTCGCCACCGCATCTCATTGCTCACGACATTGGCCAGGAGTATGTTGCTACTCATTGTGAATCAATTCCCACTCCTCAACATCTACCCATACAAGCTTTGGTAAGCCTTCTCTAAAAGCATTGCGAGCTGCGAACTGCCGATGGGACATCACCTCATGTGCTGTGATCTAAATCCACTCTGAGTTCATAATAGGATGCCCAAGTGTTGGCCTGTACTCTCCATATATCGATTGTGTCATGGTCATGAGATCCCAAGGTGTACGTGGAGATGCCATCTGATCCCATGTGGAGGTGTTAGGATATATATATAAACCCTAAAAAATCTAAAGATCTATTTTTTTATATACTTTTACATATATTTCATTGTATAGATTAATATTAATCCTAAAACTTTATTTAGGATGTGTTTATGTGTAAAAATGCAAAAATCCTATTTTTGATCTATTTTATATGTATAAAAATTAATATTAATCCTTAAACTTTATTTAGGATGTGTTTGTGTGTAGAAACCAAAAATCATATATATATATATATATATATATATATATATATATATATATATATATATATATATATATATATATATATATATATATATATGTATATATATATATATATATATATATATATATATATATATATATATATATATATATATATATATATATATATATATATATATATATATATATATATATATATATATATATCCTAAAAAAATCTAAAGATCTACTTTTTAGATATTTAATTATTTATATTCTACATATATATGATTATATAAACTAATATTAATCCTTAAACTTTATTTAGGATATGTTTGTGAGTAAAAACAAAAAATCCTATTTTTTATATATTTAATTTTATATTATATGCATGTGTGTATGTAATATGCATTCTATATATATATATATATATATATATATATATATATATATATATATATATATATATATATATATATATATATATATATATATATATATGTGTGTGTGTGTGTGTGTGTGTGTGTGTGTGTGTGTATGTATGTATGTGTGTGTGTATGTATGTATGTGTGTGTGTGTGCGTGTGTGTGTAAACCCTAAAAAAATCTAAAGATCTATTTTTTAGATATTAGATTATTTATGCTCTACATATATATAATTATATAAATTAATACTAATTCTTAAACTTTACACACATACATACTCTATCATATCATACTCGTTTAGGCTCTTCATAGTGCTTCTTTTACATCAAATTACTATGTTATGGCTACCTCTAGTCTTTGTGATGAGAATGAGCCTATTTCATTTAATGAAGCACAAAATTTTGAAAATTGAATGGGTGCTATGCAATCAAAATATGACGCTCTTATGAAAAATTGTACATGGTCTTTATGTAACTTGCCTCCTGGCAAGAATGCCATTGGGACTAAGTGGGTATACAAGCTGAAGCCTAATGGAGCAGTTGATAGGTATAAAGCTACGTTTGTTGCAAAGGGTTATGCTTAAGAAAGAGGCATTGATTTTGATGAAACCTTTGATCCTACATGCCAAATGACTACTCTTCGTAGCATTTGTGCACTTGCATCTCATCATGGTTGGAACATGCATCAATTCAAAATTAAAACTACATTTTTTAATGGTGACTTGCATGAAGAAGTGTATGTTTTTTAGCGACGATTTTGTGCAAAAAGGGCATGAAAACAAAGTCTGCAGATTGAAAAAGGCATTATATGGTTTGAAGCAAGCACAACGTGCTTGGTATGAAAAGATACATGCCTACTTGATTGCACATAGTTTTGAGAACAATCCAATTGAGAGAACCTTATATGTTAAGCATGCAAATGATGTGCTTCTGATCATTGTTGTCCATGTTGATGACATGTTGCTCACTGGTCCTCATGAGAAGCATATTGCTGATTTTAAGGTTTTTTTGCATGCCTCATTTGAGATGTCAGATTTCGGGCATTTGCATCATTATTTGGATATTTAGTTTATGCAAGTTGATGCCGGAATAGTTTTGTGTCATAAAATATATATTAACACATTCTTGCAACATTTTGGCCTTGAAGATTGCAAACCTATTGCCACTCCTAGGGAAACAGGTTTATTATTGAGTCTTCATGATGTTGGAGATGCATTTGATGTTGTTCTCTATCACTATGCCGTTGGATGCTTGATTTACATATGCATTACTTGGCCATATATTTAGTTCTCTATCCCATAAATGAGTAGGTTTATGCATTGCCCAGGTGTCAAGCATTGGTAGGTGGTTAAGCACATCTTTCACTACTTAAGTGGTACCTGGCTACTTGGATTGTTTTATCCCAAGGGGCGATCTCTACCACCAAATTTACATGCTTTTTCTGACTCTCAATTGGCTGGTTGCTATGACACTCATGTGTCCACCAGTGATTTTTCCTTCATGCTTGGTAGCTCATGCATATCTTGGTTGAGCAAGAAGTAGCCTAGTGGGTCCACTTCTAGTTATGAGGTTGAGTATAGGGCAAATTTCACATAGACTATTGAGTGTGTGTGGCTCAAACATCTTATGGCTAATGTGGGTCTTGGTCAGCCTTCTGCCAACACCATCTTCACTAATAATTAGAGTGCATTGGTAGTTGCGAGGAACCCTATGTTTCATGCTCGCACTAAAAACATTGAGGTGCACTATCATTATGTTAGGGAGAGGTTATCTACTGGAGAGATTAGTTTGACATATGTGCCCACACACGAGAACATTGTACACCTTTTCACAAAGGCTTTGCCTATGAAGAAATTTGAAGCCTTTCGTAGCTTTGGGCTTACTTCCTTTTGTGGATTGATTTCACACTGCTTGGGACATCTTTATACATGTGTGCCAGCTCCTTGTTCACTGCATCACTCCTAGGGGGGATTTGTTGATATATTTTGATATTGATTGGTGTGAACATGCTAGGATTGCCATGGCACTTTTTTCCCTCTTTAGGAGGTTTTTTCCACCGACTTGTATATACTTCTATAAGTCTAATGGGTCACTTATCTTTGTACATTCTCTTAGTAATACATTTAGTATTGTGTGTTGTGCTCCAAGCTTCTTCTTCTTCCTTGTGTTGTTCACGTGCTTTTGTAGACATCAAATTCCAACATTCTTCATATTACATACCTTGTTCTCTACAAGAGGAGGCTCAAACTTGTGTGGCTGAGGCACATCAACCTCCTCCTTGAGCTCTCCATTCAAGAATGGTGATTTGAAATCCATGTGATAGATTGACCAGCTTTTATGAACAACCACAGCTAATACTACTCCAATAGTAGTCATCTTTGAGGTTGAGGAAAAACAATTCACAAAAACCAATCCTTTCAACTTGTGAGTAGCCCTATGCAACAAGTCTTACTTTGTACTTCTCGAAAGTACTATCAATCTTGTACTTTTGCTTCCAAACCCACTTGGTGCTAATGAATTTGCACGTAGGGACTGAATCACTAGCTCCCAAGTTCCATTCTTCATGATATTGTTGTATTCTGTTTGTGTGGAAACCCACCATTTGGGATCATGGGTTGCCACTTCCACATTTTTCAGTTCCTTTGCTTGTTCTTTAATGAGCTCAACCATCAAGGATCTGTTTACAATATGGGTGTTTGCATGTCTCTACTCCTCTATTCTCTATGATCACCTTGTTCCATTACAGTCTATTCTAGTGATTGTGGGATGGGATTTTCAAAGTCATAGAGTTGTTTCACCCAATGTGGCAATGGATTTTCCATTTGCTTGACTACATGTTAGTGAATTTGAGACTCATCATCTAAAGGTTATGCTTCCTTCTCTTGTGTAGAGGGATTAGCCCTTGGTCTAGGTTTGTAATGGATTCCCCCTCTTGCTAATGATAAAGTGGAAGCTCTCTCTTCCCCTTGCACTTCATCTGGTTGCTCCTCCTTAAATAGCACATGGCAAGTCATGATGATCTTCTTATCCTTAGGGTCATAAAACTTATAAACCTTCGTATTTTCACTATGCCCTAACCTTCTCAAATTTCCAAGAGGAATTCAGCAACAAAGATGGTCTTGTCCACACATGGCTCCCAATATGGAGATTGGATGGTGATCTAGATAGACTCTAGATGAAGGGCTTACCAGTGCACAATGTTCTATAAATGTTCAAAAAGGACATGCTTATGTAGCTTTTAAAATGGGCTTTGATAGCCATGTCTTTTAGCGTTGGAATAGGGACTATTAAAAATACAACATTCATATCTCCAAAATAGTTATTATTTCCTTGATAAAATTGTGAGAAACCAATATACAATTATAAGAAAATATTTTAGCATTTCACATTGATTATAAGGTTAAAAAAATTATTTGAATTCTTGTTACAATAATTATAAATGTTGAAAATTACATGATAAATGTTATATGTCTTTCTCTCTCTTGTAGACAACCAAAGAATTTTTCTCTCTCACTAGCTGGATATATAGGCACACATGTTGTCTCTCTCTCTCTCTAAGCTCAGAAATTGATCTCTTTCTCTCTCCCTCCCTCCCTCTGTCTCTCTTAGGGAGGATGCATGCATGTTTTGTGTATGATATAATAGATTCATAATATTGTACAATTGGAAGTAACAAATACTTAGTTTAAAACCTTTGTGTGTGTGTGTGTGTGTATATATATATATATATATATATATATATATATATATATATATATATATATATATATATATATATATATATATATATATATATATATCGAAAATGAGATGAAGATATTGAAATTAGAGTGATATCTATGGCACTTGATAATAGCAACAATATATACTATGAATTGGTTTTCAATTAATTGCTTAGAAGAGAGAAAAATCCTCCTACATTCGTAGAGAAATGAATCCAAACTTGAAAGTAACGTGGAAATTGTGGATTGAGATAGCTTATATTGAAATCTCAATAACTAACTATATATACTTTGAAATATGAATAGGATTGAAGCTTAACCTCTAGAGAATATGTAGCTCTATATCATCTCTCTCTCTCCTTCTCTAGCATTGGAAGTACTAAATCTACATTCTCTCATTAATATCATACTCGCATTAATATCATTGGAGTCGATCCCATGTCTTTATGCATAAAAAAGAAAACATGTATGCATGCATACCAACAGACAAACACGTGTACACTACAAGAGAATCAACATTCTTTAACACGTATTTTTATTTCTAAAAGTGCATGTCTATATATCCACGTCTATATACCACGTGTTCTACATGTCTATATATCCATTGGTATGAAAACATTGGAAATTATACACATGTTGCAATACATTTCTAAAAGTGCATGGATATTTGCATGCTTCATTGGTATACCAATCATTATATGCATTTAAATTATCGTCAACAATATTTGCAAGTGGCTATCTTTATAGTGCTTGAAATATCTTTGCATATTCTCCTTGGAATAAAATGTAGGAAAAGTAATCATTTTTTCATTTAAAAAATTATTTAAAATTTGCATCAGTATAACAAGTGGTAAGGAAAAACAATAAAGAGGGTCCCAAGCTTGTATAGGCTTATGTAGGCTTGTGTATGCATAGTCCTATACAACATGAACTTGAGTAACCATAATCATAACAATAATAACATGGCCATAACTTGCATGGACCAAAATAGCATCATATAACCATAAAATTTTGCATGCATAGACTTGTACAATATGAACCCGCATTAACACAATCATAACAATAAATGCATAATCATAATCTACATGAATTACACGAAAAGCATACCCATAAACTTGTGAATTCTACAATAACATCATAATCATAAACATGTTTATAATGATGTAATGAACTTTATAATATTGTAAGGCCCCTATTAAGAGGAGAATCCATTTTGAGAGTCCGAACATTTGTGGAAGTAAATCTAGCTTCCAAGTTAGATGACGTCTATTTGTGACCATTGATGGTAATAGATTATCTTTGTGAGCCAACCTACAAGATTAGGTAGGGCATAATATTTTGGGTGGCAACATGTAGTTTCCACATAGAACCTTAATGGAGGGAGTGCAGAGGAAGGTTTTCCCAGTTGTATAGGATCCGAGGGGGCCATCCCCTTGGCCCCTAGGGCTGAGATGATAGGACTTCTTATCATGAAGTTCTTGTCAGAAATTATAGTTTGTTGACTATTACCTTTCCCAAGTATGTTTGTCTATAGTGAAATCCATTTTAAAAGTTATATAAACATGGCCTATGTGAAGCTTTCTAGATCATTTCACACTTATAAGCCCTTCATCTAGAGTCTTCCTAGATTTCCATCTAAGCTCCATATTGGGAGTACATATGTGGAAGACACCATCTTTCTAGGTGCATTCCTCTTGCCAATTCGAGAGTTTAAGTTCTCTATCTCTCATTTTTTGTTTCCTCTCACTCTCTGACTTTTATCATATTTTTCTTTGCATCTATTTCATTATGTTATTTATTTTCTTACATTAATAGCCCAAGAGAATATATAGAAACAATCATGCTAGATCTTAGGTACTTGTTTATCCTCGATGAAGCCTCTCTTTTTGGAGAACCTCTACACATACCTCAAGGTCTACAAGTTCAAGGATGTGTCTCTCTCTTTTTGCATGTACCACTGGATGAAGATGTGTTTCCTAAACTCCCAACAACATACCAACAAAAACCTTCTCACTCACATGAATGCCACATTGCACCCATGTGAGTTCCCATATAGATGGGAATAAGGGCGACTTTGCACCTTCAAGGCTAATGTAACATCTCATTCCCATTAAGTTTACATTTTCCCTACAAAAAATTTTGAAGGACTTGGTGAAAGAGAGAGACATAGGTGAGGATAACTACTCCCATGGAACACTATGTACTTTGTTTACATGATCATCTCTAGATTGCATTTTCTCATATTTTTTCCCTTGAGAAGGCTCTTGGAAAGGTATCTAAAATGTGGAGAACCATCTCTAGATAGTGAACATCCTCTCCCTTCTAACAATATCATTGAACCATCCTTCTATTTTACTAAGCACTCTTTGTATAGGTGATTTCTTGTCCATTTTTCTTGAGTACATAGTATTCTTTTTGGATCACGTGGAATGGATTAAAAAAAGATAGGCTCTACAACTTGATATTTTGAAATGGTGTTTTCATACTCACTCAACTTTTTTTAACCTTCTCACGGGAAAGATTGGATGGATCTAGATATCATTTGGAGTTGGATCTAATCAGCCATGTTCCTATTCCCTTGAGTATTGTGAATGGATCACAATACCTAGGTAGCAATTTTGGACAATGCCCCATCTTTATTTATGAGTTCAAAACTAGATAGAACTCTAAGATTGTAAAGAGACATGGTGGATGCAACCCAACAATGAATTGGTGCTACTACAACCAGCTTCACACCAGCCAACTGAGACTTCGGAGTTGGTTAGTAGACCCTTTGAGCTTCCTAAATCCACAAAAAAAATCACCCAAGTGTTTTGGAACAAGTATCTCAAAATTTCGACTCAAGACAGACTAGTTGCAAAATGACTAGCTCCCAAAACTTGTTATTTTTGTACATACACCTGTAGAAAAAATGAATAGTTCTCTCAATCTGGTAGCTATTAGAAACATTCCTTTTGGACATAGTAGGTAGACTTAGATAGCTTGCTAATCCAAGTTAAAACACTTCAATTGATCAACTGAGTATAAGAACAAGATTTAGCAAAATCAGGAACACTCCTGCCATTTTCGGGGCTCTGCACATATTTGACCAGTGAGCAAAAAAACACAGATTTCTCACAAACAGTAAATTCAATGACCATGAAATTTTATAAATAAACTAGAATTAGAGAGCAATCGAATACACTTTAAAACACTGAAAAAAGTTACGTATATCCTAAGATATGAGCTTCTAAAGTTACTATTCTGAGTGAGTATAGTAGAGAATAAAATAGAGAAGAAGTAAATGATGAATGTATAGATTCACATATAATAAACAACGTTGGCAATGAATACTTGCACAATGGGAGTGGAATGATAGAGCTATGGAGTAATCTCTTCAATCTCTACAAATGAACATGAAGTGGGCACGAATCAAGCTCTCTAATGGCGACTTCTTTCTTGCTCTTTTTATAGCTATTTTTTGAGGTAGTTTTGAATTTAAATTCAAATAAATTCACCTAAAAGTGATGCTACGAATTAGGCGATATTCTCTCAGATGATGGATTCATGGTTTTAGGTAGTTAGATCCACGAATTTTCTTTTTACATCATGGATGACTTAAGCCATTCTTTCTTTCACAATGACAAATATACTCTTTTACAAGAGGTGTGCATATGTCTGCACATATGACTACAAATGAACATAAATCAAATCATATCAAGCATGTAGGCTTGGGTTAAATGCACCAACGGCTCCCCCTCAAGCCTAACATGCTTGCCCTCCAAATAAGTCTTCAATTGTCCTTGATTTCTTGCAAGCCAATCATCAACTTGAATTTACTCAATTTTGTACCATCAAGAGCTTTAGTCAACATGTCTACACATCGCATATTTGTAGAGACATAGGATAGTTGAATATCCTTGCTTATTAGCTTCTCCCTTACATAATGGTAGTGGACTTCAATATGCTTGGTTCTAGCATGGTATACCGGATTAGCTGCATGTAGTGAGCTTGTGTTGTCACCAAAAATGTGAGGTGTTGAAGAATGAAGTCCAAGATCTATATACAAAGATTTTAACCACATGACTTCTTGAGTTGCATTAACCAAACCTCTATATTCGGCTTTAGTAGAAGATAATGTCACTGTTGGTTGCTTCTTGGATGACCAAGAAATGATTTTTGAACCTGCAAATGATACATACTCGGATGTGATTCTTCTATCATCTCTAGATCCGGTCCAATCTGCATCTGAGTAGGCCTTTAGCTCAATATCTCAAGTAAATGGATAAAACAAACGTTCATTCATGGTCCCCTTTAGGTACTTGAGGACTCTCTTGGACGCTTCCATATGTGATCTTTTCGGCTTATGCATAAACTGACTCAATATGCTAACATTATATCATATATCCACCCTTGTGAGTGTTGCATAGGTCAAACTTCCAACCAAGCTTTGATAGTTTGTGATGTCTTCAATTGGATCTCCTTCATAAGCACTAAGCTTATGATTTTTCTCCATAGGTGTACCTGCACACTTGGTGTTTTCCATCTTGAACTTGATGAGCATGTCATGTACATACTTCCTTTATGTGATGTATATACCTAAACCTATGTAGATTAACTTCAATCCAACAAAATAAGTGAGTGGTCCAAGTTCACATATGTTGAACTCCTCCTTCATTTGATTCTTTACCTGTTTGATTCCTTCAAGATCATTCCCTATGACAATAATATCATCAACATACACACATAGATAGATCACTTCATATCCATTCCTGTTTATGAACAAAGAGGCATCTGCCTTGCTAGCTTTGAATCCTTGGTCCTGCAAATAAGTCACCAATCTCAAATTCCAATCTCCTTGAGCTTGCCTCAATCCATACAAGGCTAGCATTCTTTACATCAAGTTGATAGAGCTTCCAATTTCTAGATGCAACAAGACTAATGAGAACCCTAATTATAGGCATTTTTGCAACAAAAGAGAAAGTCTCCTCATAAGCAATACCAGGGGTTTGAGCAAACCCTTTAACAACTAACCTTACTTTATGCCTATTTATACTTCCATCTGGATTCCTCTTGATTTTGTATATTTATCAAGATCCAATTACCTCTATATATGGCTTGTTAGGTACAAGTTCCCAAGTTTCATTCTCCTTCAAGGCTTTGATTTCTTCATCCATTGCATCTCTCCAAGCTTTCTTGCTTTGTGCTTCTTCAAATGTGGTAGGTTCTTCATTGGTTGAATCCTTTGCAATGTAGGTTGAGTGCTTGGTGACCAAAGAAGTATCATAACCATACCTCTTTGGTTTCTTCTTCTCCCTTGAAGACCTTCTAAGTGGTTGATGTAAGCTCTCGGGTCCATATGTAGCATCTTGCATCTTTGCTTTACCTTTTCTCTTCCATAGCTTTAGCCTTTCCAAGTCTTCTAGATCAATCTTTGAATCACTTTCTTCAATTTTCTTTGGCTCCTTTGGTTGAAGTAATGGAAAATCTTCATCCAAGTCATAAGGCAGCTTCACTTTCCTGTCATCATCAAACCATGATTTGTTCTCATAAAAAATTATATCTCTACTCATAGAAAATCCTTTATTAGTTGGATTGTACAATCTACATCCTTTTTGGTTTTGGTCATAACCAATAAATATGCACTTCTCTGCCTTCAGATCCAATTTCCCTCTTACTTGAGAAGGAATGTGAGCATAGGCTAAGCATCCAAAGAGTTTACAATGCTCTAGACTAGGTCTTCTTCCATTGCAGACTTCATATGAAGTGGTTCCATCTAATGACTTAGATGGAAGTCTATTTATGAGATATCGGCTGTAGACATAGCCTCTATCCATACGTAGTTTGGAAATGCCTTTTCATTGAGCATGGACCCCTTCAACAATAACTCTGTTTCTCCTCTTTGCTACACCATTGAGTTCGGGTGTATACCTTGAAGTGACTTCCCTTTTAATGCCTCTTTCATGCAAGTAGGCCTCAAATTCAGAAGAGAGTATTCTCCTCCACCATTGATCTAAGTCTTTTCAAAGTCCTACCTATTTGGTTTTCAACAAGAGCAACATACTTCTTAAAGCAATCAAAAACGTCATCCTTGTACTTCATGAAAAATAGAATGGTCCACCTGCTACAATCATCTATGAAAGACACATAATATCTTGAGCCTGATATAGATGGCTCCTTATTAGGACCCTACACATCCATGTGCACTAGATCCAAAAGATTTTGATACACATATCCCTTCCTATTAAAAGGTTTTCTATGAGCCTTGCCAAATTGACAAGATTATCACTTATAAATCATGTGTTGCCTTGTGACATTAGGAAAACCAGGTACACTTTGGTCCCTGCAAATTTGTTTGAGCGTCCTCTCACCAATGTGAGCAAGCCTTTTTTGCCATATCTCCAACTTTGTGAGAGTTTGAGATCCATAGCTAAATAAAGCTATGTTCTTTGTATCTTCCACTTCAAAACTGAAAAGCCTTCCTGTCCTTTCTCCTTTGGCAATCCTTCTAAAGGCTTGCCTTGGGTCTTCAGCACATGCGCCAAATCGGGGACATACAAGACTTTGCTTAAGAGGTTCGTATTCCCATCCGATGTCTTCAAATTACCTATCTTCTCCATCGAGTGTTTTGTATCATCTCCTGTTTTCACTTCATGTTTGTTGTGAGGATCTTCCAAATCAGAAAGTAAAGATACATGATTTGAGCATCCTGAATCAATGTAAAAGACGTGATCATCATCCTTATATGACCACTTTGATAGTTGTTGTTGTTATTGTAATTGTTGTTGTAGTTGTTGTTGTAGCCTCCATTGTATCTGCCTCCATTTGATCCATAGCCACCTCTATTGAATCCTCTTCCTCTTGAGTTCCTTGGGTTCTTGAAACATTCTTTAGTAGTATGATTAGATAAGCCACATATATTGCAAGGTTGAGATGATTGGAATCTCCCCCTGCCTTTCTTTCCACCTCTACCTCTTCCTCTAGCTCTTCCTCTACCTGAAAAGTTTGCCTGGAAAGAGCTACCTTCATCTTCATTCTTCTTATTCTTTGACTTGCCCTTGACCTTAGCTTTATCAGAATATAAGGTAGAATTTGATTACCTCTTGAGGACTCATTAGCTTTGCTAATCTTTGCTTCATTGGTGAAGAGTTGGCCCATTAGTGTGTTGAGATCGGGTACATGCATATCCATGTACAAATCCATGGCTATTGTGAAGGACTCCCACTTGTCATCTGCTTTGATTCCATTTATGATGTTTTCCTCTTCAATTACCTCTACAATGCTTACAAGCTGATCTGAAATCTCCTTCATCTTTGTGACATAATCAATCACACTTTTCTTGGGGCGTTTCTTCATTGTTCTGAACTCCATACACAATTGGTTCTTCCTTGCTCGAGTGTTGGAGGAGAAGAAAGAAGCAAGCGCATTCCAAGTCTCTCTTGATGTCTTGCATCCCTTGACATGAGGTAAAAGAAAATCAAAGATTGAGTTTAGAATATAGGACCTTGCAAGTGCATCCTTTGAACACCAATTTGAAAGTATTTCCTCTTCTTCGTGTGATCGTTGCCTTTGTTCCTCATGGTTGGCATAGCTTCATCTCTAGATGTGTATCCAAATATATTCCTCCCTTGAAGAAAAGCCTCCATCCTTACAAACCATGCTCACTAGTTGTTTCTATCCAATTTGTCAACTTGTTGATGGAAATCCATCTCCCATGTTGATTGACTATGCTCTGATACCAGTGTAAAGAGAGATGGTGGATGCAATCCAAAGATGAGTTGATGCTACTACAACCAACTTCACGCCAGCCAACTGAGACTTCAAAGTTGGTTAGTAGATCCTTTGAGCTTCCTAAATCCACAAAAAAATCACCCATATGTTTTGGAACAAGTATCTCAAAAGTTTGAGTCAAGATAGACTAGTTGCAAAATGACTAGCTCCCAAAACTTGCTATTTTTGTACATACACTTGCTGGAAAAAATGAACAGTGCTCTCAACCTGGTAGGAATTAGAAACATTCCTTTTGGATATAGCAAATAGACTTAAATAGCATGCTTATACAAGTTCAAACACTTCAATTAATCAATTGAGTATTGAGAACAAGATTTAGCAAAATCTGGAACACTCCCACCATTTTCGGGGCTGTATAGAGATTCGACTAGTGAGCAAAAAAACACTAATTTCTCACAAAGAGTAAATTATGTTGGAGAAACAATCACTAATTAGACGTATATCTGAAGGTCAAAGCTTTAGAAGAAAACCACATGCCTATGTGAAGGGACAAATTCACAAGTGTATTATATTTGTAAAGTTAGTTCACTTTAGTTCTAGAAGTTTTTTAAAAGTCACAAGATTGAGAAAAACTATATAAGTTAGTTTGTATCAATTGACACAGAGAGAGAAAGGATGTGGAAGAGGGTGAGAGAAGGTTTGTAGGAGTTCATTTTGTATGACTGAGTATAGTCGGGCTTCTCTGAGTGAGAAAGCACCTCTAAGCTTCTGAGTTTTTCATAGCTATGAGAAGAACTGAGTAAAGTTCTATGTATGAGACTCTCTCCATCATCTCCATGCTTTCCTACTTTGTGATGAATTTAAAAGTTCATGTTTTCCAAGAAACTCCATGCCTGGCATCGAGTTTGTGCTGGTAAGTCATTGCTTTCATTCTCTGAGTGCTACCTATTGTTGAATCTTCTAAAAATATGAGGTTTGTGGAGCAACTCAATGCTTGGCATCGAGTTTATGCATAAAGTTGATGCCTGACATCGAATTCCAGTTGATAAGTGATGTTTGAAGTGTGCATGAAATCATAGATCTTTTCGGCATCTGAAAGCTTGAGGTTTTATGTAGGAAGTCGATGCCTGGCATCGAGTCCATGCTAAAAAGTGGCTAAAAACACCCCAAGTCGATGCCCGGCATTGAATTCTCATTGCAAGTCGATGTTAGGCATTGAATTTCTATTTTTAGATAGGCATGCTTATTATAACAAGCAAAATTTCCAATTTTGGTAGTTAGACATAGTCATCTTGTGAAGGCATAACTTGAGTTATAGACATCGATTTCTTGGAAATAATAGCTTGTTGGGAAGCTCTACTCTTCTAGTTTTATATATCAAAAGATGTTGGAGAGATAATATCTGTGCTAAGAGAAATAAGCAAAAGAGTGAAGGTATGTCATTTTAGTGACTATAAAGTTCTAAAGAACTAAAGTTCTTGGTTTTGGCTACCATTTCTCAAAGTTTGGAGTGGCAATGAGTTAATGGTGACCATAGAGGTTGTCTAGTGTCACATTAATTCATTTCTTTGATGTTTCATACATCAACAAGTGGTATCAAAGCAAAAAGGTTCTCGAGAGCAGAAGGTGACAAAGGTACGAGAAGTTTTGGAAAAAGTTTCATTAAAGTTTGAAAGTATTGGAAGACTCAAGGCATTGGAAGGTTAATTCAAAAGTATCTTCATACACAAAAAACTTCAAAAGGTATTATCTTTTATCCTTTAAGCTTAGAGATTGTAGCAGAAGGAAAGGAGTATGGCAGATCATATCTCCATTGACAAACTAGATAGAGATAATTACCCCGCATGGGTAATGAGAATGGAAACCTTACTTATGGGCAAGGATCTCATGGTGTACATAACAGGTGAAGAAGAGAAGCCAGTATTTGAAGATGAAAGCCGACCAAAGAAAGAAGAACTTGATGCTTTAAAGCATTGGCAGAACAAGGATGTAAGTGCAAAGGCATACATTTACAACACAATCTAAGATCATTTGCAACCCCACACATCAGAGGATTGGAATCAACTAAAGATATATGGAATGCATTGGAATATCATTTCCAAAGTACCACCAAAGCAATGAAAGCAAGTATATGGTCAGAGTTTACAACATTCAAGAAGAAGCCAAGTCAAAATATTAGTGATTATGTCAATAAGATGAAGGATCTAGCAGATAGTCTTGGATCCATAAATGAAGATGTTGAGAATCACAAATTGATTGCTCAACTACTTGCAAGTTTGAGAGGAGATGAAAGGTGGAAACCTTTTGTCTTATCAACAGAACTTTCATTAAATCATTATGTTCTAGATTTGAACCAGTTGCTTGGTTTGATGCTCACATTTGAGCAAGACTTGAAGGGAGATGGAGATAAAGGACAAAGTTATGCAATGTACATGAAGAACAAGAAGAAAGGAGATAAAGGTAAAGAAAAGGATGAAGAGGAATCAAGTTCTCAAGTTTACTATGCAAGAGGTAGAGGCATAGGCAGAGGAAGAGCAAGTGGCTTTGGAAGAGGAAGAGGTAATCATAATAAAAATAAGAAGGCTTGCTGGATCTGTGGATTGAGTAATCATTTGGCTCATGACTATTGGCACAATTAGCAAGGATCAAATCAAAATTAGAATGACAATAGCAGAGGCAAAGGTGGAAGATATTAAAGTAATTTTCAAAGAGATAGACAACGTCAAAGAGGAGGCTATGGTAGAGATGGAGGAAGAAGTTGGGGACAGAATCAGTCCTACAACACAACCTACTACAATTATGCAAACGACACATAGAATGAAGGTCATACATCATTGATGATTATGAAAATCATCACATCAGACAAAGAAGATCTAAAGATATTTTACATTGACACTAGATGTTCTAATCATTTGTCAAGAAACATAGAATTGATGTCAGAATTGGAAAAAGGCATTTCTAGTCATACAGTTCAAACATGTGATAATACAAGACATAGTGTACATTCAATTGGAAAAGTGAAATGCAAGAGTGGAGCAGATTTGCTAACCAATGTTTTGTATGTTCCTACAATACCTAAAAACTTGATAAGTGTGGGACAGATAGTTGAAAAAGGCTTTCAAGTCAGGTTTACAAATGAAGGAGTATTTGTTGAAGATCCAGAGAATGGATATAATTAGATTTTTTGTGGTAAGAAAGAAGGTAGAATCTTTACTTTAAGAGTACAAGGGAACATTGGTCAAGCTTTGCTCACACATGGTGAAGGAGTGATTACAGAACTTGATCTCTGGCATAAGAGATTAGGTCATTTCAATGAAAGACGAATTAAAGCTATGGTTGCTAATCAGTCTGTACTAGGATTACCAAATGTGCAGTGTCAACATATGATTTATAAATGTGAGGCATGTCAGATGGGAAAAGCACACATGTTACCATTTTAGAAGAAAGGCTTCAAACATGATGGATTACTAGAGCTCATTCATACATATGTATGGGGACCAACAAAAGAAGGATCTATTAGTGGCTCAAGGTATTATGTTCTTTTCATTGATGATGCTACAAGATGGATAACTTTATATGTTTTGAAGAAAAGATCAGAAGTACTTGGAGCTTTCAAGCATTTTCATGCATATGCAGAGAGAGTCACAGGTCAAAAGCTTAAAAGATTGAGGTCTGATGGAGGGGGAGAATACTTCTCCCAAGAGGTCAATGATTATCTTTGGAATGCAAGTACTTGCAGGTATACACCACAACAGAATGGTGTCGCAGAAAGAAGAAATAGGAGAAGAATTGTCCAAATTATCTTTGGGATGAGGCTGTAAATACAGCTAGATATCTTGTGAATAGATTACCATGTGAAGCTCTAAATGGAATGACTCCATATGAAGCTTGGTGGGGTAAGAAACCAACACTAGATCATTGTAAAGTGTATGGATCAATTGCATATGCTTATGTGCCATCACAACTTAGACATAAACTTGAACCAAAGGAAGAAAAATATGTGTTCATTAGTTATGATGAAAAGCATATGGGTTACAGGTTGTGGAATCCTCTAACCAAACAATTTCTTGTTTCTAGAGATGTTACATTTGATGAACAGAAAAGTTGGTATGTAGATCAAAGTCATGCAGTTGAAGAATTTGAAGAAGAGGTAAGAAGATGTGAGAAAGGAAAATCAATTGTGTAGGTAAATGAAGATGAAGGCTATATGCAAGCAAGTACATCCAGAAGTGGATTAACAAGAAGAAATGAAGAAGCTTCTATATTTGATGAAGAGGTGTATCCAGACACATATGAAGAATGTGAACCAAGGAGGTCAACTAGGACAAGAAGACAGCCAGAAAGGTATTCTTATGATACTTCTTACATAACTCAGAAGAATTATGCATATATGGTCAAAGATGATGAAGAACCTCAGAACAATGATGAAGAAAAAGGTAACAAGCAATGGGGAGAAGCAATGAAGGAAGAGTTTAATGCACTAGAGCAGTATAGGACATGGGAACTTGTTCCTAAACCAATGGTAAGAAAATAATTGGAAATAAATGGGTTTATAAAGTGAAGAAGCTTATAGAGGGAAGGATAGCCAGATACAAAGCTCGATTGGTGGTGAAAGGCTATGCCAAAACTTATGGCATATATTATGATGAGACATTTAGTCCTATAGCTAAGATGTCAACTATAAGGACAATCATTGCTATTGCAGCTTGAAAAGGATGGACCCTAAGTCAATCGGATATAAAGAATGCATTCTTGAATGGATACATATCAGATGAAGTATACATGGAATAACCTCAAGGGTTTATAGATTCTAGGCATCCAAATTTTGTTTGCAGGTTGAGAAGAGCACTCTATGGGTTGAAGCAAGCTCCAAGAGCATGGAGCTATAGACTGGTGAAGTATCTCAATGATCTTGGGTATCAAAAGTTCAAAAGTAGACCCAAGTCTACTCATCAAAAGAATAGGGGAAGGTACAATCTACATTTGTATTTATGTAGATGACATTATAATCACATGTACTTCAGATGAAGGAATCAAGGAAGTAAAGAGATTACTTGAGAAAGAGTTCAAGATCAGTGACCTAGGAAAGTTATCATACTTTTTTAGAATGGAAGTCACTTATACAGATCATGGCATATATGTGTCACGAGAAAGGTATCTTCTGAACTTGTTGAAGAAGTTTGAAATGGAAAATTGCAGAGAAGCTTCAACTCTACTAGAAGTCAACCACAAGCTCAGTAAATATGATGGTGCAGAATATAAAGATATGAGCACGGTAAAAAATAAGACCACCCCCCTCATTCAAAAATATACAAATATGGGCAAAATTCCCTAAGTATATCATACTATAATTGTAAATATTTTGGCGAATCTTGATGATACCTACTATTTAAACTTTAAAGTTCTGGTGAATTTTGGTGAGAACCTAAAATTGACAATTTCGATGATTTTGCATGACAAAAATGAAAAATCTATGCCTTTGAGGTGTTAAGTTATTTCATAAAGTTATTCTATGTTCTATTTTTGCAAAAGCATAAAGAATGGTAAAACTGAAACTCAACTGCTAATAATTCCAATCAGATGGCTCTATGGACACCAATATATAACAACATTGAGTACCTACATAGTGGAAGAAAAATAGGTGAGCATTGGTGAATATTAGCAGGCACAATGTCAAGCTCTTGTGTATAGTGACATAAGTTATATTAGTGTTAGAGGCATAAAATAGATCTCTCTTATAAATGCTAAAAATAGATAGTTGTATAAGAAGAACTACATAGCTACTACTCTCCCTTTTCTAGTGAATGCCATCCATCCAAATTATTCCACCAGAAATGACTGGGGAAAAACCTCATGTAGTACACCCTTATCCAGTCAAACACATAGAAAAATCATTCCAATGTCTTCATGACATCTTTATAATAGGAGAACACATAAGAAACAACCAAATTCACCACATAAGTAGATAGTTATGATCAAACACCTCCATAGCAATCTCTAGCAAGATTAGCTAGTAAAGTTGGATAGAGTGCAATAGCTAGACACACATGGTTGACAAATATTTGAAAATTTATACCTTATAAAACCTGTAGCAAAATATATTTTATACTTGCTCTATTATATTGCAATTTACTCGAGCATGATACACTCCTTTGAACCTGCACTGATACCAAATTCTTAGGCCAAGAATCAAATAAACATGCAAACACACATGAACAAGGCCCAAGTGTTCAAAAAGTTGAAACTTCGAATTGCTACTTTGTACATCATCACGACCTATACTTTCAAGGATCTTTCTTATGCCCTGTACATAGTAGACCCCAAAAAAATCTTAATATGTACATAGAACAGAGCATACACAAAAATTTAGAGATAGGGGGTTACCATGTTAAAAAGGACACATGCACATGCATACACACATTTTGGACACACATATACATACATACCTACACCCACCAATACTATCATTTGTTGCAATTTAAAGGTTGGGAGTAGTTGAGAAGGAAAATGAATATAACATCATCCTTAGGTATGACATTTCTCATAAGAGTCATATGCCCATGTTGATGGTGCTTTTCCTTCATCATGAAGTTGACTTACATGATTGAGATGTGAGTGTGTGAGGTGGAGGAGAGAGAGAGAGAGAGAGAGAGAGAGACAGAGAGAGAGAGAGACAGAGAGAGAGAGAGGGAGCATATGACTCAACAAAACATGACAATGCCATTGGATGCATAGCCATATGTTATTCCTATGAGCAAGCTATTAGATTGGGTGTCTAAAATCAAGAGTTCCAAGCATATACTTGGGTAGAGGAGAGCATCTCTCTATTGACAAGTAGTATAGAAGAGGATCTAGAATCGTGTAGCATGCCACACACAATATCTAGTCAGTGCCTTCTACCATGCCACTTTAGGATTCATTGATATAGCTACCTCCCATATTGTCCTTTCAGCTGCCCACTTGCAAATGATTTCATGACAAGGCCAAACCTTTTAAAAAGGCCACTGATTATGGAAAACTGAAGTGACAAAATTAGAGCAAAAACAATCATTGTAATTAAAAAAGCCTCTAACAAAGGAAGCAGTTAAAAATGCAAAGGTCTCCAAACATACCACCAAAAGTTGAATCAGAATCACCAATTTCATTAGGAAGAGGTACATCTAGATTAAAAGTTAACCAAAAACACCAATCAATAGCTTCACGACTGTAATCAAAGGAATCAAAGCTATTTTTGATGAGGAGAAAAACAAAAAAATGTTTTATATCATTAACCCTTATGAAGATACCATAGGCCTGAGAAGAGAATAGGTAGAAGAATAATAATCCACTAAGCAGACTGCCAAGACAAAACAATAAGAGGCCTACCATGGAGATGCTATTTGGAACTCCTCAAGATTTGAGACCCTCCCCTGATGATTGAAGCAGTAAAGTGAAGGACAACTTAGCAGAACCAAGGGGTTGTTTGAGCTTAGTATTGTGGTCTCTAGCTCCACTTGTGATATCTCCAACAGGATTGAAACATATACATACTTGTCCAAAATTCACAAAAACATAAAATGCATATACATACTTGGACATACTTGGCATACATATCAATCAAAGCATATACATACCCGCCCATATACAAAGCATATGCATACTTGCACATAACAACCCACAGACAACGGAGGCTTCTTTGAGAGTTAACTATTGATGAAGAGCCACTTGACATAACAATCCCACAGGAAAGATATCTGTTATTCATACGAAATCTCATAACAGAGATAATAGTTTTCTCTAGACAAAGAAGTTATCACTCAGCTCAGTAAGATAAGACCCCTTTAAAAGGTACCATAAATATGTATATCATTTACTTGAGACTATAAGAAATGTCAACATCTCCATGTTTAGCATCTATTCCAGAAACAATATTTCTATTATTCTCTTCTACATAATGGTTAACCTCCATTCATTATCAAATGATAGTACACTTCACTGTTGATAAATAGCATTCCCTTCATGAACTAAAGATAAACAGTATTCTCAATAGCAAATTAAAGATCAACAACATTCTCCTAGCAAAGTGAGAGTCAAGAATAGAAGTTGATGATCTTCACAAATCCAAAAGATGCACAAAGGACTATGTGTGCATGATGTATAGCATCTATAATTTTCTACTTGCAATAGCATCAATTGGTCGACAAGAGAAAAAGGTGTCACATACAGACATTCTTTGATGCAAAATTTGATGTATGAGGAGAAAGAATGACAAAAGAGAGCTAATCGTGCATAAACATTAAGTTATGAATTGTGCCAAATAATGCAAACTTGGTCCACTCACATAATCTAAGCAATAAGATATTTCTATTGGAATTTCATCTTCATTATCTAGCTCTCTACAATACCACCGATCCCACTCAAAAGCTCTTTATCTGGAAATGTTTATTACACAAAAGAAAAAAATATATGAAAACAAGATGTCTAGTACTCTTTCATTCAATAGTGTTAAGATGTCATTTTTCACGCGTGATCCTACTCATGAAGATCATCATTACAAAAGTCCCACAACAACCTATCTTCAGCCATTAAAGTTATCCATCCTCTCCTATGAACAAGGCCACAATATGACATCACTGCCCGCAATCTAAGCACAAGCAAGAATGCAAAATGAAAGGAAACTCACATCACAAGATCATGTACGCAGCTTCCATTTGGCATATCCATCATGTACAGAGCTTTACTCCAAATTGATTTGCGATATTAACGAGCGTTCGCTCATCAAGTTTGAAGAAATACAAAAATTATATTCAATTGACAATTGGACGTACAAAAGAATATCGTTCCAAGAAATGACACTTATTGGTTGACAGCATCTTCTGATTGATACAAAAAATCTCATAGGAGGAATAATGTGCTTAAGCATCCCTTGAAACATACATAGTACATTTCAAGCACAATTTACATATATGGTGGAGTAGAAGCCAGACATGATTGCATGCCTTTCTTGCTCTTTGACGGCATCCTTTGCAAGTTAGCTATCAAATTGACAGTCATGGGAACTCGATCAAAGTCAAAAAGCTACCAGTTCCATGAAAGAAATCAACGTACCTTTCATCAAGAAAGACTGTCAGAGACTGATATCAATATCCTCCGAGGGTAGTGGGGATTTTGGCTTGCCGAGTATTTTATGAATTGCAGTTGATACATTTATGGCCTATCACATGATACCCAACTTTGCTTGTTGCACCACACTCATTACATAATATCCACACCTAATTCAAAGTGGAAGGAAAATCGTGAAATGATGATCATCCACATCCTAACAATGTTGTATAACACTTACCAACTAGATCAACAACAAAATACGACACAATTGAAAATCCAACAACAAAATAAAGAGCTTGGATGCATTCAAAAAGCTTACATCACCAAAGAACCACAAAAAATTTTGGCACATATTTATTCAGAAACAGCATACCATCTTGTTTCTATAGGCTTCTGGCATTGGGTAACTACTATCTACAAACAGATTTGAACATCATGAATATGCAGTGTAACATTACAAAAAATGGTGAATGTGTAGAAGAATCAACACCTCCTGATCGAGATGTCACCAAACATTTGACATGTCAAATATAGACTTCGAACACACGGGACAGGAATACCTGCAGAAAAATGTTAGAGACTACAAATAGGTGCTGAGAAAGGGAAGTAATAGAACATGCTTACTGAGAATGTGATTGCATTTCTTCTAAGCAGTGAGAATGCATTGTATGCCCAGAACGCATGACACTAATAGCCTTCAAAGAATCAAATAGATATTGCAACAATATGACATATCTCAAAAAAAGTATCTATATTCCAATTCTTCCTAGGCATAAAGAGCATTTTTTTATTCAAATAGATTCACATACTGATTCATGCACATTCCACATACACATGCATGCATCAACATTGTAGCACATTCCAATTTCATCACAATGGGACATGCACAGAATTATTAATAGTAATCAACACCTCCAACTCATTCAATATATCTGCACACACATACACAAGGCACACGCATTCCAATAACCTTGAACACAACAACCACATATTCTGCATGCATATGTACATGCACATATACACACATAGAAACCCATACACACATACATACATAAGAACACACATCATACATGTGCAGATACATGCATACATATACAAACATGCACATTCCAAACATCTTGCACACAATAGTCGCACACATGCTCATGCATACATATAAACATGTGAAGTGCACATGCATGCATATGCATACAAAAATGCATATATAGCTGCACACATATACACAATGTACATAGTACATACATTCATGCAACCATGAACACAACAACCACACATGTACATACACACACACATACATGCTCATTGCTCACACATACATACACATGTATAAATATGCACACTCATACACATGCACATAAACAAACTTGCACATTCCAATAGTCTTGCAAACAAAAGTGAAACGTGCTCAATAGCCTTCTTGTGGGAAACAATTTCAAACTTCTTGGAAATCTGTCTAGTTTAACAACCTATCCTCACATGCATATACATACCTGTCTCGATTTATTTTGACATATGCATACCTAGCTCTTGCACACACTTGCACATACACACACGTGCACACATACCTCTACACACATCTATCTAGAAATAACATTAGATTACCAAATTTTTTTATTAGAGATAGGTCCCAAATTCCAAGAAGTTCAATGTGCAAGCCTTCAAATCCTCTAAAAGGATTGTTCAGTGTACACACATACATACACACATATACATACACACATACATATTACATGCATCACACATGCATCCATATGTACATACACACATACATATTACATGCATCACATATGCATCCATATGTTTGTACATACACACATACATATTACATGCATCACACATGCATCCATATGTACATACACACATACATACATGCACGAATAAAAGAATACAAACATACATACATGCAAGAATACATGAATACAAACATACACACATGCAAGCATGGCACATGCATGAGTCATACATACATAGATACATAAATAGGCATGAACATTGAACAATAGGAACCTTTGAATCTCATCATTTCAGATATTCAAAAAAATAAAAAAACAAAAATCGACAAATATTGAAGTCCTCGATATATTCAAAACCTGTTAAAACAATAAGAAACATTAGTATAGATTATACTTCACCATAATATTTGAAAAGAAATCAAATAAAAAAGTTACCTTTTTATAATCAGTATCAATCGATTTGAAAAATATTAGAAGGTTCAACATCCTCCATGTGTTTTCTCTGGCATGATACTACACATTCACTTCTTCATTGACATTAACTTTTCCATATGGCATAAGCTTCTTCGAAAGGGAAAATTTCAAGGTCATTCTTAGAAACAAACAATCTAAGACATGTATCCAAGTTTTTATTCAATCTATTTCTTGTTGCATTTCTTATGAAAGTTAAGCTACTCCATAGAAGTTCATCTTCGACGGATCCAAGGATCATTGTTAGACACAAATTTGCTACTTCAAAATACTCCGACATAGATTCCTTCAAGAATGGAGATATATCGAGCTTTTTCCATAGCTTTGTCATTGCACCTGGATTTGAAGGATCTTTGACGAAGCCAAATTGCTCCCCCATCGTTTGTCCAAATATCCCAGATTGTTTTTTTTAAGATTTGGATTTATAATTCCTTCTAGAATCCTATCTCCTAAATATGCATTCTTTCCAAAATGATCGGATAATACTTGGACCTTGCTTTTAAAGTCATTTGTTAGTAAGCTCTTGTCTTTTGCATGATTCCAATATGAACTATGGCCATTGCTTCTAAGAGCTCATCTCGAGAAAATCTCCCTCTGATCTCAGAAGTCAATTTATTACATATGGATCTTAAGCCTTGTTCTACACTATCCACTAGGATAGGAAAGAATGTTTGATTAACTTTTTTCCTAATGCATGCTCCTTGACTTTTTCGTGATACATAAAGAGGAATCTGCTTATCTTTCACAAATATGCACAACCAACCTTTCTTATTGTATTGCAAAAAACTATCTTCTACACCAACTTGTAGCAACGATTCCCACTCGATAAATTCTTGCGAATCAAAATCGGATGTCTCAGAATACAAAGTTTCTAAGTGCATACAAGTCATTTTTCTTGCTACTACGTATTCCATTACATAAATATCTCTTGATTGAGAAACTTTTATCAAATTATTGATTTTTCTTAACAATGTTAACATTCCTCCAAGATAGAGAAGAGTTTCCACATCACTTAGCATTTGCAACAAAGTATGAGCTTTTCCTTTTAGTATTCCTTTACTTAAAGACATAATATTGACCACACCAATGACTGATTTATATTCTTCAAAAAGATGTTCTACAGGTCCAATGAGTGAAATCCATCTGGTGTCAATACTTTTTTTCAATTTTCTTCCGTTACTTATCCCATCAGAGAAGCATTTAAACTCTTTAATATGCTTAGAACTTTTTGAAAAGAAAGCATATGCGTGGTGTACAAGATCTTCAACTTTTTGTACGAAAACAAATTTTGACACAATTTTAAATGCCAGATTTGTACGATGAGACATACAATGTATACCTAAAGCATATGGTGTATAGTTTTGTTGCAATTGAACACACAATCCATTTCTAAGCCCATGCATAACTGAGCATCCATCAACACCAATGCATACTATCTTTTGATTAATATCACTAATTAACATCCCTCCAATATTTGAAATGGAATCTAAAACAAGTTGCACCAACAAATTAGAAGTTGCACTTCCCTTTAGTTGAAACGCACCAATAAATTTGGTTTTTCTTGCATAATTCTCCACAATATATCCATGGATACATACCCAAGAAGTGCAATCCCTTGTTGTCACTTTGTCAAGGGAAATAGAAATAAAAGTAGCATTCGATAAACTTTTTTTCAAGTTACATTTGATTACCTCTCCCATTGCTTTTGAAAATTCCCATCCTGAAGATTCTATCCAATATTTTGTCGGAAAACTTTGAATTCGTAATCCAATGAAATCAATGGAACTCTCCACTTAGGATAATCAGACATTGGTTTTCCAATGGACAAGATATGTAGCACAATTGAAAATTGCATCAATATGGCTTCATTATCTGATTTTAGCTTTCTCTCAAAAATATGCATAAAGGATCTTTTATTCTCACTACTTTGCTCCAACAGAAATAGATGAGAATTATAGGCATCTACATTCTATAGATGCCTACATTAATCTTTTATTTTCCATCTAATGATGTTTTCCATTTTCCCTTCTACTTCTACTTTCTCATACATTTTACCCATATGTTTTTCAATGGTATCTAATTTCAATCGTAACTTGACTTGATTACCTAATTTCCAACCACATTGTATACAAGTCGCAAATTTTGGTTCTTCTTCACTCTCAATTATCAAAGGCTCAATAAAATGAAACTTTTTTATCCAATCTATCTTAAAAGTCCTTCCTATATCCCATTGACCCTTCCCTCTTTTCATACGTTTAGACAAAGAAGTGTCATTTGAGGTTTTTGACTCTGACACAGAGTTGTTAGAGCATGCAATTGGGGGTAAACTTGTAGGCTCAAGGGATGAGCTTGCTACACATGAAGAGCGCATGACATTTGAGCCTCCAATCCCTCCTTTAAGTGAATAAAAATCAGAAATGGATTTTCTCTTAGGTCTCGAATCCATTACAACCTTTCCTTTTGCCTTTGATTGCATCTTAGTAGTTCCTCGATATATAGAAGACACACACATGAACACACCCATGAGAGAAGCATTTGAAATCTTCCAACACTAATCCTATGTCTTTCTATAGATCCATTTTTATATATACATACAAACCCTAACTCTATTACACATGCCCTAGACCTACCACATATATATAATTATTAAACCTATACACATGCCCTACACCTACCACATATATACAGTATATACAAATTATATTATATATTTAGAGAGAGAGAGAGAGAATAATTGAAGGGAGTTGAGTACATACCTGATGGATGATTATTCCCATCAAAAACACTTACGACATATTGAGAGGACGGCGAACTCCCAGCGATTTGAAGCAAGATGATATCGACTGCCACAACAACTCCAAGCTACACTCAAAAACATAAAACTCACTCGATCGAGTATTGTGGGGAAAAAATCTTGCGCACACATTCGTATACTAGTGTGCCCACTTCATAAGGATGTCATTATAAGTGATGATAATTCGATTGACAATATTACTGATAATGAATCTTTGCACCTTTATGCTTCAAAATACCTTAAGATCAGTTCATCAACCAGAAAGAGCAGAGAGACTTGAAACTCAACACATGAAATGGACAAAAATTGAGTATTATGCGACACGTTGTGCTTAAAGAGTAGCTTCACAAAATAAGCATCAACATTTGAAAATTGCAATACCAAATGCTCTCTCTCTCTCTCCCTCCCTCCCTCCCTCCCTCCCCCCTCCCTCCCTCCCTCCCTCCCTCCCTCTCTCTCTCTCTATCTCTCTCTCTCCCCCTCCCCCTTTCTCTTTCTCTCTCTGTGACTCTATGTGTGTGTGTGTTCTCCATATGTGTGTGTCTCCGTGTGTGTGTTTGCGCATGCATGTCTGTCTGTCTGCCTTCTTTTCTGTCTGTCTGATTAAGAATAAAATGGAAACAACAAACTACAACTTACAAGTACATGAAATAGTTTGATTCTACCAACAACCTGAAAGTAATCACACATGTCTTCAATTAAACACTCATCCCAATAAAGCTAAATCAACTCCATCTCAATGTCAGGCATTTATTCAACATGGTTATAATACATATTAAATATATTAGTAATCAAAGTAGTTGAATGAATTATAGCAAAAACGCTAAATCGGATGAAGTTTCACAAATTTTCACTTATCAAAAGATAAACGATGTAAGTTTCTTTATCACAAAATTTACATAAAGAAATTAGTGAAGTTGTGTCAAGGATAAATACCTTCAAGTCTATGACACATTGGCCGCTGATACTAGCAAGAAACTTACAGACTCTGAAAATACCTTCAAGTCTAATACACATTGGCTGCTGACACATTTTGGAATTATGATCAGTAAGCAAACAGACTCTGAAACCTTCAGCTATCACTGATGGAAGAAATACTTCCACTCAGCTGATGAAAGGAAAGCAAATGGTGATCTGCTCTTTCAAAAAATCAGGCCATAAAGATGTCCAACACTAATAGTTACAGACAAAATTGCATAAGGAGAATTCTTCAGGTGCAAAACATAGCAGATATGGTGTGCATTTGCTAGAAATGAAGGGGGCATTTAACATGTTCTTCTTTTCATTGCATAATAAAGACATTCTTCAATCTCAAAGTTAATGAATGATTCATTGGCGATGTGTAGAGAAAACAGGGTGAGCCTAACACATATGTAAAAAGAATTCCCATGGGAGCAAAAGTAAGACTTGCGCTAGTCATTCATCTGATGATATTTACTAAAAATAGTGCATAAGTACAGACAAAGGAGCCCATAAAGTCATTACTCATCTTTGAAACCCTTTCCAGATAGTTCACAAAAAATGAATGGCATGAATTCACGGTAAATCGTATTGAAATGTACTAAGTAGAAGCAAAGGGACTCAATGTCACATCGGCATGGACATTACTCTCAAAAACATGGAATACTTCATTGACTAAAATCGCACATCACCTTTTCCTTAACCCAAATAGTCAGCCTCCTTCACCCCTAGCTGAATCACCTCGGGAGCTCTCTTCTAATACACCAACACCAATTCGATTGCAGAATATGGCCTAGTGGATGCACTATTGAGTCCTTGTTGTCAAATGAAAGCACACCCTTGGTTGCATTGCTCATGTCCTTGTTCTCTCCACGTGACCTCCCCTCTCACTATCTCTTCGGAAGAATGAGGACAAGTGGATTGCTAGTGTTGTTCTCCATCTTCAACTTCTCAGCCCCTTGTATGATCTTCTCCTCAAAAACCCCTCTACTGTTATGGGGTACTCTTCCCCCTATTGTTTAGTGAGTGACAAAGCCCCCCCCCCCTCCCCCCCAGCAGATAGACCACACCTTGACTAAATTATACAATGCTTTGCCAATATCAAATCATCTGCATAACTATGTCAAGTGTCCAGACTTATTGCATGGGATGACAACTCAAAAAATTGTGCAAATGCTTTTACACTCTGTTGACACACAAAAAACTCTAAAATGTAGATATTCAAATTGTAGAACTTGGAGAGTAGTTGATGAGTTGTCTCTGGACAGATTAGGTCAGATTTCCATCCAATATGGGAGGCAACTTTGAATTCGTATGATACCACCTTCAACAACTAATGTGAACTCTTCAATCATCCTTACATTCACTAGTGATCGCCCACAGACAATAGTCCACGAATGATTTTAACAAAAGCGTCCTTAGTGGGGACCCTCGAATATTCCCTTCTGACAAAAAATACCCTCTCTTCTAGCTATCTCGGTCAATCGCAACCTCCCTGTACACCTATAGAAAACACAAATATCACAAAGCGATTATAAATGGCAACCTCCCTGTACACCTCCCTCTCTCTCTCTCTTTCTCTCTCTCTCTATCTCTCTCTCTCTCATACCTCTAGCCACGGGCGCCTGTAGACAACATCAACAGTGCTGAGTGGACTCCAATGAACCTAACGAAACTGAAGACTGACGAGCTCTAGCGAGTATAGCACAAAAGGCTAAAGTCCTAAAAGTTAGAACTAGGGTTTGTTGAAAATAGGGCTATTTTTAAAAGTTTCCTATTCACTAAATATAGCAAAAATTGAAAGATTTCTCTAAATATTCTCCATTGGGCTAATATTCGCCCGTAATTATTTCACTGGATATGAGAAACTATCAATCTCTTATGGGTAGTTTGATTTATGCTACACTAACAAGACCTAATCTTAGTTATGCAGTGGGAGTTTTGTCACAATTCATGCATTGTCCAAAGGACCCACATTGGATTGCAGGTCAAAGAGTTCTCAAATATATCAAAGGAACTATAAAGGAAGGATTATATTATCCTTTTACTTCAAATTTGAAGTTGAGAGCCTATAGTGATTCAAACTGGGCAGGTAATCAAGATGACACGAGATCAACTCATGGTTACATGATATACGTTGGTGATAAGCTTGTAAGCTGGTGTTCAAAGAAACAACATACAGTAGCATTATAATCAACTGAAGCTGAGTACAAACGACTTGTGGAAGCCGCTAAGGAGGTCATATGGATGTAGACACTGTTCAAAAGCTTGGGCATTGATCAAGGTATACCTACAATACATGGAGATAATATGAGGTCACTTTATCTTGCAGCAAATACAGTATTTCATGAAAGAACAAAACATATAGAGATACATTATCATTTCCTGAGAGAAAAGGTAATGGGGAAAGAAATTGAAGTGGAGTACATTTCTATAAAGGATCAGATAGAAGATATAATGACAAAGAGCTTGGATGGTGTGAAGACCAGGAAATTCAAAAGCATGACAGGAGTAAAAGAAAAGAAGATGATATGAAGAACAGAGAATGTCAATTAGTGATTGAGGGGGAGCTGTTGGAGAAACAATCACTAATTAGATATATATCTGAAGGTCAAAGCTTTAGAAGAAAACCAATTGCCTATGTGAAGGGACAAATTCACGTGTATTATATTTGTAAAGTTAATTCACTTTAGTTCTAGAAGTTTTTGAAAAGTCATGAGATTGAGAAAAACTATATAAGTTAGTTTTTATCAATTGACATGTAGAGAGAGAGGATGTGAAGAGAGTGAGAGAAGGTTAGTAGGAGTTCATTTTGTATGACTGAGTATAGTTGGGCTTCTCTGAGTGAGAAAATACATGTAAGCTTTTGAGTTTTTCATAGCTATGAGAGGAATTAAGTAAAGTTTTGTGTATGAGACTCTCTCCATCATCTCCATGCTTGCCTACTGTGTGATGAGTTTAAAAGTTCAGGTTTTCCAAGCAACTCAATGCTTGGCATCGAGTTTGTGCTGATAAGTCATTGTTTTCATTCTTTGAGTGTTACCTGTTGTTGAATCTTCTAAAAACATGAGGTTTGTGAAGCAACTCAATGCCTGACATCGAGTTTATGCATAAAGTTGATGCTTGGCATCGAATTCCAATTGATAAGTGATGTTTGAAGTGTGCATGAAATCATATATCTTTTTGGCATCTGAAAGCTTGAGGTTTTATGCGGGAATTCAAGTCAATGCCCGGCATCGAATTCTCATTGCAAGTCGATGCTAGGCATCGCATTTCTATTTTTAGACAGGCATGCTTACTATAAGAGGCAAAATTTCCAATTTTAGTAGTTAGACATAGTCATCTTGTGAAGGCCATAACTTGAGTTCTAGAGATCCATTTCTTGTAAATAATAGCTTCTTGGAAAGCTCTAACTTCTAGTTGCATCCACCAAAAGATATTGGAGAAATAATATTTATGCTAAGAGAAATAAGCAAAAGAGTGAAGGTATGTCATTTTAGTGACTAGAAAGTTCTAAAGAACTAAAGTTCTTGGTTTTGGCTATTATTTCTCAAAGTTTGGAGTCGCGATGAGTTAATGGTGACCATAGATAGAGGTTGTCTAGTGGCACATTAATTCATTTCTTGTGATGTTTCATACATCAACAAATTCGATGACCATGAAATTATGAGCATAAACTAGACTTAGAGAGCAATCCAATGCATGTTAAAACTATGAAAAAGGTTATGTATAGCCCTAGATATGAGCTTCTAAAGTTACTATTCTGAGTGAGTATAGCAGAGAGCAAAACAGAGAAGAAGCAAATGATGAATGTATAGATTCACATATAATTGCAACGACATTGGCAATGAATACTTGCACAATGGGAGTAGAATGATAGAGCTATGGAGTAAGCTCTTTCATCTCTACAAATGAGCATGAGGCGGGCACAAATCAAGCTATCTAATGGCAACTTCCTTCTTGCTCTTTTTATAGATACTTTTGGAGGTAGTTTTGAATTTAAATTCAAATAACTTTCTAAAACTGATGCTAAGAATTAGGAGACATTCTCTTAGCTGATGGATTCATGGTTCTCGGTAGTTAGAGCCACGAATTTCCTTTTTACATCATGGATTATTAATCCATTCTTTGTTTCACAATTACAAAAGCTAAAATATACTCTTTTACAAGAGGTGTTCATATGTTTACACATATGACTACAAATGAACATAAATCAAATCATATCAAGCATATAGGCTTGGGTAAAATGCACCAACAAAGATGGATTTGCTTGACTACCTCAAATTTGATCTCTCTCCTTTGAGGATTGGCATAGGCACTATCTCTATCTTGAGATCTCATTATGGTGTCTTCTTGAATTTTAAACATATCCTTCATCTCAAAGTCCTTTGTAGCTTGGAATTTCTTATGTTGTAATCCTAATATATAAGGATCTCTTGGTTGGAACCCATACATAAGCATAAACGGATTGTATCTCATGGAAGAGTGTTTGATACTATTATGTGTACTCTACTAAGTTTAAGTAAACCTCCCAATTAGTTTACCATTTTTTTTATATATGGACCAAGCATATTTCTAGGATTTGGTTTGCACCCTTAGGTTACCCATTCCTCTATGGATGTTCAATTGTACTCATGCCAAAAGTGGTTGTGAATCTCCTATCTAAATGTGAAATAACGTCTAATGGAAGATCATATAATCAATATAGGTTCTCTATGAAGATCCTAGCTACTTATTGTGTCTTCATTATACTACATTTTAGAACTGAACTAGCCATTTTAGCTAACCTATTTGCAACTACCTAGACTAATTTTTGCCCCACCTATCTCTTTTGGGTTATCATTCTATGAGTTGCATGGAGATGTTCTCCCATTTCCCATTAGGTTTATCCAAAGAGTGGAGGAGACCTTAAAACTTTAGTCTTTTAGCTTTATTGGCTTTGTATTTTTCTCATTTGAACACATAATCAAGAACATCTTTATGTAGTCCAAGCCAATAAAACTCTCTTAAAAAGATCACGTGCCTTGCTAACTCTTGGGTGTATACCATTAAGTGCATTATGAAACTTATACAAAACATGTCATGTCTTATATACATCTCTAGGACACACCTTTTCTTTATGTAACATATATCCATCACAAATATTGTACTTCGTACACCTAATCCCTTTTTACTAGCATTTAATACTTCATGTTTCATGAAAAATAGTGTATCTAGATCCCATTTCTTAATGGCTTGCTATATTTTGGAATATTGAACCCACACCTTCCTTTAATGGAATTAATAATCTCATTATTAATATGAGTATGAGTCCTTGGCAAAGAGTGAATTCTCTCCTAACACTTGGAAAACATTTTAAGTGTTCCTTGTCTAACCTACTATAAATGAGGATTTTATCACAAAGATCTAATGCAAAGTCACCTAAGTAGGGTTGGAAAGCACTCTTGATGATCTTAAAAAATGAGCCTATAGGATTGCAGAGACCAAGCAACATCATCAAGAACCTATAGTGATGTGTGTGGACACACTTATGATTGCTAGGCCACTTTTTTCCCTCTTTAGGACATTTTCTCCTCCAGCTTTTATATACGCCCATAATCCTAACGGGCCACTTATCTTTGTACATTCACTTGGTAATTAATTGAGTGTTGTGTTGTGCTCAAAGTTTCTTCTTCTTCTTCTTCTTCTTCTTCTTCTTCTTCTTCTTCTTCTTCTTCTTCTTCTTCTTCTTCTTCTTCTTCTTCTTCTTCCTTCTGTTGTTTGTGTGCTTTCACAGACCTTGAACTCCAACAATTGGTATCAGAAGATTGGTGAGCATCAGGGCAATCAAGAGTTCAAACAGCTTCACTTTGTGAAATCAAAATTTTCATCTAAGCTAGTTTTGGCCTCCAAACACACTATCGCAATGCATATGTAGGTAATTTTGTCCTTCTGTGCCTAACATATATACATGTTTTGGTTCGATAATACAAGCACCACAAAGTTTGTTATAGGTTCAGCAGAGCTCAATTGGGTAGTTATGTTCAACTTTTTGAGATACAATCATTTTCTTTGCATCAAGGTATTTAGTCACTGGCCATGTTTGAAAGCAGCGATGTATTCTGTATGTTGGTTTTTGTGGACAAGCTCGATGGTACCAATCACCCGTTATGGGCATATATGATGTATCATGTATTGGTAGCAAAAGGATTGTGGAATATTGTGTAGGTTCATGCTATGGTTTTTGTTGCACCTACTATAAAGGAACTTCACTAGGATAGAAAAGATGCCCATTTACATGCATTGATATGCTTGTGTGCCAAACTTGCCATTATCCCTCATATTCAATCTTGCAAGATAGCAAAGGATACTTGGGATACACTTACAAACTTATACCAGGAAAGAAATAAGGCTTGTGTTTCTTATTTGTGAAAACAGTTGGAGAGTGAGCACATGAATAAAGGAGATTCCATGGACAATTTTTTGATAAAGATCAAAGATTTGAAGGAGCAATTGATTTCTATTGATGAATTCTTTCCATATAGTTCACTTGTGTAGACTATTCTTAATGTTCTTCCATATTCTTATCAGAATTTTGCTTCTACTCTTCGATTTATGAGTGGAAGGAAATTGAGATGCCTTAACATTTGAGGACTTAAACTTTGTTTTAATGTTGGAAGATCAATCTATGCAAAATAGGTTCATTATGTGTGTTGTAGATCAAGCTTTCTTAGCTAGTCATAAGGGGAAAGGTAAATAGAACTCATCTATTAGTAAGCAAAAATCTGCTAATGTTGCACAATCAAATAAGGAAGACAAAGATGAGAAGAAAACAGGAAAGACAAAAAATCTTTGCAAATATTGTAAAGGAAATTATCATGTCATAAAGATTTGTCCAAAACTAGCTGCAAAAGAGGCAAAGAAGAAAAAGGCGGGAATGGTTGTTATAGAAGTCTCTACACCTAAAATAGTCTGCTAATCTTGTGCAGAATGAAGAATGGGCATTCACTAGTATTTGTTGCTATGACTCATCATCTCATGAGTACTATATGTCAGTAGTAGCCTTAGATGTTCGATACTTTGATAGTGGGGCAACCAAACATATTACCTCATAGTGAAGCTTCTTTAGTTCACTTGAGCCCACCCCTAAATGAAATACTACCACATGTGCTACCAACTCCTCTTATCGTGTAGTGGGAGTTGGTAAGATCATTTTGACTACTATTGATGGTAGTTTTTTCACATTCTTAGATGCTTTCTATGTGATGGTGGAGTCTGGTGAACTTGCAATGAATTATGTTCCTCCTCAAATGTGGAATACGGATTACTCCTTGTACACACATTTTAGAGCACCATGGGCAAGAAATTATAATCACCAACACCAGAATCAAGATGCTTCTAACACAATTAATCATGCATTTTAGCCATGATGTCATTTTTGTGGCAAATTGGGTCACATATGAAGACATTGTAAAGATGCTTGGGAATATGATGAATGAAAAAAGGATCAACAAAATCCAATAATGAACATGGTGATGATTACACATACTGAAGCACAAACCATTACCATCTAGACACATTCTAGAAAGGTCCTCCAACGAGCTACTGAAGTCTTTGAACCTAGTTTTAAGGAGCAACAACATAGATTCTCCAAGGCATCTGGATGAGCTCAAGCCAAAGCTACCATTTTCTTTGATCTGGTACTGATTACTTCTCAAAACCAAAATCTCTTGTACCAAATGTATTGAAACCTTCAATAGCGGATTCATCTTAATCATCGGGAACACCACTACAGAGCACAACTTGGGAAATATTGTCCAAAGCATCAATCACCTTACCTTTAGGATAATTGTTGTCTCTTGTTCCTAGCATCAGACAGCAATTTCAATAGAAGATCAGTATGGATCCAATTCCCTCACCAACTGCAACCATGATACACCCAAAACCGGATACAACCATGGACCACATGGTCCCTTTGATCAGTGTCTAGTATAAAAATCATAAAAATACTTAAATCCTTATCAATTGTGGTTATGGAATTAATATCATCACTACAACTTTGTGTAAGAAATTGGGATGGAATAATATTGAACTCATTAAATTCTTTGTCAAGATGGTCGACTAGTCTAGGATCCATCTGGTAGGGCTAGTCAGAAATATTCCTATTACACTATAGGGTGCAGAATTTCCTATGACGTTTGTTGTTCTAGACCTACCCAATTTGAGTCTAGACTATAAATTACTTTTTGGTCATCCATGGTTAAAGCAGGCCAATGCCCTACAAGATTGGTCATCTCACAAACTAATCCTTAGATGTAATCATCAAAAATGTATTGTGAACCTTGATGAGATTAAACCACGTGTAATCCATGCCAAACCCTATGTTGTTGAACTAGTCCATATGTTGGACAGTCTTCCAGATGATGAGGAAGCAGCCTTCCTCTTTGCTAACCAAGATTTACTTTCCCTAGGCACAGTTGATCTACAACATGTATTGGATCACTGGTCCCCAGCTTCCTACATTATGCAACCCACTACAAAACATACCGAAATGTCACTGGATGACCTACTCGATTTAGCAGACTTGCCAAAACACCTACATCAGAGGATAGATGATACTTTTGGCTAACAAACTTATGTATCGAAAGATCAACTAATTACTTGCAACTTAGGAGATGATGTAAACTCGTGACCTGTTAAGATTAGAGCAAGGTTGGAGGAATCTTTTAAAATGGATTTGCTCACGTTATTAACTGAGTTTATTGATCTATTTGCATGGAATTATAAAGATATGAAAGGCCTAGATCCTAGGATATATTAGCATAGAATGGTCCTGAAAACAGATGCTTATCCTGCTAAGTAGTAGAGTTATGGCATGAATCCTCACTATGCTAAACACGTCAAGGATGAATTAGATCATTTGCTCGGGGTTGGGTTTATAGTTCTAGTTAATCATGCAAAGTGGATCTCTTCAATTATCATTGTCCCTAAAAAGAATAAACAATTGTGCATCTATGTCGGATATCAAAAATTGAATGTTACCACTATTCTTTATCCCCTCCCTCTGCCATCCCTAGACAATATGCTTGATGAAGTCATCAAATGAGAAATGTACTCCTTCTTAGATGGGTGTAGTGGTTATAATCAAGTTCGTATGGTTGAGGCAGATATCCCTAAAATTGCCTTCATTACCAATTGGGGATTTTACACCCCAACACATCTTAGCACTGCATGTATGAGATTTTTTCTCCTTACCTTACAAGTTTTATGCAAATCTGTCTTGATGATTTCTTGGTTTTCAGAGGTACAAATACACATTTGTTGCATCTTCTTCTATGTTTTCTTAAGTGTAGAAATTATCAACTATGTCTCAACCCAAGTAAATCTATCTTTACTATCTCGTATGGTAAATTATTGGACCATATTATCTCGTGTTGAGGAATTCAAGTCGATCTCGATAAAGTGTAGGTTATCTTACAGGACCCCCCTCAACCACCTAAAGGTGTTTTACGATTCCTAAAAAAAATCCAATGAAATGGCCATCATTTACAATGGTTGGCTCACTTAACTATTCCCATTACTTTATTAACTATAGTTGCCCCTCGTGACTTCTAGTGGACTACTGAGTGTTAAGAAATTTTTTTCAGACTTAAACAACTTCTCATGCAGGTTTCGATCTTGCAAGCTCCAAATTGGAACCTCTCCTTCCATGTTTTTGTGGATGCCTCTGATGTTGCTATAGGGAGCATCCTAATGCAACTCCAAGACAAGTGGTATTACCCAGTCTATTATGCTAGTCATGGATTAGCTTTTGTTGAACATAATTGCTTTGTTATGGAGCATGAACGCTTGGGACTCATTTATTCTGTGAAAAAATTCCAGCACTACCTGCTTGTCCGAAAGTTTACCTTCCATGTTGAACAATCTGCCTTAACATATTTGGTGTGACAGACAAATTTGGGTGGAAGACTTGCAAGTTGGGTTCTTCTTCTGCAAGAATTTGACTACGATGTGATTCATTGCCCTAGGTTTTCCCATGTGATTACTAATTTTTTATCTCAATTAGATTCCAATGAAGCTTCGATGGGAGTAGATGAGTCCTCCCGTGCTATTTATATGGCTAAACCTAGCTCCTCGCTAGTTTAATGGAATCTTGCAAACTCATATTATGATACCCTTATGTCTTTTCTGATGTCTTCTTGTCCAGTGGATTCCTTATCCACATCTGCATGACAGAAACTAGCCTTGTACAGTTGGCAGTTTCGTATCATGGTAGGCTAGCTCTACACCTATAGATGGTCACTTTTCACTGGAATTGATGCATAAAAAGATCTTGCAAAGCAATCTATGATGGCCAACCATGCAATGAGATGTGCACGAGTTGTTCGAAAGTGTGATCCCTACCAACGTATGGGTCAACCCTTTCCACAACATCACTTCCCCTTGCAGCCTATTCTTCCTCTAGAACCATTCCAAAAATGAGGCTTGGATTTCATTGGCCCAATTACCCCCCCCCCCCGATTGTCCTTACTACAAATGGCTATATTCTGACCTACATTGACTATGTTACATGTCAGGTTGAGGCCTAGGTGGTTTGTTCGGTCATTGCTATGGTAGTTCCGAAGTGCTTAACTTGCAATCTTTTTCCACAATTCGGTCTTCCCCTTGAAATTGTTGCAGATAGAGGCACTCATTTCGCAAATGAATTAATTGAGGCTTTGTCAATATTACCCATAAATTTAGTACTCCATATTATCTCCACGCTAATGGTCTTGCTGAAAGCACCAACAAAACACTATTGACTTTTCTTAAAAAGTTAATTACTGGCTATCTTGATTGTTGGGATCAACTCCTACCTGCTACTCTCTGGGCATACCAAACTACATACAATGTTACTACAAAATATACCCCCTTTAAATTAGCTTATAGTCTGGAAGCAATTGCCCCTATGGAAGTGGTTGTTCCCAGTCTATGTGTTGCTATCAACCATAAATAGTTGCTAGTCGCTTCCCTATATGTTGGAATCAATGATTTATGGGCACTCGACAAGCAGAGATTTGAAAGTTTTCTGCTCATGCAAGAAGTACAATTGAGACAAGCACGGATTCATGATCGCTTTCTATGGACTCTAGTTTTTGAAGTAGACCAAATTGTATTGTTCTACAACTCCAAGTTTGAGTGTGTTGCAAGAAAATTCAAAGTCCAATGGTTTGGTCCGTATGGGATTTTGATGCAGATTAGTTTGAAAACTTTCTGACTGGAGACCCTTGCCAGAGCATCAATTAAAAATCCAATCAATGGGTCAAAACTTCACCCTTTTTTGTCGTCTTCCACATACTCAATCATTGGGTTGCCACCCTTGTCTACATGGTCTGCATGATTGTTATGACATATCTTCCTCAACTTGCATTTATCATTATGCACGTCCCACTCTTCCATCATGACAATGCATCACCCGCTTGTTTAAAATATCTCTATTTTGTGATCACCAACTATTGTTTTTTGAGTGTTTGCTTATGCTAGTGTGTATCACTTTCTGAGCTATGTGCGTACTCATTGTGATGGAAGTGTTAGCTCCATTTGAGACCCTCTCAGTGATCATCTCTGATGAGATGAATGCCTTCCTCACCCTATGTCGCTTAGGTAGATTCTGCCTTCTATAGTGGGAAGCTGCTCCGGCACACCCCTTGCACAAAGTCTCATTCGAGCCATAGCTGTCGAACCTGCATCCTCTGCCTCTTGGACAATATTACTCAGTGGCCAAGAGCTCCACACAACTCCGACCAAAGTGGGTTAGAGATTCTTCTTTCTCGTTGATGGTGTGGTGTCAGTGACATCCATTTCCCGAGCTGCAAAGGAACAATTGTTCCCTTGGCATAGGTCGAATGAGTATGCCATTAGCTGTCGACCTGAGTCGAAGCATGCAATCCTGCATTTCCTTGTAATAATTGCAAATCTGCAACACCGACCATATGGCATCTCATGATAGATTTATTCTATCATCATCAATGTTGCAGAAGGACCAATAAACTAGTTAGTTATCCTATTTAACCACATTCATAAGGAATGCCAACACCTCATTAGGCAGTTTGATAATGGCAACCACCCAAAAACATGACTTCCATATCTTCTGTCCATTCTTTACCCGGGTGAGTTTCCTATCACCACTCAACCATAGAAGAAGAAGAAGATGTATGAACATTATTTTGCATTCTCCCCAACATGATCATGTCATCGTCACATCCTCTTCATCCAACATCAAACAAGTTGATCAGACCTAGATGATGGATCTTCCCTCGCCTCCATCCTCTTCTTCGGTGAACCAAGAAGCCTCTTCCTCCTCTTCGGTCCCACCTCCCATTTCTCCAATTGATGAACACATGCAAGATGCCATACCTCCTTCTCCACCACCCTCGCCAATCAAGGAAACCCCTCCTTCACCTCTTCCTCCTTCTGCAAAGCCGTCGATACGGTTGCAACCCCCTCTCTCGCGTGTGCCCCTGCCAATCCCTCCCCTCCCTCATCAACCTCCTATTCACCACCCAATACCCCTCCTAGTGTTGGATGTTTTTCACTCTCTCCGTCGCATTCTCCCTGGAACTCTACACCCTTGGCCCTCGATGATGAAATTGAATTTCCAGAAATTCCCCCCTATATGCGGCAAATGAAGAGTTTTGGCAGTTCGGTGTCAATGAGCAGTGTAGCTTGCATGAGTTTGGTAGATTCAATAGGTACCTATTGCACATGCAAGGATTAATTGCACATGACATGGACCACTACCAGCAAATCGCGGAGCACTTCAGCCAACATTGTGACTAGCCCCAACTCTACAACCAACAACATCATGATGACCGAGAGCATCAAACTTTCACCAATCACCAACTCAATAATGCCATCTACCAAGAGTCAAGGTAGACACAATATTTTAAAGGCTTCTATGAAAGACCAAATGGGAGTTCAAGAAGTACTAGAAGCAATTCATTAACCTATAGGATGCTAACTCTCGACATCTCATCACAATTCAAGAGCTCAAGAAAGAAACTATGGTGTAAGCAACTGCAATAAATGAAGTGTGATTCCAATTACAAGAGAAGGCTAACAACTACAGCCTACTATAGAAGACAAAAATGGCCTTGAAGGAAACCAATGAGCAGTTGCCTGTGTTGGTGCAAGTCAAGCCTTCACAATTTGTCTTGGAACCCTTGAAGGATATCTCTACATAAAGCAAGGGTCATAAGAACTTATGCTTATGACTTCTTACCATTTTACCCATTGTAAAAGTCTATATGACTTGGCATATTATGTAATCACACCTAATTGATTGAAAGTCGTGGAAAAGGTTAGTGATTGATTGAGGGAATATCTCAATCAACTTTTTAGGTGAAAGATTCTAGGATATTGATCTAAATTCAAATTCAAATTATCACTCAATTCCTATAAAAACTACAAGGAAAAAGTCGCGGGTGTTCTTCACTCATCCCGAGGCATTTTTGTATCAATCATTGAGTGTGTGAGGTCTACTTCATAGCCTACACCTCTGAGTACCATTGAGCTATGTGTACCATGCCAATGGGAATGTACATTTACATGATCTAATACAAATACTTACATTCATCTACTCTGTGATTCTTTGAGTATACTACTCCAAGTCTGTCAAGTTCAACAAGGCATATCTCAGGATCTACTCAACCATTTCAAGTGATTCAAATCACATTGGATTCAGCTCGAAGTTTTCTACACGCCTACAAATTTTCAAGTCAATTGGTTCAGCCATTGCAGAGAAATCTCAGTCGAAGTGCTCACTGGTCTGTGACTGCAGAACTCCTAAAATATCGGGGGTAAATATAATTTTGCTAAAGTGATTTCTCAGAGTATAGTTTGTCATTTCTTCTCATTCCACTTGCAAATGGTAGCTTGTAAAGCTAATTTAATATGTCCAGAAGGAATTTTATCAATTATGAGTGTGCTGGTCATACTGAGTGAAAGACTGAGTAGGTGTCAATACAAAAATAGCAAGTTTTCTTGGATTTTTGAAGTCTCAAGTAGTCTGTTTTGATTTGATCATTACACACATCATTTGCAAAGTACATATATGCTTTCTTGGTATCTTCTGGAAGCTAAGCAAGTGTACTAAGAATTCCTGGAGTCAAAGGAGGGCTGGTGTGAAGCAGGTTTAGCAGCACCTACTCAATCTCTGAGTGCATCCAACCATCCTCTCCCAACAGTGGTATCAGAGCAAATAAGGTAACATGGGAGATGGTTTTCCTTCATTCATTGACAAATTAGACAGGAACAATTACCAAGCTTGGTCTCTGAGGATGAAGACCTATCTACAAGGAAGAAGCTTATTTGGATTCATATCAGGAGATGAGGAATTGCCCTCATTCAAAGCTAGAGGCCTACCCACCAAGGAAGAGCAAGAGAGACTCAACACATGGTGTGCAAAAGATGCTTTGGCAAGGTCATATCTTCTTAACTCTATATCTGATTTCCTTTTACCTCACATAAGGAATTGCAAGACTTCCCAAGAGACTTGGGAAACCTTGTCAACATATTTTTCATCTAATACAAGGGCCAGAAAGAATCAACTATGGATTGAATTCACTACTCTTAGGAAGCAATCAAAGCAATCAATTTCAGACTTTGTCACTAGGGTCAAAGACATTGCAGACCAGCTTGCAAGTATTGGAGAGGAGATTGAAGAGGAACAAATAATAAGGCAGGTAATCAATGGACTAAAAGCTGATGACAAATGGGAGAGCTTTACCACAGCAATGGACCTATACATGGACATACATGCTCCTGATTTAACAACTCTGATTGGTCTACTCTTCACACATGAAGCAAAGCTTACAAGGAATGGAGATCAATCAAAAGGTAACAACCCCTCTGCTTTATACACTGATAAGAAGGTTAAAGATAAAGGTAAAAGTAAGAAGGTTGATGAAGAAGGCTCTACCTCCCAAGCAAACTATGCAGGGAGAGGTAGATCTTCAAGAGGAAGAGGCAGAGGAGGTAAGCCAGGTAGGGGGAGATCCTACAATTCATCACCATGCAATATATGTGGTCTGTCTAACCATACCACAGATGAGTGCTACAGAAACTATAAGAATCAGAGAGGAAGAAGCCATCAAAGAGGTGGATATTCTCAAGGCAGAGGCAGATTCAACCAACACCAAGGTTACAATGGCTACAACAATAACTACAACAACAATTACAACAACAATGGTAACTACCAAGGTGGATACAGAAATAGGAAGGACTACAACAACTATACAGAGGAGCAAGATGACTCCCTATTGATCATGAATATGACTTCTAAGTCAGGTATCAATGATGATCACTTATTCTATATTGATTCAGGATGTTCTAATCATGTAGCTGGCAATGTGGCACTACTTTTTGATTTGGAAGAACCCAAAGGCAAACATCAAGTGCAGACAGGTGATGATACTAAGCATTCTGTTGTAAAGATTGGTAATGTAAAGACTAGTGATGGTAATCAGAACTTATTGAGCAGAGTACTTTATGTCCCAACAATCACCAAGAACTTAATGAGTGTAGGTCAGATTGTGGAAAAAGGTTTACAGGTCAGGTTCAATCAACATGGAGCATATGTGGAGGACCCAAGACATGGATTCAGAAGGATAGCCAAGGGAGAAAAATCAGGTAGATTGTTTACTTTTGAGTTAGAAGACACCAAAAATATTGCTTTATACAATTACAAGGATCAAACACTTTCAGAATTAGAAATATGGCACAAGAGGTTAGGTCACATAGGTGAAAGGACCTTAAAGCAAATGTGCAGGGATCAATGTGTGCTTGGGATACCTAATGTATTCAAGCAACACATGATATACAAGTGTGGAGCTTGTCAGTTTGGTAAGTCACACAGATTGCCCTACTCAAAGAAAGGTTTTATGCATGAAGACTATCTGGATTTGGTGCATACAGATCTTTGGGGACCTAGCAAGGAACCATCCATTTCAGGATCAAGGTATTATGTGTCCTTCATTGATGATTATAGCAGATGGACTGTGTTATACTTTATGAAGCATAAGGATGAAGTATTTAATTGTTTCAAAAGATATCTTGCACTAGTTGAAAATCAAACAGGTAGAAACTTGAAAAGGCTAAGGTTAGATGGAGGAGGTGAATACTTCTCCAATGAATTTGAAGACTTCTTGCAGGAAAGAGGCATCAAGAGGGAGATAACCACAAGGTACTCACCTGAACAAAATGGGGTAGCTGAAAGAAGGAATAGACTCATTGTTGAAACAGCTAGGTCTATGCTTAATGAAAAGAAATTACTAAATTATCTTTGGGCAGAGAGTGTATCTACTGCCACCTATCTCATTAACAGGTTGCCATCAAAGTCACTTGATGGAATGACACCTTATGAAGCTTGGCATGGTAAGAGACCATCTTTGGATCATTGCAAAATCTTTGGTTGTGTTGCATATGTGCATATTCCCTCACCGGTAAGGGGAAAGCTAGACCCTAAAGCTGAAAAATGTATCTTCATTGGTTATGACTTGAACCAGAAAGGGTACAGATTCTACAACCCCTCAAACAAAGGTTTCAAGGTGAGCAGAGATGTCATCTTTGATGAAAATGACTCATGGTATGAGAATGAATGCAGGAAGGTTAGTCTACCTTATGACATGGAAGAAGACTTTCCAAAGCTTACCAAGGAGGAACCAATCCAGAAAGAAGACTCAAGCTCAGATGATGATGACACAATTAATCTTGAGGAATTCAAGGCATGGAAGTCCAAAGGAAAGATGAAGATGAAGAAGCTAGAGGATATACCAGAATCCTCAACTCAAGCAATGAGGAGATCTCAGAGAGAAAGTAAGAAGCCTATCAGATATGGGTTTGACACTTCTCTTGTAACTAAGCATTCTGTATATCTTGCAAAGGATCTATTGAATGAAGAACCAGGTTCATATGAGGAGGCAATCACAAAGCCAGAATGGAAAGAAGCTATGGATGAAGAAATAGAGGCTCTCAAGGAGAGTGACACATGGGACTTGGTACCCAAGAAGGACTCTATGAAGGTGATAGGATCCAGATGGATCTACAAACTCAAGAGAAACTCTGATGGCACAATCAACAGGTACAAAGCTAGGTTGGTAGCCAAGGGCTTTGCACAAACCCAAGGCATTGATTATGAGGAGACATTTTCTCATGTGGCTAAGATGCCAACAATCAGAATTTTGGTGAGTGTAGCTGCATCCAAGGCATGTAGTCCGATTGAAATCTTCCATAGAAACCTCTACTACCTCTACCTCTGAAATTACCTCTCTGATTTCTATTTCCTCTTCCTCTTGAGTTAAAGTTATGATTATATCCACCATTATTCTGATTATTATGCCAAAAAGCATGAGCTAAATGATTAATCTTACCACAAATCTAGCAAGCTTTGGCTCCATCTTTATTACTCCTGCCTCTAGCTCTTCCTTTGCCACCACCTCTTCCTCTTCGAAAGTTAGCTTGGCTAGTTGTACCTTCTTCTTCATTCAATTGTTGTTTGCCTTTGTTAAACTTCTTCTTGTCTTTTGAATACATTTCTTGAACTCTACTTTTATCAACATTACCTTTGACATCCTGCTCAACGGTTAGCATATGTCCTAGCAACTCATTCAAATCAGGAGTAAAATGATCGAGTGACAATTCAATAGACAAAATGAATGGCTTCCATTTCTCATCTCCTCTCAAACCTGTGAGGATTTTCCTTACCAATTTATCCTCTTCAATATCTTCATCAACTCTGCCCACAAAGATGCCTTCCTTGACTTTGTAGTGTTTTGGAAATGCTCTTCCAAAGCATTCCATATGTCACTTGCACTTTCAAGTCCTCTAATATGAGGTAGCAAGTAATCATTGACTCCCATGTAAATAATGCTCCTTGCTTGAGCATCCTTTTTCATCCATGTCTTCAAATTTGAGAGTTCATCCCTAGTTGGAACACAAGGATCTCTGAATTCTAGGTTTTCTTCTTCACTTGTGATATAACCTATCAGGTCTTTGATCATGAGATGAGCTTCCATCCTCATTGACCAAGCTGGATAGTTTTCTCTATCCAATTTCTCTATCTAAAGAGAATCTCCCATCTTTTCTTCACCTGTGTATTAAATTCTTCAAGCTTTGTGAGAAATAAGTATACCTTTACTTCGAATGTAGTTCCTTTTGGTCTTCTTGATAACTTCAAGCCTCCTTCTCTAGCTTTCACTTAAAACTTTCACCTTTTGAATCTTCAAAGGTTGATTTCTGTATATCTACAACAGTCGAGGTCCTCCCTTCTTCAATTTTGATGGTTCCTACTCTGATACCACTGATAGAGAGTGTTAATTTGATATCACTGATGTTAGAGCACCTCTATATCAAGACCAACTCAAACCTTGATCAATTTTGGAAGATCAATGCCAAATCACCAAGATTTGCACTAACTATGAAGAGAGTTGACATATGTAACTTCTAATGCATAGTTCTCTCAAGCTACAACTTGTTTATTCAAATGCTTTTAGCCATATGTAGCTTACCTTAAAACTTAGAGAAGAAGTGCTTGCTTGTTCAAAACTTTACACTGTGGAAGGAGAAATAACCAAAACATTATCATTGAATTTGTGCCTATTGGAGTCTTCTCTTCTTCACATTTACACATGTAAATGTTCCTACTCTCAATTCTCTTAGCCTGATCACAATTAGAATCTAAAAATTTGTACAAAGGTCAGTCTACTATAGACTTAGACTTGTATAAAAGCATTCAACAAAAGATTAAACACATAAGGAGCATTAAGCAAAATATCTGGTGCAACTTTTCTTCTATTCAAGAAAACATTACATTTGAATGATGAGAGTTATTCACTTCACTTTTCAAGTGTCTAGTGACTCTTACAACTTCTAATTCATCATTTCTCATACATTCCCTGACTTTCTACTTGTATATATAGGTATTTTGCACAAGCTCATTACCATTACAAAAGTATAAGCATGTTTAATGTACATGTGTATACAAGCCTTCATTCTCTAATCATGCATTATCTTCAAGCTTCATAAATTGATCTTTGCTTCATCCTTTGACTTCAAACCTTTCTCCAAAACATCAATTAATGGTTGTCATGCACCAACACTTTGAGCCTAAGATGGATGGGATGTCACAACCACACATGCCTTCCTAGCCCCTAGAGACCCTTCAACATCCTGAATCTCATAGTCAAGGACAGGAAGGAAGGATGAAGCCTTCGAAAGGTCTCGAGAAGCAGATGTGAATCCAAATATTCACCCACATCTCTTGGTTGTCTACCTATTGTCTCTTATGCTAGTCTTCTACAAGATCATCACCTTGCTAGTCCCCAACCTCCTGTGATTCCTTCACAACACACTAGTATCCAATGCATAAACCACTCAGAGATTTAACCATGGTAGCCTCCATGCTTTCACATTCTAGGACCGGAACATGCCTTCTTCTTGCGAATGTTGATGCCTAAGTCTTCAATTGTTGTTCTTCCTTCTGAGCATTCTCCACTTCCTAGCCTATGAAGATGCCAACTTTCATCGTTCCCAATCAACACTTATAAATCACCTTTGATGCAATTGTCTTCCTCTTCAACATCATAGGAAGCTTCTCTAATCCTTCCCAAAATCATCAACTATCCTATTGGTTCATCACCTTCTCCACTATGCTTCTCACAAATTTGCTTCTGAATATGTCCAAATTTATTGCTTCCATGTCTGCTCTTATTAGGGTGCAGTTCTGCACTTCCATTGCATCTGTCACCTCCTATGTGTTGCTATTTATCCACTTCCCTTGGATAATAGTAAGCATATGTGCTACTATTTTGCATGTATCTCCACATATGTGGTGCGCAACGTTGCCCTCCCAATGGTGTAATCTTCTATCTCTCATGATATACGTCACTCTGCTCTGATAATGTATGGCTCTTGTCTATCTTCGGGTATCTATCTGCCAAGGTGCGTATCCCAAGGTGTGTATGTCCATCCCTACGTTTTGCATCTATCTCTCCTTATGTTTTTCCTTATTCCTCTCTATGCCCTTTATGAATGCTAACCTCCCTCCTCTTTTTCCACTTTGATTTGTCTGCAAAAGGCTCCTTATATATGGGGTGTTTGCTCCCTCAATTTTCTGGGCACTCTTTTACAGGTGGACATTCTAGTGCTGGTCCTAATGAGGCAACTTCTTAGCCTTTAGAGGTTTCATGTGATGATGCAGATCATCCCATTTCTTATGCAGATTTACATGATGCACTTGTTGATGAGAGAGCTGACATTGAGGAGGCAAAAACTATGCCAAAATGGTTGGTGCAAACTTTGCATGACAGCAAATTAGATGCACCTCAAACATATCATACTCGATCAGGCTCTCATAATGCCTCTTTTGCATCAAATTGCTATGCTATGGCTGCATCTAGTCTCTATGATGAGAATGAGCATGTTTCATTTGACGAAGCACAAAATTCAGAAAATTGGATGGCTGCTATGCAATCTGAATATGATGCGATAATGAAGAACGGTACTTGGTCTATATGTGACTTGCCTCTTGGCAAGAATGACATTGGCACTAAGTGGGTTTACAAGCTGAAGCATAAGCCTGATGGAACAGTTGAAAGGTATAAGGCTAGGCTTGTTGCAAAGGGTTATGCATAGGAAAGAGCATTGATTTTGATGAGACCTTTGCACCTGCATGCCGTATGACTACTGTTCGGAGCATGTGTGCACTTGCAGACCATGATGGTTGGAATGTACATCAATTGGACATTAAAACTGCATTTTTGAATGGTGACTTGCATGAAGACATGTATGTTTTTCAGCCCCATGGCTTTGTGTAGAAAGGGCATGAAAACCAGGTGTGCAGGTTAAAGAAGGCATTATATGGTTTAAAGCAAGCACCACATGCTTGGTATGAGAAGATACATGCCTATGTGATGGCACATGGTTTTGAGAACAGTTCAACTGAAAGCACCTCATATGTTAAGCATGCTAATGATGTGCTTTTGATCATTGTTGTCTATGTTGATGACATGTTGCTCACTAGTCCTATTGAGAAGCATATTGCTGATTTTAAGACTGATTTGCATGCCTCATTTGAGATGTCTGATTTGGGGCATTTGCACCACTATATGGGCATTCAATTTATGCAAGTTGATGGTGTAATGGCTTTGGTCAAACGAAATATATTGACACATTATTGCAGCAGTTTGGCCTTGAAGATTGTAAGCCTATTGCCACTCCTATGGAGACAGGTTTATGATTGAGTCTTCATGATGTTGGAGATGCATTTGATGTTGTCCTCTATCAGCATGCTGTTGGATGCCTAATTTACTTATGCATTACATGGCCATATATTCAGTTTTTTGTCTCACAGATGAGCAGGTTTATGCATTGCCTAGGTGTCAAGCATTGGCAGGCGGTTAAGCACATCTTTTGCTACTTGAGTGGTACTCGGCTACTTGGGTTGTTTTATCCCAAGGGGGGATCCCTACCGCCAGATTTGCATGCTTTTTTTGACTCAGAGTGAGCTGATTGCTATGACACTTGTGTGTCCACTAGTGGCTTTTGCTTCATGCTTGGTAGCTCATGTATATCTTGGTTGAGCAAGAAGCAGCCTACTGTGGCCACTTTCAGTCGTGAGGCTGAGTATAGGGCAGCTTTCATAGTGACTATTGAGTGTGTGTGGCTGAGATGCCTTATGACTGATTTGGGTGTTGGTCAGTCTTTTGCCACCACCATCTTCACTGACAGTCAGAGCGCATTGGAAACTGCAAAGGACCCTGTGTTCCATGCTTGCACTAATCCCATTGAGGTGCATTATCATTATGTTAGGGAGAGGTTCTCTGTTGGGGAGATCAGCTTGGCATATGTGCCCACACAAGAGAATATTGCAGACCTTTTCACAAAGGCTCTTCCTAGGGAGAAGCTTGAAGATTTCCGCAAAGCTTTGGGCTTACTTCCTTTTGTGGAGTGATTTCCACATAGCTTGTCACTTCCTTATACATGAGTGCTAGCCACTTGTTCACCACGTCACTCCCAGGGGGGATTTATTGATATATTTGGGTAGTGATGTGTGTGAACACTCTAGGACCACCGTGGCATTTTTTCCCTCTTTAGGAGGTTTTTTCCCCCGGCTTGTATATATGCCTATTGCCCTAATGGGCTAATTATCTTTGTACATTCTCTAGTAATACATTCAGTATTGTGTGTTGTGCTCCAAGCTTCTTCTTCTTCCTTGTGTTGTTCACGTGCTTCCGTAGACGTTTAACTCCAACAATTCGCTCATGACATTCCCAGCAAGAAGAAGTGCATTCAAGCAAAATCTTAGACATTGAATCCAATTTCTTGTAGGAATTACCTCACTTTATAGGCCCATGGGAGTCTGAGTCTATTTATATGAGAGCCCCCATAGTAATGGTAAGGAACGAGGAATCAATTCTAGCAAGGAAAACAGAAGTAGTGAAGAATACTAAAGTGCGTTGTCACCTCACTTAGAGGAGATACTTAAAATTAAACTTGAATTATGGAAGCATGTATCCAACCAAGTGCCAAAAATAGCTAAGCCACAATCTAAGGTAGGATCATATAGAATAGTGCCAGAGATAGCCTTGGATAAGATAGGAAGCATGAGCAAAGGAAAACAAGGAAACACCTATCTTCTTATCACTTATTAGGGCTACACATCAAAGGCACTTCTAGATTCGGGGAAGGAGTTGCAATTGTTGCGACTTCACCATAGAAACAATGGGGCAACCTAGCTCTTAGACCAACTAGAATGAAGTTGCGAATGGCAGATGAACATATTGAGAAACCCTTAGGTTTGCTAGAAGGGAAAACTTGCGGTGTGGAGTTTGAACATACATTTTCCATATGCGACTTTGGTGCGAGTCATGTTTATGAGATGATTTTAGACACTTCATGAGACAATTGTAGATAGTGCAAGATTGCGGAACCGATTCCTTGTACTTCGAGCATTTAGGTGTGACAACTAAAATCAATCTCAATGACTATTCTCTTAGAGATGTATCACCCTTGCAATGGAACCTAGTTCATAGAACACTAGAGGAAACAGAGTCAATGCATTCAATAGGATGAGGATCCACATGGAGCCATGAACACACCCAGTCATGGATGTGTAAAGTTATGGTGGAAGAAGAGAAAAAATTAAAAGCCAGAAACATAGGTGCGAATGAGAATCCTAGATCTTATCGTAGTGACCTTAGAGGATGGCAAAGAGAGATGTATGTACATAGGACATGATTTAAATGAAGATGAAGAATGTGAGGTTATAGATCTATTGAGAGAGTACAGAGATGTATTCTCTTGGAGCTATAAGGACTTGAAAGGAGTGGACCCAAATATCTGCTCTCATGTAGAAAGCATATTATGATGTTCATATTGAAGATAAACTCCTACAAAAGTAAGACCTTGTATTGTCTATGCCTTGAAGCTTCATGCAAAGAAATGTCAAAAAATGTGGCTATGGGCCATTCATAATAACAATAATTTCAACTAAAATTCCAATTCAACTGGCCAAATTAGAGGGTGATGTCTTGCCCAACTATGTCAATGAATGAAATGTTAAAAATTATTTAGATCCTTTGAGAATTGATATTTTGGATAGACTATAGGCGAGAAAAGATAGGAATGTATATTAATGATGTATAAAAGAGGAAGAAAAACAAGAGAAATAATCAAGAATAACAAAGAAAGAACAAACAAAAACAAATGGCATCAAAAGCTAAAGATGTACAACCAAGGTTGGTACATGTCTAAAATTTAGAGATTAGTTCAAAGACAACAAAAGAACAAGGGTTTTAGTCCCTACATCAAGAAATAAGTTCTATTAGAAGCCCTTAGATATGAGAAAGCCTTCATAGAGAAAAAAGTGCTATGGAAAACATGACAAAACTCAACATCACATTAGAAATGGAAGAATTCATATTTCAAATGAATGTGAAAAAAATCACAGGAGGGGATGGCAATGATAGCCATTCCACTTCTATAGACATGTTAGAAACCTTTCTTGTGTCTAAGCAAGATAACCTCATAAAACCGATTATCATAAGGAGAGACTAGATTTGACAATTTTAAATGCATTTGTAAGGTTATGTATATTCCATGCAAATCTGAATAATTTCAAATTACAGATATAACACTGAATTGCATGAAACTGCATCCTTCTTTGCAATTAGACACAATAAGGAGAAAAGTGGAGGCCCCAATTGCAGAAGAGACACCATTCAACCATCGATTATTAGCCTACCTCAAACTATCCAAAGAGCATATTCACATATCAACTTTAAAAATACTCCACAGTAGTAAAATAAATTTGGATCCCTAAGTCTTCTTGAATTAGAAGCACCTAGGAAAGATATGGATTCTATAGATCAATTATAAATCTTCCAACAAATGTTTCTTCTAAAGAAACCCCAAAGAGGTAATGAAGTGAAATTCAAAGAGAAAGATACAACCAAAGGGGAAAATAGCCATCAAGATCTATCAAATCAAATCTAAATAATATCTTTTAAATTTTCCTTGGCTTCTACGATAAATTTTATGTTATTATCAGCCCTCTCATCAACAAGTGCATCATGTAAATATGCATCATAAATGGAATGATATGCATCATCATGTGGAACCTGTAAAGGCTAAGAAATTGCCTCATTTCGACCAATGCTTGATTGTCCACCTATAAAAAGAGGGTGCAAAGTGTCATACATATCTTTGGAGCTAACTGATGTCTTTCACCATGTTACCACATACATGATTCACTCATATGTGGTGGTACTTTGTACTTAGGGATAGTATTCAGCTCTTACTTTAGTTATGATCATCGTTAATAGAGAGCGCTATTCCAGCCATCCATCTTCTCCATGTGTCTTGTTGTGTTTGTGCTCCTTGTGTGCACTTCTTGTGTGTCTCCCAAACTTCTACACACACCCAACAGTGGTATTAGAGCAAGTTCAGCTCCTTCTCAAGTTTTGGTTTTTCGCATTGCGGTGTGCATGCACTTTTAAGAGTGCAAATCGACTTTGGAGCATAGAATAGTGACTTTTCAGTAGCCAAGAAGCATTTAAAGTTGTTCCACTATAGTTTTACCCCCATTTCAAAGCCATTCATCTATTCAAAATGGCCATTAGAGTGACATATTGTGAGCTGAAATTTCAGCACTCATTTCAGCTTTCGTTGAAGTAAAGAACTTGTTACATAATTGTTCTTTAGTCAGATCGCCGGCAGCAATTACTTGTTTGGCATGCTTCAAGCTAAAGATAAACTTGATGGGACCAACTATCCAATGTGGTTTTACATGATGAATCATGTTCTTGTTGCAAAAAACTATGGAACATAGTGGCAAATGTAGATCAAAGACCTATAGGTTCTTCTACTTCACAGTCTATTGTCATAGATGGAGTTTCTTCATCAAGTACAGTCGTTACTCCTTCTCCAGAGGGGCAACTTACATGGGATGGAAAAGATTCTCAAGCTCATGCATTGATTGTGCTTTTTGTGAAGCACCATATAGTTCCACACATTTGGTCATATTCTACATCAAGATAGGCATGGGACACTCTTGCTTCTTTGTATGCCATGCGTAATGAAGCACGTGTTGCATACTTGAGGAAGCAACTTAAGGATGTATGTAAGGTTGAAAATGATTTTGTGGATGTGTATGTGATATGTGTCAAGGACTTGAAAGAGCACTTGGCAAACATAGATGAAATTATTGCGAATGCATCAGGCATCTCGACATTAGGTAATCAAATTCCTAATGGTACAAAAAAATTTATATGCCAATGGTCAATAAGTTATATTCATTGTGCTAACAAAGCTTGTAAATCAACATATATACAATTGGGATCTAAGATTATACGAGGAAAATACAATCATAAGAATTATCTTTTTAATACCCACATCATTAATTATCTAGGCAAGTGAAGTTGTTAAAGCAATTACAGGAAACGTGACTAAAAGTGGTTGCAAGAATATATGTTGTGAAAAGAAGGTAGAAAGCATATTATGATGTTCATATTGAAGATAAACTCCTACAAAAGGAAGATCTTGTATTTTCTATACCTTGGAGGTTCATGCAAAGACACATAAAATAATGTGGCTAAAGGAGAAAGAACAAATTCAAACAAGAGAAAGAATCAAGAATAACAAAGAAAGAACAAAACAAAAACAAATGGCATCAAAAGCTAAAGATGTACAACCAAGGTCCGTACATCTTGTTACTTTAGAGATTAGTTCAAAGACAACAAAAAACAAGCCTTTGAGGCCCTACATCAAGAAAGAAGTACGATTAGAAGCCCTTAGATATGAGAAATCCTTCATAGAGATAAAGTGTTATGGAAAACATGACAAATCTCAACATCACATCAGAAATGGAAGATTTGAGATTTCAAATGAATGTGAAAATCATAGGAGTGGATGGAAACATTCTATCATACATCAAACATATTGGAATGCCATTCCACTTTTGTAGAAATGTTATACTATGAACCTTTATGATGTGTGTCTGAGCAAGATAATCTTATAAAACCGATTATCATAAGGAGAGACTAGATTTGACTAGATAATCTTATAAGGGAGATACAACCAAGGGGGGGAGGGGAACTATCAAAAACTATTAAATAAGATCTAAATAATATCTTTTAAATTTGTCTTGGCTTCTATGATAACATTTTATGTTATTATGAAGAATAGTACTTATTATTTATGTTATTTCCCTCATGTGATATTTATTCCTAAGTTGCTCATTTGGAATTATTTTGCATGTAAACAAGCAAGATTAAGCTTTTTTTCCCACGTTTCCTTTGTCTATCTATTTTGTATAAGTCAATTCCATCAATATTCATCACAAATTTGTAGAATTTCGCCATGCACAACCATACATCTTTTCAAGACCTTCAAACTGATAGCAAGCATGCTTGGATAAATATTAGGAAAATATCTGCAAGGGTCATTTTATTTTTCACTCTAATTTTTAAGTATGTTTTGCTTGATTTTTTTTGTGTTGATTTCCATGGTTTATCATTGGTCAAGGGTGTTTTTGGATCCTCTTTTTGAGAGAATAGAGACTTGCATTTGAGCTCTCAAAAACGACCTAATGTTATTTGGTTTGTGTGTCAATTGGGTGGCTCCTTGCCACTTGTACATATGCCAAGCTGATCTCTCCAACAGAGAAACTCTCCCTGACATAATGATAATGCACCTCGATGTGCTTAGTGCGAGCATGGAACATAAGGTTCATCGCAACTTCCAATGCACTCTGACTATTAGTGAAGATGGTGGTGGCAGAAGACTGACCAACACCGAAATCAACCATAAGGCATCTCAACCACACACACTCAACAGTCGCTATGAAAGTTGCCCTATACTCAGCCTCACAACTAGAAGTGGCTACAGTAGGCTCCTTCTTGCTCAACAAAGACATAGATGAGCTACCAAGCATGAAGCAAAAGCCATTAGTGGACACACAAGTGTCATAGCAACCAGCCCAGTTAAAATAGAAAAAAAACATGTAAATCTCGCGTAGTCATCCCCCTTGGGATAAAACAATCCAAGTAGCCAGGTACCACTCAAGTAGCAAAAGATGCACTTAACCACCTGTCAATGCTTGACAATGGGGCAATGCATAAACTTGCTCATCTGTGAGATAGCAACTTGAATATCCAGTCAAGTAATGCATAAGTAAATCAAGCATCCAATAGTCTGCTGATAGTGAATAGCATCAAATGCATCTCTAGCATCATGAAGACTCAACGTAAACCTGTCTCCATAGGAGTGGCAATAGATTTGCAGTCTTCAAGGACAAAACGCTACAATAATGTGTCAATATATTTTGTTTGACACAAAGCTATTCTACCATTAACTTGCATAAATTGAATGCCCAAATAATGATGCAAATGCCCCAAGTCAGGCATCTCAAATGAGGCATGCAAATCAGCCTTACAATTAGCAATATGCTTCTCATGAGGACTAGTGAAAGCATGTCATCAACATACTAACATTGATCATAAGCACATCATTAACATGCTTAACATATAAGGTGCTCTCAATTGGACTGTTCTCAAAACCATGTGCAATCAATAGGCATGTATCTTTTCATTCCAAGCATGTGGTGCTTTTCTCAAACCATATAATGCCTTTTTCAACCTGCACACTTGGTTTTCATGCCCTTCATACACAAAGCCATGGGGCTGAAAAACATACACTTCTTCATGCAAGTCACCACATAGAAATGCAGTTTTAATGTCCATCTGATGTACATTCCAACCATGATGAGTTGCAAGTGCACAGATGCTATGGACAATAGTCATTCGGCAAGTAAGAGAAAAGTTCTCATCAAAATCAATGCCTCTTTCATGTGCATAACCCTTTGCAATAAGCCTAGCCTTATACCTATCAACCGTTCCATTAGTCTTATGCTTTAGCTTGTATACACACTTAGTGCCAATGGCCTTCTTGCCAAGAGGCAGGTCATATAAAGACTAGGTACCATTTTTCATTATAGCATCATATTCAGATTGCATAGCAGCCATCCAATTTTTTGAATTTTGTGCTTCATCAAATGAAACAGGCTCATTTTCATCACAAAGACTAAATGTAGTGATAGCATAGAACTCTAATGCAAAAGAGGCACTAAGAGAGACTGAACGAGTACGATATGAGGTGCATCTAATTTGTTGTCATGCAAAGTTTGCACGAGCCTTTTTGGCATAGTTTTTACTTCCTCAATATCAAGTCTCTCGTCAATAGGTGCATCATGTAAATCTGCATCAGAAATGGAATGATCTGCATCATCACATGAAACCTGTAAAGGTTGAGAAGTTTCTTCATTAGGACAAGCACTAGAGTTTCCACCTATAAAAAGAGGAAGCCAAGTATCATACATGTATTTGGAGCTAACAAATGTCTCCTTAGTACATGAAAGTAATGGTTGAATAGCATATTCCAGAAAAACATCACAGCTAACCAAAATGTGTTTAGATTGTGGATGATATAGACGATAGCCTTTGCTTTCAGAACTGTACCCAACAAAAATACATTTCACTACTTTATCATCCAATTTTCTATGATGTTGTTCAGGCACTAATGCATATGCCAGACAACCAAAAACATGCAGATGAGCAACAAATGGCTTACGACTATGCCAAACCTCATATGGAGTGATAGAATGCAATGCTTTAATGGGACACCTATTAAGTACATATGTTGCACACGTAACAGCATCAAGCCAGAAACTATGTGGTAAAGCTTGACTCTTGACCATACACCTCGACATCTCCATGAGTGACCTGTTCTTGCGTTCAGCAACTCTAGTCTATTGAGGTGTATATGACACTATATACTAATGTTTTATCCCACGTTTAGCCAAAAATGCATTAAAATCATAAGACATATTCCCCCCCTCGATCAGAACAAAGGGTACCCATTTTACATGTTGATATATTTTCAGCCAAAACCAAAAACTGTTTGAAGCAAATAAACACTTCACACTTTGCTTTCAATGGATATACCCATGCACGCTTGGAAAAATCATCAATGAAAGTCACGAACTATAGATAGTTTCCAAAAGAGGATATCTGCATAAGTCCACAGACATCACTATGAACAAGCTACAATTTCTGAGTAACTCAAATTGAACCATCTTTTGGAAAGGATGAATGCTGCATTTTGCCCAAAATACAGCCTTCACAGACATGTTTACGAGGTGCCTTAAGTTTTGGCAAAGAGAACACCATTTCAAATTTCTACATGCGTAGCAAACTAGCAAAATTCAAATGACCAAAGTGTGCATGCCAAAGCTTTGCATCTGACATAGCCTGAGAATCATGTACTGCACATGCTGAATCATTCACAGATTTTTCATAATCTATCAGCTTATACAGCCCACAACATAAGATGCCAAAAGCAATAATCACATCTCCATTTGACAAATCATGAACTGCACATCTATCATCAATAAATTTCACAACCAAGCCAATCTTGGCTAATGCAAAAACTGAAAAACATATTTTTCTTGATCCCTGGCACAAATAAAGCATCTGACAATGTAAAAGAACTACCATCAACAGTAGTCAAAATGATCTTAACAAATTTCATGATAGGATAAGAGGAGTTATTGGTGCAAGTGAACTGAAGAAGTTGCGCAGCAAGGTAATATGTTTGGTTGCCCACTATCAAAATACCAAACATCTGAGTCTAATGCAGACATCTAATACTCATGAGAAGATGGGTCAAAACTGCGAACAATAGTAAATGCCCATTCTTCATTTTGCACAAGATTAGCAGACTTTGTTTTCGGTGTAGAGGCCTCTATAACACCCATTCTAGCCTCTTTTTTCTTTGCCTATTTTGCAGCCAGTTTTGGACAATTCTTTATGACATGATCATTTACTTTACAATACTTGCAAAACAATTTCTACTTTTCTATTTTCTTATCGTCTCTATCATCCTTCTTTGATTGTGTAGAAGTAGCAAATTTTTGTTGACTAGTAGGAGAGCTTCATTTACCTTTGCCCTTCTAACTAGCCAAGAAAGCTTGATCTACAACACACATAATGGACCTATTCTGCCTAGACTGATCTTTTTGTAACAAAATAAAAACTAACACCTCAAATGATAAGGCATTTGGATTGCCTTTCATCATCAAATGAAGAGTAGAAGCAAAACTCTTATATGAATCGAGAAGATCATTTAGAACATTCTGCACAAGTGAACTGTCAAGCAAGACTCATCAGCAAAAATTAATTGTTCCTTCAAATCTTTGATCTTTGTTAGAAAATTGTCCATATAATCACCTTCATGCATATGCTCACTCTCCAACTATTTTTGGAGGTAAGCAACACAAGCCTCATTCCTAGCCTCGTACAATGTGGTAAGTGTATCCCAAGCATCTTTAGCTATTCTACAAGAGCGAATGTGAGGAATAATGGCACGTTTGATAGACAAGGATATCAATGCATGTGCCTGAGCATCTCTTCCATCCCAATGAATTTTCTCTACAGTAGGTGCAACAAGAACCACAGCACAAATAGGAATCTATAGAATATCATCGTCTTCGACACCATGTGCATCAGCTTCAGTACTTGTATTTGCAGGTGCAATAGGATGTTTTTCGACACCCTACATAATATTCCACAGTCCTTTTGCGACCAATACATGATGCATCATATAAGCCCACAACAGGTAATTCGTATCATCCAACTTATCCTCAACAGCCAACATACGAATTACATCATTACTTTCATCTATGGCCACTGACTGAAATACCCTGATGCAGAAAAATTATTGTATCTGAAAAAGTTGAACAGAACTACCCTCATAAGTTCTGCTAAACCTATAGCAGACTTCGCAATGCTTATACTAGCGAACCAAAACTTCTACATATATTTGGCACAAAAAGATTAAATAGCCTGCATAAGCACTATGATAGTGCGTTCAGAGGCCGAAACAAGCTCAGATCACGATTTCGGCACCAAAAAGTGAAGTCCTTTTGATCTCCTAATTACCCTGAGTATGCTCACCAAATTTTGTGTGATTCTGAGATTGTGACTGGAGAGGTGTTGACAACACCCTAAATGAAGTGACAACCTGCTCTAATACCAATTGATGGAGTTAGATGTCTGTGAAAGTATGTGAACAGCACAAGGAAGAAGAAGAAGCTTGGAGCACAACACACAATACTAAATGTATTACCACTAGAATGTACAAAGATTAGTGACCCGTTAGGGCAATAGGCATATATAGAAGCCAAGGGAAAAAACCTCCTAAAGAGGTCAAAAAGTGCCCTAGTGGTCCTAATGTGTTCACACACATCACTACCTAAATATATCAACACTTCAAATCTTTGACCTTAAGGTTGTACGTGTATTCCCAACATCCTTTGTTGTCTTGAAGGAGAAAATCTGAGGGATAATGGTAGGTTTAGTAGAAAAAGATATCAATGCATGTGCCTAAGCTATCATCCCAACGAAGTTTCTCTACAGCATCATAGGATAAACAAGAGTTTGAAGATCATCATCTTCAACACCATTTACATCACCATCAATAACTATATTCGCACGTGTAGTAGGGCATTTTTCAATACCCTACACAATATTCCACAACCCTTTTGCTACCAATACATGATGCAACATAGACACCCATAATAGGAAATTAATACCATCCAACTTGTCCTCAATAGCCAACATATGGAATACATCATTGCTTTTAGCCATGGCTAGTGACTAAAACACCTTGATGCAGAAAATTGACTCCATCTAAAAAAGTTGAACAAAAACACTCAATCAAGCTCTACTAGACTTGTAGTAGCCTTTGAGGCGATTGTACTAGCAAAGCGAAACTTGCATATGTGTTTGGTACAAAAGTACAAAATTGTGTGCACAATCATTGCGATAATGCGTTCCAAGGCAAAAATGATATCATATCAAAATTTCGATGCCACAAAGCAAACATGTTTTGAACTACTTATCGCCTAGAGTTACCTCACCAATTTTCATGTGGTTCTAAGACTATGACTAGAGGGGGTGTCTATGGCCTCTTTAATGAAGCATGACCTGCTTTGATACCAATTGTAGGACTTTGAGGTTTGTGGAAGCACACAAAGAGCGCAAGGAAGAGGAAGAAGCTTGGAGCACAACACAATATTGAATCTATTACAAAGGGAATCTACAAAAATAAGTGATGCATATAAAAGTTGAGGGAAAAAACCTCCTAAAAAGGGAAAAAAGTGTCTCGGTGGTTGTAATAAAGTAAGTCTATGATCTAGGGATCCGATGGCTTCAGACAGATCTGAAATCGGATACCGTTTGGTCACTCGTCTGTAGGACCAAAGATCTCAAGAGTAGACTCAAGCATAAGTCATGTGCTCTCATATTCAAGTAATCCACTTAGCCTAGTGGTTAAGTCTCATAGTTGTGAAGGAAGAGGTCTTGGGTTCAACTCCCATGGGGAGCATGGGGAGAGAAGTTTTGCCCAAAGAGCTCTAGAGCCTTCTAACTCAAGTTAACGTGAGTTAACTTGAGTCCAGTGGACTTAACTCAAGAGGTGAGTACAACAACCACTAGTGAACTCTAGTGGAAGGTACTAAAGTAGTGGTCGAGATCACTCCAGCCACTAATAGACTCTAGTGGTGGATATGAAAGGAGTGGAGGTACTGTTGCATTGGTATCAGAGCCTTCTCCATAGCTCTCACCTTCATCAATTTGCTCTCTCCTATATGCGTGTGCATAAGTCCTTCTACGAAATCGAAGATGGCTCACGGCTGATAGGAGAAGTATGCTCGCGTTATAAAGCTTAGAGAGAAGCTTTGCAAAATCCAAGCATAACACCATCTCTGCTGAGGAACAAGGGATTCGAACCCTCGTTCCCCCGTTCGGAGGATGTTACTCTGTCCACAAGGACCAACAGGTGCTCGCGAAAACTGCTCTAGACCAGATTCTTTTATTCGATAAAAGCTCCCCACCAGGAACACAAAAAGGTTCATCATCTCTACCATAAGTCCCACGGGACTCGAACCTCCGTCCTAAGCTTTGGAGATCGATCGCCTATCCACGAAGTACACAAGCGTTTGATATTTTTGTTCCGAACGGGCAGATTTTCTATATTTTTCTGGCGCAGAATAAAAAGGAGGGAACAAAAGTGCAGGTCCTCACACTGCTCAGACCGCGGGATCGAACCCTCGTCACCCCGTTCTGAGGATGCTTTCCTATCGACGAAGCTGCAGCCGTTCGCGCGAGTCTGGCCCACGGGATTCGAACCCAGGTGGCAAGCTTTGGAGATCGCCGAAGATCGGGAGTATCAAGGATACAGATTATAAGAAGATTCAAGCAACTGTTGCCCGAAACTCCAAATCTATTGAGTCTTGGGAGCAATCTTCTTTAAGCCAAAGAAACTAGCAAGGACAATTAAAGTTTGATGGAAGTGGAGCTGTGGAGTGAAGATCCGGAGGCCTTTTGGTGATCGAAGTCAAACTAACTTTGAATTCGGACCAAAGTCTTGAGAGAAAAGCTCTTCCAAAGGATCAAAGGAAGGACGTAGCTCTATGTGGAGCTAAGTATTTTCCAGTTTTTGCTTGGCCTTAATGCTTGATTTATTTTGTTTTCATTATTCTACACTTAATCCTAGATGCACATTGAAATAGCCAAGATTTCAATTGATTAAGTCTAGATTAGAATAATGAATTAATCCATTTCTCATTCCAAGCATTAGTTTGCATTAAGGAAAGACTTGATTTCAAAAAGATCCTTGTGCATCAAAGAATGTATTTTGGTAGCTTAAATACATATTTCCTTTCCATTGAGTAAGTTTTCTATTGCACCTCAAGGGTATGTTTTTATATTATAGTGCATTAGGACAAAGGAAAGGATATACATGCATCAGGATTGCATGATATACATTCTTAGTACAAGGAAAAAAATCATGCATCAAGCTCATGCATGATTGTTGTATTATTTTTTGGGCATGCAAAGAACATGCATGCATACGCATGTGAGCATATGCTTTTGCATGTAGATACATGCATTTGCATGATAGAATGGAATGCTGTTTGCAAGTAGATATGAGAATGTACTCTCTTAGTATTTAGCTTACTTTATAAAGCTCGCAGTTTGACATTAGGGAAGACCAAGGACTAGTTAGTTGCAAAGACATACTAGTTCTAGTTTGCAACTCAAGTAATTAGTCGATTTCTTCCCAAGTCGATACTCCGCTATCAAAGACAAATACTTAATGATAATTAAGTATGATAGATGTCTTGCTAGGTATAAGTAAGCACTAGGAGAAAGTTAAGTAATAAATTTTCTTGATAACCAAGAAAATTTAATTACTTGCAAACTCTTTTATGATGTATGATGATACTTAGAAAGTCATGCGGATAAGCTGTACTTGATTAATTACATACTTTATGTAACTTCTCAAGCATCCCAAGGGTGGATGAGTACGTCAACTATATTTCCAAGTTCCTTGAGTACTCTTCTATTTAGAAGATTTCGAAAGTTTAAAGAAGTTTCTTTGTGGTTTCAAGATTTGTATCTCATGATGAAACCTCGGTAAGTAACTTTTTGGAATTAAGATATGAAATAGTCAAGCCTTCTATTTCATGTGAGATCATTCTCCTACCATGTTTAAGATGAATTTATTTTTGGGAAGGTAGATGTTCCAAGTAGAGGATCTTAATTGATTCATGAACTCTTCCCAAAATACACATAAATTCATATTATATGATAGGTCCAAGGAATGATGAAGGCAAAACCTCTTTAGGATATAAATGTTTTGCCAAGATATAAAGGTACCAAGCTTTTATAAATTTTCATTTGATTTCATCCCAAGGGGTGATGGAAATCAAAGGTTAAACCTCAACATCATCCTTGACGTCAATAAAAGGATGTTAAGTTCTATAGTTGCATCTCTAGTAAATGATGCAACTAGCTAAGCAATCTTTAGGAAAATAATATAAGTTCCTAAAGACTTGAAGCAAGTGTGAACTTTTCATTTAGGAATAGAAAGTTCCAAGAAATGGATCTTAAATCCATGAACTTCTCCTAAACAAGTTATAAAGTTCAAAGTGTTCATAGTTGCGTTACTATTGGATCAATCATCAATAGATGCTTGGACTTTAAACATAAATTTGATTAGTGAAATATGTTTAAAGGACTCTAGTAACATCTGAAGATTGACCAATAATAATGAGTCTGGTATCAAACTCAAGAATAGAAGTCGATATCACATAAATGAAAGTTCAACTTAAACTTTCATAGTGGCATGGGAAACCATATCCAAAAGGTGATATTTTTGATACTCAGGAAATGAATACAATTGAATCATTTGCTCAAGTTCATTTGATTCCTTAGAAGGAATCTCAAGTCTTTGAAGAATGGCATTCTTTCAAGTATTGAGAATGAAATTCTTCATACTCTTTAGTCTGTAAGTAGTTCCTTAGCAATTCCTAAACCATCAGTATTGGTTAATTAAGTCCAAATAGTGATATAACCCAAAGGTATATCAAAGATTCTTAGCTTTGGAATCTAAGGGGCATTAGTGTATGCTTGGACTTGAGTAAGAAAAAGATCTCTAAAAATCCTGCAGGTAAGCAAAGAAGCTTAAAGATAGTTTAAAGAGATCTTAAAAGATAAAGACTAAGTCTTTATTTTTGTCACCAGGATCAACCAGACTTGATCAAGCTTGGCCGTGATTGTCCAAGAACATGCGATTGGAACTACCGTGTAGATTGCCCAAGTATTGGCAATAAAATTTTTCCTTAGGCATGATTCACTCAAGTTCCATTTATTAAATGGAAAATTGTGAAAAAGTAAGCTGTTCCAAGTCTGAACAGAGTGAAGTAATTCCAAGTGTAGTCTGCAAATCGTGAAGACGGTACTTAAGTCTGTGGAAGGTAAAACATAAGTGTTTGCCTATCCTTAAAGGGATTTTTGGTACAAATCTAGACAGCATGAGCGGATGCTCAGACTTATGCAGTAGAGAGATTCCTATAAAATTCCTGGCCAGGATAGGTACCTAAAAGCATTAGTCGAAAGGAATCTAAAGACAAGAAGCTAAAAGCTCTTGTCACTACGAAATTGGTCAAGGATAAACCAATTGAACTTGAATTCGAGAAAATTCAAGTACTTGGAATTCTGATTGGTTTTCATTTGAAAACCCTAGCAAAAAAGATTGGAGATATTCTATTAAAGGTTTTCAAATTCCCAAGGTTGAGCACAAGATCGTAAAACGATCATGTCAAGGGATTCAAAACCTAGACTATTAAGATAGAGATAGTGCCTAAAACTATGAAGTTCTTGTCAAAGAATTAAAGTTAGAAGGTTCTCTATCAAGAGATGTTGTAGACTTTAGGATAAATTTCACTCACACGTCAATGTGAGTATAAAATAGGGTGGTATGGGACACCAGATTTTATACTCAGATTGATGTAGGAAAAGATGGTATGGGACATCGGACCGTGAGATGATGATTATCTTTGAGTCTTCATTTGGAATCTTGAAGTTAGGTTTGATCTTCAAGGGAATTAAAACTTCCAAGAAGGAGTTTAAAATTCAAGAAGAATCTCAAGATGACTTCAAGATCAAGGAAATTGAAGATATGAAGTAAGGAACTTCCAAGATCTTCTTAGAACACTTCAAGCTTAAGTGTTATTGATCAGAAATATTTGATAAATTTCTGAAAGAAGTTGGACTTTGATTTTGAGTTGATCTTTTCAACTAAAGATTTAATTGACTAAGCATCAAGTTCCTAGTGTAACTTGAAAAAATTCACTCTTTTGACTCAAAGAAATGCACAAGAATTGCATTCACGATTAGGAGTCAAAAAGATTGAATATGACTTGAACTTAGTCTCAAGTGAAGCATTATTTGAATACAAAACTCATCAACATAACCTCAGTGGGTCGACACACTGATGTTGGTTACCACACTAGTATCTTGTGGTTGGATGATGTTTTGGTTTTCTTTGTATCTTTTTGAGAATCCAGCTTATTTCTCTTAAAGATAAAGACAATGCTTCAATATCTTGTTGAAATAGATCTTTGAAAAGTTGAAGTCCTGAGTCATCTAGTCTTTGACTCATAACAAATTTATGTATATTCGAAGTTTGAATTGGTTGTACAGAGTTTTTATTATTTCTTTCCGCTTTCCAAATCTTTTGGAATTGGCTCAGACATGGTATCTGATTTCTTTTGCAAAAGACCAGGGTTAGCTGGTTAGAATAAAATAACTAACTTGAACATCCTGTTATGTACAAGAACCTTTTCAATCTTCAAAAGATGATAAGTCTAAGTGGACTTATTCATTTGAGTTTGCTTCAAGTTATAGCATAAATGATTTCCTGGAGTCCAGTATACTCTAGAATAGGGAAGTTAGGAATTGCTCATCAGATTCACAATTCCCAAGAACTTTCAGTTAAAAGTCTTTGAGAAAAGTGTCCTAAGTTGGACAATTTTCATTTTGAATTTGAATTGGTGAAGTTAGTATGGTTGATTCCACCGAAATGGTAAACTTTCTCCTACAGTTTACATAGGATTTTTTCAACTCATTGAGACAAAGTAGTCCTCTAGTCGAGAGAAAAAATCAAGTAACTGTTAGATAAAAGTAAACCATTGTACAGACATCTAAAGTTAGATGTATGGGACAACCAAACTTCAAGTTCTCCAAAACAAATTCAAGTGAATCAAGAGGGATAAGAATCCCACCTTCATTACTAAGCCCATGCACCAGTTATGCCTAGAAATGGACTAGTAATTTGGATCCACCTAATTCACATGTTTGTGCCTAGATCGCACATCCAGAAATTGTGAATTAGCCAGGGATGTCATTCGATCCACCCTCATTATTCTTCACTAGTTTGTACTTTGTCCCGTTCATCAAAGTACAAAACCAGATAGTGTTTTGAATCATTTGGGCAAGGATGCCACCACAGAGATGAGACATGTTCTTCCAGTTCTAGAACATGACCATGTTCTTCCAGTTTTAGAACATGAGGCTCGGGGGTTTCCTACAGTATGTATATAGCTCTATTTTCGAGGACGAAAATCTTTCCCAAGGGGGGAAGAATGTAATAAAGTAAGTCTATGATCTAGGGATCCGATGGCTTCAGACAGATCTGAAATCGGATACCGTTTGGTCACTCGTCTGTAGGACCAAAGATCTCAAGAGTAGACTCAAGCATAAGTCATGTGCTCTCATATTCAAGTAATCCACTTAGCCTAGTGGTTAAGTCTCATGGTTGTGAAGGAAGAGGTCTTGGGTTCAACTCCCATGGGGAGCATGGGGAGAGAAGTTTTGCCCAAAGAGCTCTAGAGCCTTCTAACTCAAGTTAACGTGAGTTAACTTGAGTCCAGTGGACTTAACTCAAGAGGTGAGTACAACAACCACTAGTGAACTCTAGTGGAAGGTACTAAAGTAGTGGTCGAGATCACTCCAGCCACTAATAGACTCTAGTGGTGGATATGAAAGGAGTGGAGGAGATTGCACATGCACTTGTGGACTCTAGTTACATTTGTGGTCCTCATTAGTTCAAGCAGCTATATATACAGGCATAAGGTTGGGAGGAGAGTTATCTCTCTAGCATGTGGTGGTCGTAATTCTTGTACTGTTGCAGTGGTCCTAAGTGTGTTCACCCATATCACTATTGAAATATATCAACAAGAGTGATTTTTAGCTTCGAGAGAGCAAGGGCAAAACCATATATGCATGCGAGACTAAAGTGTCATCAATTGTGAGTGACATGGAGGTAATAATTCTAGAAAAATGATCATGCTTCTAGTGATCAATAGCATTAAGTAGAAAGAGAGGAAACGTGGGAGGTGATTAATCACATTATTACTACAAGTGCAAAATAAACATTGAGCTTGCAATCAAAATTTAAATAGGTAATCAATCTTCTCCTATGAGTTATTAGCATTGTTCACCTCTTAAAGACAATGTACTTCAAATACTATACGACTCATATAAGCTAAAGTGGAAAAATTTAAATGATGAAGCTATTACTCACACTAATAAGAGCTTAGGCCGTGGCTTTAGCTACGTATTGTTAAGGTTCTTTTAATTGAGCACTATAATTAAGTGGGACATAAACATACGGATAAAAATAGTAGTTGTTGGGAAAAATGTCCTTTGTTAAGAAAACATTGAATCATTGAAAATCCAAGGAATGTTCGACTTAATGCAATGTGAAATTGAGCTCTACTAACTTATTAGAACCCCAATTTTAGGGGAATGATTTGATCTTTTTTCTAACTTAACCATTAGAAAGAAAATTGTTAATTGCTTAATTTAGAAAACGCATTTAATGATAACGTGGTGGACAAGTAAGTGAAATAACTATGCAATTCTCTAGCCTTTAGTGGGTAAATTTTGCAAAAATTTGTATAGTTTGTTACAATAGCTTACTTTTTTGTTTTGAGTACAAGAAGTTTAGAAAGCAACCACTATGAAGGGGTGGTCAGCCCTTATGGATTCCATATGGATATGTCAAGCCTATGTAGGGCTTGAACCCAACCAATTCATTGGATAAATCACTTGGGCCACAACCCCTCAACTATAATAGCTCAGTTGTAGTTGTGCATTGATTTGTTTCAAGGTCTTATCCTTTAAAGGAGGCAGTGTTGGGTGCATCAATTGCCCCTATTAGCATTGGCATGTAGAAATTGATTGAAGTTTGGGAGTTCATAATATAATGCATGTCACTAGAAATTGATTGAAGATTGGGAGTTTATCTTATAAGGAATGTGACTATGTGAATTTGATCATTGTTGAATGAAAATGCATATAATTATCACTTTATAACGGAGATTGTATTTTGAGTCTTCTTGAGATGAAAAGATTATGATAAAAAGAATTTACTTTGACTGTGCATTTAATCAATTGGATGATGTAGCATTAAGTTGAACACATACACATGAAGATATTGTTTGATCTTGAGAAAATGTTACTTGTGTTTATGTTACAATAACATAGAGGCACTTGATTGAGAATTCATACTAGACCAAGTGTGTGAAACCACTTTTTGCTCAAGCCTAAACCAAATTTTGTTGAACATGTTTTAAGTTCTTAGACATAAAAGTCAATCTACATTTAAAAAGAAAGAAGTGTTTAAAACTTTGACAAATTTCATAAAATCTTATCTAGACTATGATAATTGGCTTGATAACTCACGAGTTACATACATGCAAACTTTCTTGTTGTCTACGTCTTAAAGTGAAATTCACATTATTTAGAGGGTCCAAGGATTGTGAGAATTTCTCATCCAGTACAATTTCTTCCTTGCCTATGGAAGCGAGTATACATTGTAAGAATTTTTACGACTAACATGAAATTCCAAATTTTGAACTTTAAAAAATAAGAATTTGCACATATAGAAGGCATCATGGATTGTGAGAATTTCTCACCCATGCAATTTCGCCTAACACAACTGAGATAGTATGGGGAGGTTACTAAGCAAGAGTGTGACTTTGGGGTGGTGGTTTAGAAGTGAAGAAAAACACATCAATTATACAAATTTGAAATATTTGCTTAAAAGAACACTACAAGATGTAACTAGTTAGCCACTTGCAATTATTAATATGAAAATAAAAGTATCATAATTAGATTTGGGTATGAATTTCAAAAAGAATCAAGCATGAATTTTTTTTAATAAACCAAAAATACATTTGGTCTTGAATTAAAAATAGGACTTGTTAAAAGTGCCCGACAAGAACTTGATCAATTAAGAGAAATCATTTATTGATTTATAAGAATGGACACACATGCTAGAGATATACAAACCATTCAAGAAGCAAGAATCAAAGAGCGAGGATTTAATTTGGGTGAATTATATATGAGGAAAAGAAAAGTAGTTTTAAAAGTGGTCTAGGAAGATCCTAAGCTACAAAAGATTTGAAATCATCGGAAGTCAAAGAGATGAAGACAAAGCGAAGGAGAACTCAAGTGATTCATGGACTTGAACTTTGGTAAGGCAATCGACTAGAGAAGGCCCCTAGGTAACCCACTTTCCTTGGAATAAGATAACAAGAAAGCTTCTCAATTAGCTCATAACATCCTTGAGTGAATCAAAAGGAGACTGGATAGAGATCAAAGCCTTTCAAGATTTGCATGGTGCACCTATTCATCATAAGAAGCCCAACACATCAAGCAATGGCTTAGACCATCATGTAATTCATTAAGAAGAATCCATCGGGTGTGCTAGTCTGTTTAGGTGTACCAAATAGACAACAAGTCACACTCAAGAACTTTGTGAACCTAGAAATAACCACTCATCCCATAGAGAAATTTTATCGAGGGTAGGATAAGGTACCATGTACCACCCAAAAGAAGAAATTCATACAAATGATCTAGGAGTATTGATTAGAAAAGAGAGGAAATGTTTAAAGAGATACCACCAACTCCCAAAGATCATTAATGTTAAATAATATTATTTAAGTGCAATAAAGTAATTCTATGATCTGAGTGTCCGATCCGTTCAAATAGACTTGAAATCGAACATTGTTTGATCACTCATATGTATGGCCAAAGATCTCAAGACTAGACTTAAGCATAAGTTCATGTGCTCTCTAAAACAAACAATCCACTTAGCCTCGTGGTTAAGTCTCAAGGTCGGGAAAGAAGAGGTCTTGGGTTCAACCCTATGGGGAGCATGGGAAAAGAGTTTTACCCAAAGAACTCTAGAGTCTTCTAGTTCAAGTTAATGTGAGTTAACTTGAGTCATAAAGACTTAACTCAAGTGGAGAGTACACCAACAACTAGTAGACTCTTTGTGGAAGGTGGTAAAACAATGGTGGAGATCGCATATGCACTTGTGGACTCCAATCACATTTGTGGTCTTTGTTGATTCAAGAAGCTATATATACAGGCATAAGGTTAGGAGAGTTGTCTCTCTAGCACGTGGTGGTCCTAATAGTTAGTTTATTACATCTTGACCTTCCAATCAGTAAAATGTAGAAAATGGTACCAAACACTTGTATCAGAATCTTGGTTGAAAATCAATGTTAGCAAAGGAGGTTACCATTTACGAACACAACACAAATCTTCTAGCCTACCTTGTAAATACTTAAACAAACCTATAAACTAATATTGAACACTAGATGAATTTGAGATATTGGACTAGGGAAGAATGTACTAGAAGGATTGGGACCCAAGCCTTCTACAAGAGTATCAAGGAGTTAAGACTATCAAGGAGTTGAGACATTACAAGAAGAAATATAAGCCAAAGTCAATTGGTTTATTCAACATCTTTGCATTGGCGCATCCTATGTACCAACTTGTGCATGGGCAATGGACCACCAAAAAAATGATGACCATACATGCTTAGTCAACTACATAAGGTCATATCTTCCAAAGTCATATATCTAGACTTTTTGCATTAATACAAACATCGAGTTAAGTCAACATATCTATATCATGTACTCCCCCATCTAAAGTTGTTTGGATCACCATTGAAGCTCCACTTTAGGTGAAACATTGTAGACAACATCATTCTTCAATTATTGTTAGAAAGAAACTTTCAATGTCTCTGCTCTTTTATTAAAATTATCTCTTGACTTAATCTGTATGCATGTAATTATGTATGGATGTATGTATATGCACTAGTGTGTTCATACATACATGTGTATCAACATGTATGCATGTAGCATGGTTATGCGTATGTACATATGTATGTGCATATTTATGCATGGATGCATGTACATATAAATATATGTAAGTACATATGTATGTATGTATGTATGTGTGTATGTATGTGCGTATGTATATATATATATATATATATATATATATATATATATATATACATACATACATACATACATACATACATACATACATACATACATACATACATACATACATACATACATACATACATACATACATACATACATACATACATACACACACACACATACATACATAGATACACACACACACACATCTAGACACTCACATATACACACATTTTATATCGGTACATGTATAAACCTACATGCATATACATAAATGCATACATTTAAACATACATCCATTCATGTGAATACATCTACATCCATACATGCATTCGTACATCCATACATGCATTGGTATGTACATACGTACTTGCATTCACATGTACATTCGTATGTACATACGTTCATACGCACATGCATATATATGTACATACATGCATTCATTCATGTGTACATCTACACATAAACATATATGTACACACACGTGTATATATATATACATATAGACACCCGCGTATACACACATTATATATATATATATATATATATATATATAATGTTTTAGTATTCTACCTTTCTGTTATGCCAAGTAGACTAACCATTATGGCCTATTATTCGTGACTCATGTTTTTGCCTAGTACATATATGCAAACTTTTGAAGAAGCCTTCTTCACTAGATTTTTTGAGATTGATTCAGAAATCTTCCTAAAGATATCTGCGACTTTGAATGCAAGATTAGTCGCCTATGAACCCCGTTTTTTTGCTAACCATCATCAACCACCACACGATGGTATCAAGTTCGAACAATGGAAGCAACTCATGATACGTGAAGCCAAACTGCTAAATGAAACAAAGCAAAATGTATATAAGACGTACTCCCGTTGACATCCAAAGCATGTCAGGGACAACAGAGTTCAGGAGGGGGGATGTGTGGCAGCAAAGACAGGGGAATCCAGCAAAAAGAAGAAGAAGATGGAAATCAAAACGAAAGACTGTGCAATAAGAAGTATCACCCTCTACCCAAAGCCCCATAGGGGCATGCATTAGGCTACAGTGCAAAAGGGAGAGGTCCCAAAGAGTGGAAATAAAGAACAATAACCAAGACTTTTCATCATGGGAGGTTGCACACAGCTTCCTCATCCACTAGTTGCATGCAGCTGACCCTCTCAGGCCTCCACTAAGTGCGTGCAGTGTAAAGAAGTAAACATGCCAAAGCAAAACAACAGGGTCAGAATTGTGAAGACAAAGTAATATCCAAAGACAAAAAGTTAGAAAGAGGGAGAGGTTGAGAAGCAGAAATGCATGACTAAGAATATCACATTCTTAGCCATTGAATGCGTGCGTGGAAGCCCAAATTAACACAGCAAACGAAGACATGAAGCAAAGCCTATCAAGGGACGACACAGACAAAGAGGGGGAGAGTATTGCAAAGAAAATAGAGCCCTAAAGAGGAGCCCCAAAATTTTCAAAATTATGGGCATAATTTTTCTTCTTCAAATGCTTATGGAAATCTCATCAAGCCATATAAATGCACTAGAGGAGTCCTCTAGATGCATAAATCCCAAGCAATGTATTATAAACCTTGTAAATAGTAAGAAATTAGGGTTTCTATAATAAAGTGCCGATCTCTTGTGTGAAAGGACCATTTTTTAGGGCACATGTATAAGTTATTTGATCACACTTTGTAAAGACTTTTTGCCATTGTGAGTAAGAGAGTTCTGAATTTTCGAATTTGCCCCTTCTTCTTGCATCTTCTTGCTTTTGAGCTTGCATGTGTCTTTGTAGCTTGGAATGAGTGCATGGAAGTGTTGTCTACTAAATTCATTGCTTTTCTGAAGTGTGTAATGTGTGTGTGAGGTGTGCGGAGGTGTGTGGTGAAACTAGATGAGTTGTGTAGCTCTATTTTTTCCCATATCTTGAAGTGAAGTTGTCAAAATTAGGCAAGATTATGACCATTGGATGCGTCTCATCAAGAGCTTCAAAATGAATTCATTGTTGACCATATTCCAAGTTTGCAACTGAGAGAAAAGCCCATTTTTGTGCTTACTATTGTTTCATGTATCGCAACACTATTTCCACCTGTGAAATTGATGAATGTGCATGAAAATACTCATTTGCATTCCATAAAAGCTATTACACTTCATTGACCATTGTGTAGGTGCATGTCTTCATACACTCAGTTAGGTTCAAGATACTTCTCGGATTGATAATTAAAATGTGTGATCCCCACTATATGCACTTGATGGTGATAGAGGAATAGTCTCTTTCATCACAAGTCCTTAAATTTGTGCTTAGGTACACAGCTTCACACCCAAAAACACAAAGATGATCATGATATGGTGGCTTCCATGTCCATAGCTCTTGTGCCACTTTCAAACCTTTGGTAGTACTAGGTGAAAGGTTAATCACATGAACTGCAGTCAATATTGCTTCTGCCCAAAAACCTTGTGATTGGTTTGCATGATGCAACATAGAAACTACTCTATCTTGAATAGTTCTATTCATCATTTCAGCTACACCATTCTGTACTGGAGTATAAGGAGCTATAAACTCTCTACGAATCCCTCTGGACTGATAGAAAAAGCTAAATTCATGTGAGGTATACTCACCCCCATTATCTGAACGTAAAGCCTTAAGCTTAGTTCTTTTTTTAGTCTCAGCTAAAGCAAGCCATTTTCTAAAAGTAGTGAATACCTCATCCTTTGATTTGATAGGATATACCTAGACTTTCCTAGTGGCATCATCTATGAAAGTGACAAAGTAAAGAGAACCACCTAAGGACCTAGTGGGCATAGGACCACACACATCTGTATGAATGAGATCTAAAGGCTCAATTGAAGACTCAATGTGCATTCTATGCACATTTCTGGTTTGCTTTCCATATTGATAATGCTCACAAAATGAAAAATGAGAGAAAGATAACACAAGTAGCCAGAACGAGAAAGATTTTCCATTCCACTATGAGATATATGGCCTAAATGACCATGCCAAATACAAGTCATAGGTTGTTCAGTAATAGCTAACAAGTGTTCTTTTTGTGATACAAATAAAGGATAAAGTGAGCCAACTTTGCTTCATTTTTCAATAACCATATTGCCCTTTGATATACAAAAGGACTGAGCATAGAACACCACCTTGTAACCAAGGTCCACATCTCCAATCCCCACAACGTCACACTGGTAAGAGTCACCAAGTCTCACGGTGCCAAGAGACTTTGCGTTTGTTTGATTGTTTGATTTTGAGAGCTTTTCATTATTTGGGGACGTGATAGAATCTATGCACAATCGTAAAGTTTCTGAGATTTTTTGGGTACTGTGTCTTCAAATACTGTCATGAGCTCATACGATTCAAAGCACATCACATTCAAACAACCACTAGCACTTGCATCTCTGCACAATTATTTTCCAACACACCACACCAAGTGCCGGCATATGTCGAATGATAGAGTCGTCCAAGTTTCAAAGTTCTTCTCTGCCTGGTAGACAAACTCCGATCGAAAGGAGAACACATCTCTGCTTTGTGTATTGTTGATGACAAGCTACAAAATTCACTACGGATAAAGAGAGGCAACGCCCCAACATTGGCTTGAAATCATTGATCAGGTGGCAAGGAGAATATATATATATATATATATATATAATGTGTGTATACGTGGGTGTCTATATATATACACGTGTACATATATATATACATATGTTTGTGTAGATGTACACATGAATGAATGCATGTAGGTACATATATATGCATGTACGTATGAACGTATGTCCATACGAATGTACGTGTGAATGCAAGTACGTATGTACATACCAATGCTTGTATGGACGTACGAATGCATGTATGGACGTAGATGTATTCACATGAATAGATGTATGTTTAAATGCATGCATTTATGTATATGCATGTAGGTTTATACATGTACCGATAAGTGTGTGTGCGCGCGCGCGCATACATGTATGGGTATGCCGATTGCATGAAGCCAGTTATGAATGCCTATGTATGTACATGTATGCACATGGTTATTAGTTTTTAACTGCAGCACTTACATTCGTCTCTGTAAGGTCTACGTGAGTAACCTTTAATTTAGATAGGAAAGCATCTACAGAATGGATGTGCATATTTACGCAAGCACGCATGTACAATGTACGGCTATACACGTGTTTGCATGTGCGTATGAATGCATGTATGTGTGTACGTATGCATATACATGCATGTAATATGTAGTTACATTCCTATGTATGCGTGTGTCAGTTCGTACGCATGTATGTACACATGCGATGAATTCATGTGCGCATGTGCCTGTGTGTGTGTGTGTGTGGGGGCGCCCGCATGTGTCTGTCGATATATTAGGCATTTGTCTATCGATATGCATACACATGGACATGTATGCCACATGCCATATAATTATAAATGTATACATGCGCATTTGTGTATCGAAATGCTGACACATGTATGATGTATATGTGTGCACGCGACATAAACCTATAAACATATGTAGTGTGACACAAGAGTCTAGGAGACTAACGTTTAATTTAGAAGTTACTAAGTCGATGACCCCGATAGCAGTAGTTCAGATGGTTGATTCGTTGGGCCTTTTTTTTTTTTTTTTTTTTTTTTTTTTTTTGTGGGTGGGTTTGTGGGGGGGGGGGGGGGGGGCGGGGGGGGGGGTGTGTGTGTGTGTTTTTCAAGTCCTCTTGGCTGCGTTGGCTGGACACTATGATGAGATGTGAAACAAGCTCCCTTCAATGAATCATTGGCCTTCGGACACTCTCAATGGACGATGTCAAAAGTGACGAGGGCCATGCTCGCTTTAGCAGGGTCGACTTCAGTTCAAGCCAGTCTCCTCGTCTGGCCCGAGGGCCTTCCCTACTCAGTTCATTCCAGCTCTGTTCATTCCTAGTATTCATTCCTAGGAGGTGCTAGGCATTCTACGCCTGCCTGCAATCGAGGGGTCCCATGGGTACTATGCCCTTCGCATTGTACTTTCAATTAATTCAAGCTATCAGGAACAGTAGATTGCAAGTTCAAACTTCCTTCAAAAATAACAACCAGAACTTCCAATGACTCTGATCAAGCAACAGACGCACAATAAGCAATCACTAATAGGGCCTGAAAGAGCTGGATGGCTACTTAAACTCAGGTTGATATTGCACACAATGTTCACATCAACTCAGATAACCAATCAAGCATTCATAGGCCATACACATGGGCTTGACCCATTTTTTTGGTGCTGTTAAAACCACCAGGACTGATTGAAAGCAAGTTACATGAACAAGCAATTTGTATCATCCGATTTCGAAAGCTACTTTCTAATAGCTCTGATGCAGGATTATGGATATGACAAGTCAAGAGAGTGGAAAAAGTTAAAGGCATAGCAAGACACTGAGTGTTACGGATCAAAATCCTGCACCAAGAAGTTCACTTTCAAAGGAATTAGAATCTGAATCCCACACCGAGAGCAAAATTGGCTTTGATATTCCATGTTACACATGGAGATTCTCTATTAATGCATCAAACATTCCAACAATTAACCTAGTAGATATTCAAGCTAGAGAGCTCAAATGTGTGTACGCAATGTATGCGGAGTGGGGGTGGTTGGGTGTGTGGGTGTGTGTGTGTTTGTGGGTGGGTCGGTGGGTATTTGGGGGGATGTGTGTGTGTGTGTGTGTGTGTGTGTGTGTGTGTGTGTGTGTGTGTGTGTGTGTGTGTGTGTGTGTTTGTGCGTGTGTGTGTGTGTGTCTGTGTGTGTGTGTGTGTGTGTGTGTGTGTGCGCGCGCGCTTGTGCATGTGTGAGGGCGCACAAACACGTGTGAACATTACCGAGAAGCATGACATATGACCAGCTGTGTCTCATGAAGGACAAGGCTGCTTGATGGTCCTTATAACCTGAGAAATGTCATAACGAGAACAGCTAGTGGATCCATGTGATAGACTAGCTATTTATCTTTTATCATTAAGCAACACTGCTACAAACAGGAAATTGGATTTTATTTTGATGAAAAAAAATGTAGCCTACACTCAGCTAACACTTAGGACCATAACCTTAATGTCCTTTACCCATAAAACACATTTTAGTAGAACCTGAAGATTGATCAGTATTACTGTGTAAAATCTACCACATCTACATATCGCATGACTATTGTCCATGTCTGATAGATTTATCCTGTGTAAAATTCACCACATCTACATCTCACAGGACTATTGTCCATGTCTGATACACATCACAAAACACTTGGGTGGGGGGGTGGGTGTGTGTGTTGGGGGGAGGGGGGGTGTGTGCGCGCGTGCACGTGCATGTGTTCGTGTGTGTACATGTGTGTGTGTGTGTGTGTGTGTGCGTGTGTGTGTGTGTGTGCGTGCGCGTGTGTGTACATGTGTGCGTGTGTGCGTGCACGTGTGTTCGTGTGTGTGTACATGTGTGTGTGTGTTCGTGTGTGTGTACATGTGTGTGTGTGTGTTCGTGTGTGTGTACATGTGTGTGTGTGTGCGCACGCGCACGTGTGTGTGTGTGTGTGTGTGTGTGTGTGTGTGTGTGTGTGTGTGTGTGTGTGTGTGTGTGCGCGCGCGCACATGCGTGTGTATGTGTGTGCACGCACGCATGTGTGTGTGTGTGTGTGTGTTTTTTTTTTTTTTTTTTTTTTTTTTTTTTTTTTGGGGGGGGGGGGGGGGGGTTTGGTGGTTTGTTGTGTGTGTGTGTGTGTGGAGGAGGCAGACTCCAGAGACACGTGTGAACATCGCTGAGAAGCATGACATCTGACCCGCTCTCTCTCATGAAGGCTAAGGATGCTTGATGGTTCTTATAACCTGAGAATGCCATAAGGAGAACATCTAGTGGATCCATTTGATAGAATAGCTATTTATTTTTTTACATTAAGCAACACTGCTATAAACAGGAAATTGGATTTTATTTTGATTTGGGGGGGGGGAGTAGCCTACACTTAGTTAACACTCAGGACCATGGCCTCAATGTCCTTTACACATAAAATATATTTTAGTAGAACCTGAAGATTGATCAGTATCATTGTGTAAAATCTACTACATCTACAAATCACATGACCATTGTCCATGTCTGATAGAATTATGCTTACATTATCCAGAAGAAAAGCACTAAAAAGAATTGCCTACTGGTGAGGCTTTCCATCCCATGGAGGAAAACATCTGACCACAAATTCTGGAGCATCAACCTATCAACCAACAGCACAAATGTGTGAGTTTAAAAGAGACAATCGTCCATTCATTTACTTGAATCCGTAGAAAGAAAAACGAAACTCAGGGTCCACTTGATATGTCAACTGAGCACCTAACCCTTAGCTGTAAGCTTTGGTTGTTAAAGAATATGAAGATCATAAAAGAAGCTTCAATCATTTGGGTGAAAATCTTTCCATCATGCATACTCCTAAGAAATTTAATGTGGACACACACACACACACATGAAAAAGCTATGATGGGCATTCTACAACATACGCAGTTTTTTCAACACAGATACGACTTGCTGGATGTGCACCTTACTTTCTGCTAATACGTTCTATCCTTTGAAAGTGACATCTCTATAAAGCCAAAAGCCGAACTTAAAGCTTTCCAGCAGTTCATCTTCTTTAATATTGATATTTCGGTTTCTCTTAAATAAAATGCTGCAAGAATAGAAGAATTTTCCCTCAGCATGGTAGAAACCCATTCAATGAGTAAACACTAAATTCTCTCAGCATGGTAGAAACCCATTCAATGAGTAAACACAGTTACTAGCCTAGCATATATTTGATCACATGTATTGTCCTTAAGGCTCATGCTCGGATGTTTTCCCATAAATGAAAAATGACAACATTTGTCAAAATACTGACAAATGCATCAAAATACGAGAATGATATGAACAGCATACAACTTTTGTCTGACCAACACAATAACACAGTAACCACCAAGCTCTTTCCAAAACTATACATCTTTTGAAGTCACCTATTATTCTCCAAAAGCTATTTTTAGCAGCTTTTAACACAAAACGTGAATGAGAGGCTTGCCCTGCTTGTTATCTGGATGCAACCATCAATATAGAACCCCACTGTCAGCATTAGCTAATCAGAGTACAGAGACAATGGAATGGCACATGGACCTTTGATGATCAATGCCTATCTCCAACCTCTTAATTACAGAAATCATTAATCAAGAATAATCATGCAAAAGAGTCATCCAAAGAAAGTTTTCTTTTGATTCATGGGGCAGTGCAAACAGAGTCTATCCTTCCGATTCATAGAGCTGCCAATGGCAAAGGAAAATCCTCGTGTACAGGCAATAAAACAGTCACTAATGCATCACAGTGAAGCTCCGAGACATTAAATAAGATGATAAGTTTGGCATGTACTCAAAATAACCCTATATAAGCCATTAATTTAAGCCCCAAATGAGCCAGTTCTTTCTTCCATTAGCTCAGAACATCTAGCCCAATGCATAATTCAAAATATGGCTCAATGAATCAAGAAAGAGCCCAAATTCAACTGCAATGGAATGGCATTTGCCTCTCCCTTGATGACAATGAAGCCTAACATAAAATGAAACACTAGACAAACCGTAAATAAAAATATTATTTACAAATTAACGAGTCCAGCAAAACTTGCAGGATAGCATATCATACATCACCAGTTAGGGATGCGAAGAAATGAAAACACATACAAGGTCAGTCCCTGTGTTCAGACGAATTCTGTGAACAAGTATATGGTTCATGGTCGTACTATGCTCAACCTATTATTATAACACAGCATTTCCAGAGCTCAGCATCTAACTGTTCAGATGAGATTTATTCTGAATATGCTATTTCTGTGGTTCACCTGCAAAACCATTAGGAGAAGAATGACATCCGGAAAAAACTGATACTATTTATGTATGAAGAACATCTGGATGAGCTTAGAAACTTGGAAAAACAAGATAGCTATTGATTTCAAATTCTTTGGCTATTGAATTAGCCTCAAGTTTATTGCAACATTCCCACAGAAGTCCCCCATTTTTTCCCGCATGGCCCTAAGTGCCTCTAGCTTTGTCTTGAACCCTACAGCAACATGTAACATCGGCCGCCTCACGGTTCGACCTGGAGCAGACCCTGTATTGCTGGTCAAAATAGAGGATGGGAGGGGGAGAAAAATATGTTCATTGCAAGATGATAAAGATGGCCAAAAAGTTAACATTTGATTTATCTTACACTCTGATGAAACGAACATAGCTTGAATCATAGCTATATCCAGCAAAAAAGCGCTCCACATCTTCGAAATCCGTATTTAGACTCACATTATACATGAGAAGCTGCCAGGAAACTATAATAGTGTTTTTCACTCCAAATTCACTGTCATAAAATGACAATTAGCATGATATTGAAATAGATTTTAAAAAACACTGTCTTCAGTCAATGCAGGAACAGGAATGACATTAAAATAGGCACACAAGCATAAGGCTAACCGTTCTTCCTCGAGGTGAATCCTTCAATGCTGCATCAACAATAGTCCATGGCATTGGTTGTGACTGCATTAGATAACTTAATTATGATCTCAAGAGATATATGTGACCAGGTGAACAAGATACAAATGAAGTCTTTATCAGTGAACAGATGCACACACCTCTAAGCACGTGAAATTTTCTGAGGGCATTCAACGGATTTGTTTTAAGATTCTTAAGCCATATGACTAGAGGTGATAATCAAATTTAATTATTTGGAATGCGAACCAAAGCCCCACTCATTAGAATTTGCATACTGAAACATGAATAGCAACAGCAGCATCACTCCAGAATCAATGTTAACAGCAATAGCTTGATAATCCCTTGCTGTTCGTGAAGTGACATTACGAGATGCACTTTTAATGGGACTGCTGTATATATTCAATCCCATTTGAACACTTATTTAGAAACACTATGGTAATGTACAAGCATGGCTGAACCTGATCTTGTTTTAAAAGGTCTTCAAGCCACCAGCAAAAGAACAAACATACTATCCACGGAAAAAAAAAAAAAAAAGATTGCAAGGACCCACCATTTCTAATCTTAAAAGACGAAAGCCCAAACGACCTCTCTCCTGCAGACATTTTGTGACTTGCTTCTGGGTTGAAGACGAATCAACAGTAATCTGCCTGTAATTTCAGAATCTTCCGGTTATTGATATTGAAAAAGAGATCAATTCATGCTATTCCATACAGTAGCTTCATAGGACATTTTAAACTTAATGACTTCCCACATACTAGATTTTCGTCTTCCAAGAAACATTAACAATAGTAGGACCCACTTGAAAGTGTTACATATGTGGTGATGAAAAGCTACAGGAGCGTGATAGATAATCCACTAATTAAAAAACTAGCAGTTATCAAAAGGGCATAGTCACTGTAGTATTTTCAAATGTTAGGACGAAAATGTATGATATCCTGAAATCACCAAATCTTAAATCATCTGGTAAACACATTACTTTTTTGGGGGGAAAAAAAGGGGAAAACGGTTGCATAAAAATCGTTATTTCTTTGTGATTCTGACCAGTTGTCCTCCTAATAATTATCAAATTTGTTCTCAATGAATCTTGCTTTCTCTCATTCCCTTCGAACTTGTTTGCACACCAAATTTTAGGCCCATAGGTGCTCCAAGGATGCCAGAAATAACCTTCAAATGTTTCACTCCAATATGTCAAGGCCAAGAGATATATGGCTCTGTGTTTTGGGAGATTAACTTTTTGTTTGAGAAGTTTCAATAGAGCAAACGTCGAGATGCGATGCTAAGTTTATTAAAGTCGAGGTGCACACAGAGGGTGTTTAAAAGACAAGACAAGAATTCAATAGAAGTCCAGACGGGACAAAATATGATAATACCATACTTCCAAAACTATGGAAAGCATGATCAGTGTGAAATCAACCTTGGACTTCTGCAGACTGTAAATCAACTTTTCAATTAGATTGAAGTATAGAATCAACTCGCATATTCCTGCTATCTAGCGAAGTCTAGCTAAAAAAATATAAGATCAGAGAAAAGAAATCAAAGAAACACAATGCCTCAATTCTCAGAGAGAACAAACATGCAGAGTGTACCCTTTTTTTTTTTGGTTCAAAGAAGTGCAAAAAATATCCCATGCTTGTACTTCAAAAATTGAAGAGCATTTTGCAAAAAAGGTAGCCTCTTACACATAATCTGGTCTGAATGAAGAACCGTAAATGAACTTCAAGTTTTCTGGTTGGACATTGCTGCCCTCTACATGACGAACAACATCCTCTTTCAGGACATAGCGGGGTAAAGGATACACTTTTAAGACATTCCCTGGAAAAAAATATCCAATTAGCAATGCAGATACACTAAGAAGCAAACTATGCATGCTCACTAGTTCTGTAAAACAGAAATGATGCTCATTTGTTTTCATATATATTTCACAAACAACTCGAAATTTGAATCTGATTATGCAATCATGAATTGCAAATAGTCAATGATAGTTGTGACCTTGTTATGGAGTAAAAAACTCTCACATAGTTATTGGTTTGATGCACTTATGTGTGCTAGTCACATTAGGAACAAGGCTCCAAATACTTAAGTTTAAAACCCCATATGAGGCATATTACGGTACAAAACCTAACGTTGATTATTCGAGACTTTGTAGATGTCTTGCATAAATGCATGTGCCTAATGAATTGAAAGGAAATCTTGATCAAACGGCACTTATATGCTTGTTTGTTGGCTATGATAACAAAGGCTATAAATTAGTTGATCTTAAGACAAGAAAAACATATGTCAATAGAGATGTGATTTTCTTGAAGACAAGTTTTTTGTTAATCATATAAAAGTTTTTTTTGAGCCTTTTAGTGCAAACCTACTTTTAGTAGTGAATGGCAAAGAAATTCTGAGAAGAAAAATTATATTACCATCTCCACTAGCTCAAAGTTCCCATTCATCACCTTCTAGTTCTAGGACCTTGTCTGAGCCTCTAAGTATGCCATCACCACCTGTTCCTTCTACTCTGGAACCATCAAAAAACTCATCTGATTCAGAAGCAAGCTTCTAAGAGGATTCCAAAATGGTTTTTGCCAACCCTTCGTGAATAAGCCTAGAAAAACCTCTTGAGCATTGAACTCAAAGAGAAGCTAGACTTGCAAAAAGCAAAAGAGCATGTTATGTGTCTGACGATGTGTTAATGATTTCCTTTTTTAATATTCTTACAGATGACGTAGAACCAGATAGTACAAGTAAAGAGTTAAAAGATAATAGGTGGGTTACTGTTATGAAAGACAAACTAAAATTCCATGAAGACAACAAAACTTGGGAATTCTATAAACTTTGTACAAGTAGAAAGCAATTGATACAATGTGGGTATATAAAATCAGAAGGAACATAGATGGATCTATTGATAGGTATAAGGCATGTCTAGTAGTCAAAGGTTTCGCACAAAAGAAAGTTATTCATGATGATGAGACTTTTGCACCAACCTCTCATATGACTTCAGTTTGCTGTTTTATATACCTTCATAAGTTCAGAATTATCCAAACTTACAAACCCAAAATAGAGAACACAAACACATACATATAAGAAAAAACAACAAACAAAAGCAAGAGACTACACAAAAAATAAGATTAATATAAAACATGAAAAATACAAGCAAGAAAGTGAACCACACTAAAAAATAATCATCAATATTTAAATTTAAAAAAATATAAATAAATTAAAAATAAATATTGATGATTATTAAACCACACTAAAGCAAGAAAGTGAACCACACTAAAAAATAATCATCAATATTTAAATTTAAAAAATATAAATAAATTAAAAATAAATAGTAATTTTACAAAAAAATAAATAAACATAATAATAATAATTATTATTATTATTACACAAATATATATATTAAAAATGCAAATTTCAAACAAAAACAAAACAATAAGTGCATCTGATGATGATGATGTAGGAGAGGAGGATATTCAGCTTGATGATGATTGATGGTTGATATATTTTGGCATAGACATTATTAGTCTTTTTGGCTTCTAGTTATCATAACTTTTTGCAGCACGTTAATGTTAACTCACTATGATGTCTTTTTATTATTTTTTGTCTATGAATGTATAAAAATGATTATTTTGCTGAAAAATTTAATGTGTACAAAAAATAATATATATTTTTATATTTTATTTGAAAAAAAGAATCACGTCGAGAAACGTCAAAAACGTTTTACCGTACCCGTCAGAGGTCAGCTAAACGTCAGAAGTAAGAAAAACGTCGGTAACAACCATGCTTCCAGTTGAGGATTTGTGAACTAATTTTGACATTGTTTCCAACATGAGCTTCATTTGGTGCTACTTGCTTTTAAAAAGAAATAATTAAAAGACTAGAACATAAAGAGATGTATGTGCCAAGGCATGCCATCATAGTTCTTAATTGGTATTTATTTCTTCAATTCTTGCAAGGTAATATATATGCAGGTACTTATGTGACTTAATGGTCAATGTCCTAGAAAAAGTGCTGTACACATTGATGAATGTGTTTCATTACACTCATATTAAGCATCAACATTGAAAATAATGCAGATGCGCTGTTTCCATCAGGCGTAACACTTGCCACGCCATTTTAATTACAAATCATGCTTAGATATGCATATTCACGTTATCAATTAAACAGTACACGAAGGTTTAGCTGGAAGGTTTAGCTGGTTTGACATTCTCAATGTTGTAGGGCCAAATGCTATCACATCATTGATGAGATAAGCCATCAATACCGAGTGACTAATCGACAAGATGAACACTGATCCTCAAAATGAGAGCCCTGATGATTATTTTATTCATGTGGAGAACCAAATTCCCTTTGAAACAAACTCATAATAAGAATTACGTATAAATCTCCGTGAACCTGCATTTATGTCACATGCGTAGTAGAAAACGAGACAACGGCCGTAGAGGTTATACTCCATCAATTTGAACATATAGAACCCAGCAGAAAAGTGTAGATTTTGTTTGAGAGATTCTGAGCAGGGACGAATGACCGAACCTGGAGAAAAGGGAGTGATACTCGTAGCAGAGGTTGGTTGAAAGAGAGAGAGATAATCGTTCCCAGAGGAGGTAGCAGAATCCGATTTCGCACTGAGTGATTTCTGAGGAGGCGCGCTTTTCCCAGACGAAAAATGCACGCGTTGCTGGCGATGTACGTATCTGACAGATTCGCTATGATCAAAGGAGCTGGCGCCTGCAGAGGGTGTTATATCTACATTCTTGGACACCCAACTGCAATGTCGAAGGCGAGTGCTGTCGATCAGAGCCTTCCTGGCGAGCATTCTCTCTTTCAACACTTGGTATGCTGCAATGCGCTGCGCGGCTACGTAAGTTTGAAGACACGAGTTATGGAGACTACACGTTCTTTTGACTCGCTCTTCAAGCCCCTTCTTTTTTCTTTCTTTTTTTTTTTTTTACAAAATTCGTATTTTCTCGCGACTCTATTTTTTTACAAAATCCGTATTTTTTTTCTCTATTTTCATGATGGTTTATAGAGAAAAAAAATGTTGAAAAAGTTAAGGATATATTCAAATATTTATCTTTGGACACAAAATCTTAAGTAGAAGACCTTGATCTTATGCCGTGGGTTCATCACTTCTTGTGCCCAATCCATATCAAAGGAATCACCATGGAATATCTGAATATTATGATGCACAAGAAACATAGCAAGTACATGAAGATCCATGTCAAAAATTCTCAACAAGATATGAATGCTTGCCTTAAAAATATCAAAATCCGTGTCCATTAGCATCCTAGTGCTTCACTATATGAAATTATAATACTGAGTCCCTTTGGATGGAACAAACATGTATGGTCATGCAGAATGTGTACAATCACCACCTAGTAGACAATAATTCTCAAATGTACCCCAAATCACTTCCAGTAAATGTTTAATTAGTCATGAGGTGTGCCAACCTATCCAACATCATAATTCAAGTTATTGAAGCAATTCGAGGGCATAAACATTGTAGTAAAATTGCATAGAAACCTTTGCTATTGAAGTAATCAACATGATTGTCCCTTAGTGGGATGATCAAACCATCCACAACACCAATGACAAATGTGATTTTTTATAGTCTCAAGCTCATCAATGAAGTTTGTGAGTCTAGAGTTTGTAGGCCACTAGCTCACCCTTGTAGTATAGAGATAAATGCTTAAACTTGAAGATCCAAAGAGAATAGTCAAAGGTATATGAAAGATATGATGGAAGATATGATGGAATACATATGGAACATACAATAATGATTAGCATCTAACCTAAATTAAAGCACATTAACTACCTATTTTTAGTAAATCAATCGATGGTTTATTTTTAATAGATAATCTTGAAAAAACTCTTAAACTATGTAATTTTCATTCATTATCATTTTTGCGCAAAGGGGCACTAGATGGGGGTCTCTATAAAAGCCCATCCACCTCACATGTAGAAGATTCCACTTCTTCATCTATGAAAATATCTAGTTGGGGAGAGCTTCTTCCTGCTTGCATGGGTGCATTCTTTGTTTATTTGCTCCTCATGCTTATCCACACATGTAGACACACCGTTTAATGCAAAATTGATGTTGATGGAAAAATATCACATCCATGATCGTATATGTTGGATCTTTTATCCATCTCTAGCACTTTGGGTTCATTTTGCATGTTGTTTATTCTCAATTGGTTTTCTTCTCCTTTTCCAGCCCGAGAGACCCATAGATTTTCATCTTCTCTTAGGCATATTTTCCTTTCTCTTACTTCTCTTCCTTGTATTTTTCTTTTGCTTGATGCATTTCATTTCTTCGAATAAGTGGAATCTCCTTATAGACATGATTTGCAAGACTAATCCTAGTTGTAATTCCTCAATGTTGTAAATAAATGGAAACACTACTACCCCAATCTTGAATTACTCTCATTTGTCACACAATTTGTCTACCTAGGTTGGGAGCAATTAGGGTATCCAGCTTAGTACCCATTGTGTTGGCCTATGGCCCATCACTAGCTTTTATCTAGATCACCATCTAAGCTCCATATAGGGAGTGCATGGGTGGATATAACCATCTATATCTTGTGTAGTGTTTGAGTTCCATTTTATTAGAGTCATGAGTTTGACTCAAATTGAGTTGAGTTCATCTTCTACATGGTATTAGAGTTGCACCAATAGTTCATCCTTATTCTTTCAGTTTTTTTTTCTTACATGGTATTAAAATGGTATTAAAGCCATGTGTTCATCAATTCTTCCCCCCAATCCATGTGTTCATTCACTTCGTCCGCCCAATCCATATCAAAGGAATCACCATGGAATATTATGATGTACAAGAAACATAGCAAGTACATCAAGATCCATGCCATGAATTTTCAATAAGATGTGAATGTTTGCCTTAAAACTATCAAAATCGCTCTCCACTAGTGTCCTAGTCCTTCATTGGATGAAATTCTAATATTGAGACAAATCTTTTTTCATCCCTTTGGATGGAACAAACATGTATGGTCATGCAAAATATGTACAATCACCACCCAGACAATAATTCTTGAATGTACCGCAAATTATTGATATATTTAGGTAGTGATGTGTGTGAACACACTAGGACCGCCGGGGCACTTTTTTCCCTCTTTAGGAGTTTTTTTTTCCCCGGCTTGTATATACGCATATTGCCCTAATGGGATACTTATTTTTGTACATTCTCTAGTAATACATTCAGTATTGTGTGTTTGTGCTCCAAGCTCCTTCTTCTTCTTGTGCTGTTTGCGTGCTTCCGCAAGCATCTATCTCCAACAATTGGTATCAGAGCAGGTCGTCGCTTCATCTAGGGTGCCGTCGACACTCCTCCGTTTGCAGTCTCAGAATCGCACGAATTTTGGTGAGCATACTCAGTGTGTTTCCGAGATCAAAACTTCTTCGCTCTGTGGTGTCGAAATCGCAATCTGAGCTCGTTTCGGCCTCCGAACGCACTATCATAGTGCTTGTGCAGGCTATTTCGTCTTTTTGTGCCAAAGGTATATACCAGTTTCTGTTCGCCAGTATAAGCGTCTCGAAGTCTGCTACAGGTTTAGCAGAACTCGTCTGGGCAGTTCCGTTTAACTTTTTGAGATACAGTCAATTTTCTGCATCAAGGTATTTTAGTCACCGACCATGGCTGAAAGCAGTGATGTATTCCGTATGTTGGTTGTTGAGGATAAGTTGGATGGTACCAACTACCCATTATGGGCTTATATGATGCGACATGTTTTGGTTGCAAAAGGATTGTGGAACATTGTGCAGGGTGTTGAAAGACGTCCTGTTACACGTGTAACAACAGGTACTGCAAATACAGGTGCTGGAGCTGATGAAGATGGTGTCGAAGATGATATTCCACATATTCTTGTTCGTGCTGTTGTTTCTGCTGCACCTACTGCAGAGTAGATTTGTTGGGATGGCAGAGATGCCCAAGCACATGCATTGATAGCTTTGTCTGTCAAACGTGCCATTATTCCTCACATTCTCTCTTGCAGAATAGCTAGGGATGCTTGGGATACACTTACCACATTGTACCAAGCTAGGAATGAGGCTCGTGTTGCTTATCTCCAAAAAAAGTTGGAGAGTGAGCACATGAATGAAGGTGACTCTATAGACAGTTTCCTAACGAAGATCAAAGACTTGAAGGAACAGTTGATTTCTGCTGATGAGGTTATACCAGATAGCTCACTTGTGCAGACTGTTCTGAATGGTCTTCCTGATTCATATCAGAGTTTTGCTTCTACTCTTCGGTTGATGATGAAAGGCAATCCAAATGCCTTATCATTTGAGGAGTTAGTCTCTGTTCTGTTGCAGGAAGATCAGTCCAGGCAAAACAGGTCCATTATGCGAGTTGCAGATCAAGCTTTCCTAGCTAGTCAGAAGGGCAAAGGAAAATGGAGCTCTTCAACTAGTAAACAGAAATCTGCAAATGCTGCACATTCGAAGAACCAGGATAAAGATGAGAAGAAACCAGAAAAGCAAAAATTGTTTTGCAAGTACTGTAAAGGGAATGATCATATCATAAAGAACTGTCCAAAACTGGCTGCAAAAGAGGCAAAGAAAAAGGGGGCTGGAATGGTTGTTGCAGAAGCCTCTACACCAAAAACGGAGTCTTCTAATCTTGTGCAGGAAGAAGAATGGGTGTTTACTACTGTTTGTAGTTTTGACCCATCTTCTCATGAGCAGTGCATGTCTGCAGTGGACTCAGAAGTTTGGTACTTTGACAGTGGGGTGACCAAACATATTACCTCGCAGCGCAGTTTCTTCTCTTCACTCGAGCCTGCCCCTATAGGGAATACTGTTACATGCGCCAACAACTCCTCTTATCCTGTTATGGGAGTTGGTAAGATCATTTTGACTACTGCTGATGGTAGTTCTTTCACTTTGTCAGATGCTTTATTTGTGCCAGGGATCAAAAAGAACCTGTTATCAGTTTCTACGTTAGCCAAGATTGGCTTGGTTGTGAAATTTGTTGATGACAGGTGTACAGTTCATGATCTGTCAAATGGCAATGTGATTATTGCTTCTAGCATTTTATGTCATGGGCTGTATAAGCTCATAGACTATGAAGGATCTGTGAATGATTCGGCATGTGCAGTTCATGATTCTTAGGCTATGTCAGATGCAAAGCTTTGGCATGCACGCTTTGGTCATCTGAATTTTGCTAGTTTGCTACGCCTGCAGAAATCTGAAATGGTGTCCTCTTTGCCCAAACTTGAGGCACCTGGAAAACATGTTTGTGAAGGCTGTATTTTGGGCAAAATGCAGGGTTCCTCCTTTCCAAAAGATGGTTCAGTTCGGGCTACACTGAAATTGCAGCTTGTACATAGTGATGTCTGTGGTCCTATGCAGACACCCTCTTTTGGAAATTACCTTTACTTCGTGACTTTCATTGATGATTTTTCCAGGCATGCATGGGTATATCCACTCAAAGCAAAGTCCGAAGTGTTCATGTGCTTTAAACAATTTTTGCTTTGGCTGACAATCTGTCAGCATGTAAAATGGGCACCCTCCGTTCTGATCGGGGGGGGGGGATATATGTCTTCTGATTTTAATGCATTTCTGGCTGAATATGGGATAAAACACCAGTGTACAGTGCCGTATACACCTCAACAAAATGGAGTTGCTGAACGAAAGAACAGGTCACTCATGGAGATGGCGAGGTGCATGGTCAAAAGTCAGGCTTTACCACATAGTTTCTGGCTTGAGGCTGTCATGTGTGCAGCATGTGTATTGAACAGGTGTCCCACTAAAGCGCTGCAGTCTATCACTCCAGATGAGGCTTGGCATGACCGCAAGCCATCTATTGCTCATCTGCGTGTTTTTGGTTGTTTGGCATATGCACTAGTGCCTGAACAACATTGCAGAAAATTGGATGATAAGGCAGTAAAATGTATTTTTGTTGGGTACAGTTCTGAAAGTAAAGGCTATCGTCTGTATCATCCAACGCATTCTCGTTAGCCGTGATGTTGTCTTTGTGGAAGATGTTATTCAGCCATTGCTTTCATGTACTAAGGAGACATCTGTTAGCTCCAAAGACATGTATGATACTTTGATGCTTCTTTTTACGGATGGACAGTCTAGTGCTGGTCCTAATGAGGCAACTTCTCAGCCTTTGCAGGTTTCGTATGATGATGCAGATCATTCCATTTCTGATGTAGATTTACATGATGCACTTGTTGATGAGAGAGCTGATATTGAGGAGGCAAAAACTATGCCAAAATGGCTGGTGCAGACTTTGCGTGACAGCAAATTAGATGCACCTTTGCCATATCGTACTCGTTCAGGATCTCATAGTGCCTCCTTTGCATCAGATTGCTATGCTATGGCTACGTCTAGTCTCTGTGATGATAATGAGCCTGTTTCTTTTGATGAAGCATAGAATTCAGAAAATTGGATGGCTGTTATGCAATCTGAATATGATGCTATAATGAAGAATGGTACATGGTCTTTATGTGACTTGCCTCCTGGCAAGAAGGCCATTGGCACTAAGTGTGTATACAAGCTGAAGCGTAAACCTGATGGTACAGTTGACAGGTATAAGGCTAGGCTTGTTGCAAAGGGTTATGCGCAGGAAAGAGGCATTGATTTTGATGAGACCTTTGCACCTACATGCCGTATGACTACTGTTCGGAGCATTTGTGCACTTGCAGCCCATCATGGTTGGAATGTACATCAGTTGGACATTAAAACAACATTTCTGAATGGTGACTTTCATGAAGAAGTGTATGTTTTTCAGCCCCGTGGCTTTGTGCAGAAAGGGCATGAAAACCAGGTGTGCAGGTTAAAGAAGGCATTATACGGTTTAAAGCAAGCACCACGTGCTTGGTATGAGAAGATACATGCCTATCTGGTTGCACATGGTTTTGAGAATAGTCCAACTGAAAGCACCTTATATGTTAAGTGTGCTAATGATGTGCTTCTGATCATTGTTGTCTATGTTGATGACATGTTGCTCACTGGTCCTATTGAGAAGCATATTGCTGATTTCAAGGCTGATTTGCATGCCTCATTTGAGATGTCTGATTTGGGGCATTTGCATCACTATTTGGGCATTCAGTTTATGCAAGTTGATGGTGGAATGGCTTTGTGTCAAACGAAATATATTGACACATTATTGCAGCATTTTGGTCTTGAAGACTGTAAGCCTATTGCCACTCCTATGGAGACAGGTTTACGATTGAGTTTCATGATGTTGGAGATGCATTTGATGTTGTTCTTTATCAGCAGGTTGTTGGATGCTTGATTTACTTATGCATTACTCAGCTAGATATTCAGTTTGCTGTCTCACAGATGAGCAGGTTTATGCATTGCCCAGGAGTCACGCATTGGAAGGCGGTTAAGCGCATCTTTCGCTACTTGAGTGGTACTCGGCTACTTGGGTTGTTTTATCCAAAGGGGGGATCACTACCGCCAGATTTGCATGCTTTTTCTAACTCAGATTCGACTCTTTTCTATGACACTCGTGTGTCCACCAGTGGTTTTTGCTCCATGCTTGGTAGCTCATGTATATCTTGGTTGAGCAAGAAGAAGCCTACTATGGCCACTTCCAGTTGTGAGGCTGAGTATAGGGCAACTTTCACAGCGACTGTTGAGTGTGTGTGGCTCAGACGCCTTATGGCTGATTTGGGTGTTGGCCAGTCTTCTGCCACCACCATCTTCACTGACAGTCAGAGCGCATTGGCAGTTGCGAGGAACCCTGTGTTCCATGCTCGCACTAAGCACATTGGGGTGCATTATCACTATATCAGGGAGAGGTTCTCTGCTGGGGAGATCAGCTTGGCATATGTGCCCATGCAGGAGAACATTGCAAACCTTTTCACGAAGGCTCTGCCTAGGGAGAAGTTTGAAGCTTTTCGCAAAGCTTTGGGCTTACTTCCTTTTGTGGAGTGATTTCCACATAGCTTGGCACTTCCTTATACATGAGTGCCAGCTCCTTGTTCACCGCATGACTCCCAAGGGGGATTTGTTGATATATTTAGGTAGTGATGTGTGTGAACACACTAGGACCGTCGGGGCATTTTTTTCCCTCTTTAGGAGTTTTTTTCCCCCGGCTTGTATATACGCCTATTGCCCTAATGGGCTACTTATCTTTGTACATTCTCTAGTAATACATTCAATATTGTGTGTTTGTGCTCCAAGCTCCTTCTTCTTCCTTGTGTTGTTCGCGTGCTTCTGCAGGCATCTATCTCCAACACAAATCACTTCTAGTAAATGTCCAATCATTCATGAAATGTGCCAACCTATACAACATCATAATTCAAGATATTGAAGCAATTCGAGGGCATAAACATTGTACTAAAATAGAATAAAAACCTTTGCTATTGAAGTAATCAACATGATTGTCCCTTAATGCAGTTATAGGGATGATAGAACCATCCACAACACTAATGAAAAAGGGGACCTTTTATAGTCTCAAGCTGGTCAACAAAGTTTGTGAGTCTAGAGCTTGCAAGCCACTAGGTCACCCTTGCAGTATAGAGATTAATGCTTAAACTTGAAGATCCAAAGAGCATAGTCAAACACATATGGAAGATATGATGAAATACATATGGAACAACAATGATGATTAGCCTCTAACCTAAATTAAAGCACATTAATTACCTATTGTTAGTAACTCAATCGATGGTTTATGTTTACAAAAGAGGAAAAAGAACCATTATTGCACTAACAAGTTCTTCTAGAAATTTCTTATCTATCTTGATCTTTCATATTTCTACAAATATCAATGTAATTGAAATATTTTTTACTAAAAGTTTTCATATATTTGTATGTAACCGAAGGATGGACCAAAACCTTTCTAACATAAAAAGGGAGAGATTCTATCACTTCTTTTGATTTCAAAATAGAGTTCAAACCAAATTTATCTATATCTAAAGAAGCAAAGATAGTACTTAGTAAAAATCTTCTTGAAATCAAATGATTATGAGAAATGCGAGAGGAATTCATTAATCTGAATATGAGAATTCGAAGTTGAAAACTATGGGATTTTCTAAGATTTAAATCCCCATGAGAAATAATTTCAAGGATATATAGAGGTTTAAAGAGGACCCTTTTGTTATATTTTTCAAAAATTTTGGAAGAAAAAGATCCCTCTTGCATAATTCTATCCAAGAAAATTAATCTTCTTTTAAAGTCACTAAACTTAAGAGATTGATCATTCAAAGAGCTAACCAAAAGGTCATTAGAAGATGATGGGAAATCCTCATCCGTAGAGTCTAATCTATAGCAAGAACTAAGGAAACTATGGGGGTGGAAACAAAAACATTAATATTATGATTTGGAACCCAAATTTCTATATGTTGAGAAGACTAGATGGTTGAGGAATGTTTTGGATATCTACGCCATAACATAGGAGTTTTCTTATTGATAGATCTACTCTTATCAAGGCTAGATTTTCCTTCCAAATTGAAGCCTCTTTAGAGTTTCTAAAATTACCTTCTATGTGTTGATATATTTAGGTAGTGATGTGTGTGATCACTTTAGGACCGCTGGGGCACTTTTTTCCCTCTTTAGGAGGTTTCTTCCCCCCGCTTGTATATATGCCTATTGCCCTAACGGGCTACTCATGTTTGTACATTCTAGTGGTAATTCATTCAATATTGTGTGTTGTGCTCCAAGCTTCTTCTTCTTCCTTGTGTTGTTTGTGTGCTTCCATAGACGTCTAACTCCAACAATTGGTATCAGAGCAGGTCGTGGCTTCATCCAGGGCATTGTCTGCACCTTTCCGGTTGCAATCTCAAAATCACATGAAATTTGGTAACCATACTCAAGTTGTTTCAAAGATCAAAACAGCTTCGCTATGTGGTGCCGAAATCGCGATCTGAGCTCATTTCGGCCTCTGAATGCACTATTGCAATGCTTGAGTAGGCTATTTTGTCTTTTTGTGTCAATAGTATATACCAGTTTTAGTTCGCCAGTATAAGTGTCTCGAAGTCTGCTACAGGTTTAGCAGAATTTGTCTAGGCAATTCTGCTCAACTTTTTGAGATACAGTCATTTTTTTGCATCAAGGTATTTTAGTCACCGACCATGGCTGAAAGCAGTGATGTATTCAGTATGTTAGTTGTTGAGGATAAGTTGGATGGTACCAACTACCCATTGTGGGCTTATATGATGCATCATGTATTAGTCGCAAAAGGACTACGGAATATTGTGTAGGGTGTTCAAAGACGTCCTGTTACACTAGGGAATACAGGTACTGCAAATACATGTACTACAAATACAGGTACTGCAAATATAGTTACTGCAAATACAGGTGCTAGAGTTGATGGAGATGGTGTTGAAGATGATGATATTCTATAGATTCTTGTTCATGTTGCCATTTTTGTTGCACCTACTGCAGAGCAAATTTGTTGGGATGGCAGAGATGCTCAGGCACATGCATTGATAGCCTTGTCTATCAAGCGTGCCATTATTCCTCACATTCACTCTTGCAAAACAGTTAAGGATGCTTGGGATACACTTACCACATTGTACCAGGCTAGGAATGAGGCTCGTGTTGCTTACCTCCGAAAAAACAATTGGAGAGTGAGCACATGAATGAAGGTGATTCTATGGATAGTTTTCTCACAAAGATCGAGGATTTGAAAGAACAGTTGATTTTTGCTGATGAAGTTATACCAGATAGCTCACTTGTGTAGACCGTTCTGAATGGTCTTCCTAACTCATATCAGAGTTTTGCTTCTACTCTTTGTTTGATGATGAAAGGCAATCCAAATGCCTTGTCATTTGAGGATTTAGTCTCTGTTCTGTTGCAAGAAGACCAGTCTAGGCAGAACAAGTCTATTATGCATGTTGCAGATCAAGCTTTCTTGGCTAGTTAGAAGGGCAAAGGTAAATGGAGCTCTTCTACTAGTAAGCAAAAATCTGCAAATGCTGCACATTCGAAGAAGGAAGACAAAGATGAGAAGAAAGCAGAAAAGCATAAATTGTTTTGCAAATACTATAAAGCCAATGATCATGTCATCAAGAGCTGTCCAAAACTGGCTGCTAAAGAGGCAAAGAAGAAAGAGGCAAGAATGGTCGTTGTAGAGGCCTCTACACCGAAATTAGAGTCTGCTAATCTTCTGCAGGAAGAAGAATGGGCGTTTACTATTGTTTGTAGTTTTGACCCATCTTCTCATGAGAATGCATGTCTGAAATAGACTCAGATGTTTGGTACTTTGATAGTGGGGCGACCAAACATATTACCTCGCAGCACAGTTTCTTCTCTTCACTCGAGCCTACCCCTACAAGGAATACTGTTACATGCGCCAACAACTCCTCCTATCCTGTTATGGGAGTTGGTAAGATCATTTTGACTACTGCTGAAGGTAGTTCTTTCACTTTGTCAGATGCTTTGTTTGTGCCAGGGATCAAGAAAAATATGTTATCAGTTTTTGCATTAGCCAAGATTAGCTTGGTTGTGAAATTTGTTGATGACAGATGTATAGTTCATGATCCGTCAAATGGCGATGTCATTATTGCTTCTGGTATTTTATATCATGGGTTGTATAAGCTCATAGCCTATGAAAGATTGGTAAATGATTTGGCATGTGCAGTACATGATTCTCAGGCTATGTTAGACGCAAAGCTTTGGCATGCATGCTTTGGTCATCTGAATTTTGCTAGTTTGCTATGCCTGGAGAAATCTAAAATGGTGTCCTCTTTGCCCAAACTTGAGGCACCTGGTAAACATGTATGTGAAGGCTGTATTTTGGGCAAAATGCAACATTCTTCCTTTCCAAAAGATGGTTCAGTTCGAGCTACTCAGAAATTGCAACTTGTATATAGTGATGTTTGTGGTCCTATGGAGACACCTTCTTTTGGGAACTATCTTTACTTCATGACTTTCATCGATGATTTTTCCAGGAATGCATGGGTATATCCATTGAAAGCAAAGTCTGAAGTGTTTATGTGCTTCAAACAGTTTTTGGTTTTGGCTGAAAATCTGTCAGCATGTAAAATGGGCGCCCTCCATTCTAATCGAGGGGTGGAATGTATGTGTTCTGACTTCTAGCTGAACATGGGATAAAACATCAGTGTATAGTGCCGTATACACCTCAACAGAATGGAGTTGCTGAACGAAAGAACATGTCATTCATGGAGATGGCGAGGTGTATGGTCAAGAGTCAGGCTTTACCACATAGTTTTGGCTTGAGGCTGTTATGTGTGCAACATATGTATTGAATAGGTGTCCCACTAAAGCACTGTAGTCTATCACTCCATATGAGGCTTGGCATGGTCGCAAGCCATCTATTGCTTATCTGCATGTTTTTGGTTGTCTAGCATATGCATCAGTGCTTGAATAACATCGCAAAAAATATGATGATAAAGTAGTAAGATGTTTTTTTGTTGGATACAGTTCTGAAAGTAAATGCTATCATCTGTATCATCCACAGCCTAAATGCATTCTAGCTAGTCGTGATGTTTTTGTGGAAGACTCTATTCAGCCATTGCTTTCATGTACTAAAAAGACATCAGTTAGCTCCTAAGACATGTATGATACTTTGCTTCCTATTTTTACAGGTGGACACTCTAGTGTTGGTCCTAATAAGGCAACTTCTCCGCCTTTGTAGGTTTCATGTGATGATGCATATCATTCCATTTCTGATGCAGATTTACATGATGCACTTATTGATGAGAGAGTTGATATTGAGCAGGCAAAAACTATGCCAAAATGGCTAGTGTAGACCTTGTGTGATAGCAAATTAGATGCACCTCTATCATATCATACTCGATCAGGCTCTCATGGTGCCTCTCTTGCATCATATTGCTATGCTATGGTTGCCTCTAGTCTCTCTGATGAGACTGAACCTGTTTCGTTTGATGAAGCACAAAATTGTGAACATTGGATGGTTGCAATGCAATATGAATATGATGTTATCATGAAAAATGGTAGCTTCTCTTTATGTGACTTGCCTCTTAGCAAGAAGGCCGTTGGCACTAAGTGGATATAAAATTTGAAGCATAAACCTGATGGAACAGTTGACAGGTATAAAGCTAGACTTGTGGAAAAGGGTTATGCATAGGAAAGAGGCATTGATTTTGATGAAACCTATGCCCCTACTTACAGAATGACTACTATTCATAGCATCTGTACACTTGCAGCTCATCATGGTTGGAATGTATATCAGTTGGACATTAAGAAAACATTTCTGAATGGTGACTTGCATGAAGAAGTGTATGATTTTTAGCCCCATGGCTTTGTGCAGAAAGGGCATGAAAACAAGGTGTGCATGCTAAAGAAGGTATTATATGGTTTAAAGCAAGCACCACGTGCTTGGTATGAAAAGATACATGCCTATATCATTGCACATGGTTTTGAGAATAGTCCAACTAAAAGCACCTTATATGTTAAGTGTGTTAATGATGTGCTTCTAATCATTGTGGTGTATGTTGATGACATGCTGCTCACTGGTCCTCATGACACACATATTGCTGATTTTAAGGCTGATTTGCATGCCTCATTTGAGATGTCTAATTTGGGGCATTTGCATCACTATTCGAGCATTCAGTTTATGCAAGTTGATAGTGGAATGGCTTTGTGTCAAATGAAATATATTGACACATTATTGTAGTGTTTTGGCCTTGAAGATTATTAGCCTATTGCCACTCCTATGGAGATAGGTTTACGATTGAGTCTTCATGATGCTAGAGATGCATTTGATGATGTTCTCTATCAGCAGGCTATTGGATGCTTGATTTACTTATGCATTACTCGGCTAGATATTCAATTTGATGTCTCACAAATGAGTAGGTTTATGCATTGTCAAGGTGTCAAGCATTGGCAAGCGATTAAGCGCATTTCTCCTTGCTTGAGTGGTACCCAACTACTTTGATTGTTTTATCCCAAGGGGGGATCACTATCACCAGATTTGCATGTTTTTTTTGACAGTGATTGGGCTAGTTGCTATGGCACTCATGTGTTCACCAGTGGCTTTTGCTTCATGCTTGGTAGCTCATGTATATCTTGGTTGAGCAAAAAGCAGCCTACTATGGCCACTTCTAGTTGTGAGGTTGAGCATAGGGCAACTTTCACAGTGATTGTTGAGTGTGTGTGGTGCAAATGCCTTATGGATAATTTGCATGTTGGTCAGTCTTCTGCCACCACCATCTTCACTAACAGTCAGAGCGCATAGCAGTTGTGAGGAACCCTATGTTCCATGCTCGCACTAAGCACATTAAGGTGCATTATCATTATGTCAGGGAGAGGTTCTGTGCTGGGAGATCAACTTGGCATATGTGCCCATGCAAGATAACATTGCAGACCTTTTTACGAAGGCTCTGCCTAGGAAGAAGTTTGAAGATTTCCGCAAAGATTTGGGCTTACTTCCTTTTGTGGATTAATTCCACATAGCTTGGCACTTGCTTATACATGAGTTCCAACTCCTTGTTCACCGCATCACTCCCAGGGAGAATTTGTTGATATATTTAAGTTGTGATGTGTGTGATCACTCTAGGACTGCTGAGGCACTTTTTTTCCTCTTTAGGAGGTTTTTTTTCCCTGGCTTGTAATATGCATATTGCCCTAACGAGCTACTCATCTTTGTACATTCTAGTGGTAATTAATTCAGCATTGTGTGTTGTGCTCCAAGCTTCTTCTTTTTCCTTGTGTTGTTTGCGTGCTTCTACAGACGTCTTACTCCAACACTATGTGTTCAATAGGAAAAACAACAAAACGATTCAAAACCATATTTTGCATATGGATGCATAAAGAGGTTTTACTTTTTCAATTAAACTTCTTTTGGAATGAATTTTTCTAGATCCTCTGACATGCTCTTGAAATGAATCAAAGTAGTCCTAAAAGTTTGACCAACATATAAGAATGAACTATCATAAATATTATATATTACATAGGCAACTTGTAAAAAATGAATTGGAATTAATGAATTATCTTCATGCAAATGTTTTTTTCTTTAGTGCCTTAAATGAAGAAGAGATTTTATTGAATAATTGGTGTAATGAGTATTAACTAAGGCCACTTTGAAAGAAGACCAATGAATAGGATAATTATCTAAGCAAAGCAAATAATTTAAATTAGATCTAGCTAAAAATTTGACAATTTCTCTTCCACTACTATAAACACGAGAACGAACAAAATTTGAGAAAGAGGTTGAAACAAATACCTGGTTAAAATTGAAACTCGAGGTTGTTGAATAAGTATTATGAGAAATGTCTTAATCAAGTCAAGAAAAGCAGATCAGCACCTGCTTCCTCTAACCTAGGCTAAAGATCCTAGGTTAGAGGAAGCACTAACCACACTCCCCATTTATGTAGAAGGGCTCCTCACAAGTAGTGGGGCCCTTAAATAAGGTTGCTTGTTACACTTGAGAGGTCATCCACGAAACGTGCAATTGAGTGCCCATGATCCTTTGCTAGAATCATTACTTAAATTCCTTTGCCATAAGAAATTATTAATGAAACTACACAAAGAACCCTTTGTCTGAAGAGACCCCCTTGTTTTGGGAAATAGATATAAATAAATAAAAAACACCAACCAAATAAAGAAAAAAGAAAGAGTTAAAAAATAACTAAATAATAAAACACCCCACAACAACATCAATAAACAAACCAACTATCAATTACACATATACACTCACAGATTCATAGAAAACACATAAGCCAAAAAGCATAAAATAAAATATATATAAACAAAATAAAGATTACCGAAATAAGAAAAAATAAACTAAAAAAGTAATAGTAATAAGATCAAATTTAAAAATAAAACAAAAGAAATCCAATTAAAATTTATCTCTAAAAATTTATAATAATAATAATAATAATAATAATAAATGTAAAATTATAAAATTAAGTTACATTAATTAAAAATTAATATTTTTTTTAAAGACACACACATCCATGTACATAAATACATGTACACCCAAACACAAACGTATGAAGAGATTAGTTGTCAGGGTATGCACACCCTTAAGAGATATTTCCAATAAACTCAAACTCCTCATACAAAAATCAAAAGATTTGCATGTTTGCTATGTAACTTTGATATATACCTTCATACGTTCAAAGTTATCCAAACTTACGAACCCAAGATAGAGAACACAAACACATACACATAAGAAAAAACAACAAACAAAAGAAAGAGACTACATAGAAAATCAATATAAGACATGAAAAATACAAACAAGAAAAAAAGCAAATACATAATGAACAACACTAAAAATTAAATTTTAAAAATAAATTTTAAAAAAATATAAAAAATAAATAATAATAATATTAATTATTACACAAGTATACATATAAAAATAGGAGACTATAAGATGACAAGGTAAAAAATTGCACCAATTTTCATAATTTTTCTAATTTATATAAATGGAAGAAAATACCCTATATAAGTTAATTCAAATAATATACAATATTTATAAGTTGAATTTACTCATAATTTCCTCCCTAAATTCTATTTGTCTAAGGATGTGATATTTAATTTCTTTCTATGTTCCTCAAATCTATCTTTTGTTAGCGCTTTGCTAAAGATGTCCACAACATTATCTTGTGCTTGCATCTATTGAAGTTCAAATTTTCTTTCAATGATCCTTTCTCTAATGTAGTGGTAATGATCCTTAATATGAGTTTTTTTGGAATGGGACAAGGAGACTTGGTGTGTGACAAAGTCTTGAAAATGACTTATGAAGGTGCAAGTTTGAATCCTCCCAATAGTTCATTTGCTTAAAATTATTTTTGCGATAAGTGCTTGCTTTATTTGGGAGATCAAATTTTGCGTATACTTTTCAAAGTTGATTTCAGGTAGTTTTTTTATTTTTGCTAAAGTTCATCATGGGTAGCATTCATAACTATATAATGGAGGCTTATGATCAATTGTAAAGCATCACTTAATCAACACTCAAGCTTAGCATTGGAGGAACATCTTGGAGTGCTATCTTTGGAGGAGGAGTTCTAAACTCCTGGAGGAAGTGTGCTCTACATCTCGAGACATCTGAGGGAGTTCGTATCAGCCAACTATCAACTTACTTGCTGAGTTATTGTGAGTAACAAGTCTAATTTTGTTCCTACTTGTTAGTTCATTAGTTTATATAAGTTAGTGTAGGTGAGCATTCTAGCCTAGTATACACTTTGAAAATCTTGTCTATTCTCTCTCTATCTCTCACTCATTTTCTTTTTGAGTCTTAAGTTGTGTATGCTAAGGTTCATGTGTTGGAAGATCCTGTAAACCTATGATTAATTGTTATTGTGGCCCACCCCACTTCCAACATTTGGTATCAGAGCATAGTTGACATACACCCTTAACAAGATGAGTGATTATAGACTTCAGAATGAAGATAAGCTTGAAGTAATGTCTAATTATCGAATTTTATGATGATGAATCTGTTAGTATCAAAGGACTTATGGAATATTGTCAATGGCACTTATCCAAGGCCAAGACAAGTCAAAGAAGAAGCTACTTCATCTTCTAAACAATCTCTTGTTCCTATTTCTACTCAACATGAGGTTAGTCACGAAGAAGAAGAAGAAAAAAGAAGAAGAAGAAGAAGGAAGTACTTCATCATCAAGAGTTTGTACTACTACCAGATTATTTCCTATAGAAGAGCAATCTAGATGGGATTCAAGAGATGCATACGCACTTTCATATATTCCCATGGGAGTTAAGAGGCATATTATACCTCAAATCAAGTCATGTAGGACACTCACCGATAGGTAGCCAACACAAGGATGAAAGTTGGTGAATTTGTTCAGTCACACATTCTGAAGCTCAAAGATTTAGGAGATCAATTACTTAGTGTTGGAATCAACATTTCAGATGAAGAGATGGTAAATATACTTCTAAACTCACTTTCATCTTCATATTGTGCTTTTATTACTTCTTTATCTATCTCTATAAGATAGAGAACTTTCATTTGAAGAACTACAATTGATGTTACTTCAAGATGAAGATCAACAAAAGAGTATGGAAGAGAATGATGAAGCCATGTTATCATCGTTGGAGGGAAAGAAGAAGAAGGAGACAAAGAAGGAGAAGAAGAGTCAACAATCCAAGAAGAAAAGTAAGTCTTCTAATCCTAAGTCTTCCATTCCTTCCCCTAATGCTTCCTATACACCCAAAGAAAAGTCTTTGACTACATCTGATTCAAAGAAAGAAGTATGCCATTACCGCAAAAAACTAGGCCATTACATGGCAAAATGCAAAACAAAGATTTTTAATGAGAAGAAGAAAGCATGAGGTAATAATGTTGAAGACGATGCATGTGTTATTATTGAAGAAGTAGCTATTGATCAAACAACATTAAATGAAATCTCAAATAATCCTTGGATTTTTTTATTATGGAGCTACTAAGCATATAAATAGGTTGCAGAAAGGTATTTTCTTCCATTTTTAACTCCTTAGGTAGAGGAGTGACCATTGTAGATGGTCATGATTTGGATGTTGTAAGTGTTGGAGAAGTAAACCTAAAGTCAAGAGCAGGTGGAAATTTCACAATTTCTAAGGTTCTTTATGTTCCAAGCATGAAGAAGAATTTTCTCTCTATCTCTACTTTCTTGTCATATGGTTATAAAGTTGTTTTTAAGAAAGATTCATATAAATTCTCTCACCTAATGAGGAGCATTGTGTACTTGAAGGTGAAAATAGAAGTGACATGTTTGTATTGTCCAGAATAATTCTTATTAATGTTGCTAGCTCTTCTATGACTAAGGATAACATGAAGTTATGGCATGCTATATTTGGCCATATCAATTACACAACTCTCAAGCACATCAAAGATCAAGGTATGATGGAGAGTTTGCCTACTTTTGTTTTACCAAATGATGCAGAATCATGTGAAGGATGTCTTAGAGGAAAGCTTCACAAACTTCCTTTCAAGAAGCATGGATACATCACTACCACAAGGAAGTTACAAATCATAAATTCAGATGTGAATGGTCCGATGAGAACAGATTCCATTCAAGGTTTCAGGTACTTGTTACTTTTATTGATGATTTCTCAAGATATTTGTGGATTTACAATCTTAAACTAAAGTCAAAGGTTTTTCCTCCTTTTAAGAAATTCTTCGCTATGGTTGAAAATAAAAGTTAGTCAATGATTTAGATTCTGAGAAGTGATAGAGGAGGAGAGTACATGTCTAAAGACTTATAGTATTTTCTTGAAGACAGAGGTATCTCTCATCAACTCACGATTACTTACATGCTAGAATAGAATGGTGTTGCATAGAGAAAGAATAGATAAGAAAGTTCCAAGCAATGTGGAATAAAATCAATCCACAAAAGAAAGTAAGCCCAAATGTTTGTGAAAAGCTTCAAACTTCTCCCTAGTAGATCCTTTCTTAAAAGTTTTGCAACATTATCTCATTTGGGCACATAAGTCAAACTGACCTCTCCAATAGAGAGTCTCTCCTAGATATAATGATAGTGCACCTCAATGTGATTTTTGTGAGCATGGGACACATGGTTCCTCACAACTACAAATGCATGATGACTATCAGTGAAGATGATGGTGGCATAAGACTTACCAACATCCCAACCATTCAAAAGGCATCTGAGCCACACACAGTCAACAATAGAAGTGGCCATAGTAGATTACTTATTGCTCAACCAAGATATTTTCATGAACTACCAAGCATGAAACAAACAACCACTAGTTGACACATGAGTGACATAACAAACAACCGAATCTAAAAAAGTGATGATCCCCTTGGGATAAAACAATCCAAATAGTTGGGTAACACTCAATTACAAAAAGATGCACATTAATCCCTTGCCAATTCTTGACTAATAGGATATGCATAACCCCACTCATTTGAGAGACAACAAACTGAATATCAAGTTGGGTTATGCATAAGTAAATCAGCATCCAAGAATGTGTTGATAGAGAACAACATCAAATCCATCCCCATCATCATGAAAACTCAATTGCACACCTGCCTCCATGGGAATGGTGATAGGTTTAAAATCTTCAAGGCCAAAAGGTGTCAATGTATTGTGTTTAACATGAAGGTATTCTCCCATCAACTTTCATAGATTGAATGCTCAAATAATGATGCAAATGACCCAAATTTGACATCTCAAAAGAGGCATGTAGATCAACCTTAAATTTAAAAATATGCTTTTCATTAGGACTAGTGTGAAGCATGTGGTGCTCGCTTCAATTCATACAATGTCTTTTTTAGTATCCTACTTTATTTTCATTATGTTTCTTTATGAAAACATGGGGCTGAAATACATACAGTTCTTCATGTAATTCGCTATTCAAAAAATGTAGTTTTAATGTCCAACTGATGTACATTCCAACCATGATGAGCTGGAAGTGCAGAAATGTTATGAAATGCAGTCATTCGGTAGGTGGGAGCAAAGGTCTCATCAAGAACAATGCCCTTCTTGTCAGGGGAGCACTAGATTGTGCTCTTTGACTACACAAGACAACATCTTAGAAATATACTTCTAATTACAAGAACATCCACATAGGGGAAATAATACAAAAATATGTAGCTGATACAAGAAGTCCCACAACCCGAGACTGATAGATATGGATAACTCGACTAGAGATTATACAAGAGGTATGAAACAAGATATCTGGATTGCAAGAACTCCCTTCAGGGAGATGAACTAGATACAAGAAATAACTCGACAATATCTCGTACTACAAGATTACAAGAGGACAGGGCTAGATATCTGAGAACTAGATAATCAGGACTAGAACAAGGAACAACACAAGAACTGGAAGTGGAACTTCGAAAGTACATACTTGATGATCACGACTCCTTGAGCTCCCAAGACTAGTATCCACAAGACTGAGTATGTATGTGGCCAATCCCCCCTTATAGAGGTGTTGAAAGGCGGTTTATCAAGGGTGGCTATGAATTGATGATGTCAGCAGTCTGAAAAGGCGGTTTATCAAGGGTGGCTATGAATTGATGATGTCAGAATTTAGAAAGTAGACAGTCAATATTAGGGTTTTTGCATGTTCCAGATGCAATGGAGGCATTGGTTTCTCCAAATTTTGAATCAATCATGAGATATAGAAAGTGACATGGAATCTAAGGTTTAGGATGGTTTCCTTTGTGTCCATGTCACTTCTCTCTATCATAACCTTTGGCAACAAGCTTAACCTCATACCTATCAATTGCTCCATCAAACTTATGTTTCAATTTGTATACCTATTTAGTGCCAATGGCTTTTTTTTCATGGAGTCAAATCACATAAAGACCAAGTATCATTCTTCATAATAATAGCATCATATTCTGATTATATAGTAACCATCCAATTTTTTGAAGGACAATAGCCTTTACTTTTAGAACTATAGCCAATAAAAATACATTTCATAGCCTTATCATCCAATTTTCTAAGTTGTTGTTCAGGCAATAATGCATATGCCAAACAACCACAAACATGTAGATGAGGAACATATGGCCTGCAACCATGCCAAGCCTCATATGGAGTGATATAAGGAAATGGTTTGTTGTGACACATGTTAAGTACATATGTTGCACACATAATAGACTCAAGCCAAAAGCTATGTGGTGAAGCCTGACTTTTGAGCATAGACCTCGCCATTTCCATGAGAGACTTGTTCTTCCTCTCAACAACTCCAATATGTTGAGGTGCATATGGTGTTATACACTAATGTTGTATCCCATGCTTAACCTTAAATGCATTAAACTCAGAAGACATATACTCCTCCCTTGATTAGAATGGAGGGTGCCCATTTTACATGTTGACATATTTTCAGCCATAACCAAGAATTGTTTAAAACATATAAATACTTCGAACTTTGTTTTCAATGAATAGGACCATGCATGCTTAGAAAATCCATCAATGAAATTCATGAATTATAGGTAATTCCAAAATGGTGGTTTGTGCATGAGACCATAGACATCACTGTGAACAAGCTACAACTTATGTGAAACTCTATCCGAGCCATCCTTGGGTAAGGCAAAATGTTGCATTTTACCCAAAATGAAACCCTCACAACATGCTTAGTATGTACCTCAAGTTTTGGCAAAGAGGACACCATTTCACATTTCTACAAGCAAAGCAAACTAGCAAAATTTCATATGATTGAAGCATGCATACCAACGTTTTACATCTTAAATAGCCTTAGAGTCATGAATTGTGCATGTTGAACTTATAAGAAAAACAAATGAATGAATAAGGACAAACTAGTGGTGAAACTCTAATATCATGTAGGAGTTACCACAACATATATAGATCAAGGTTAGAGAGAAAGGGAGATATTGTTACTCATGGGAAAAACACATGAGATATGGTTGTAATAGAAAGTGGACTCAAGATGAGGTGAACTCACCAATGAATTCCTAAAGAAATTGCTCTATATTTACAAATTGGTTTGGATTTAATGGTTGGAACCACGTCAATGTTGTTCTAGTAAGGGTGAGGCCAAACGATTCATATTGAACAAAGAATCCACCTACTCTACATGTAACACTTGCTTAAATTTAGCTATGTGATCATATGGCTCTCCAAAACCATCACAATGATTTCTCATGCATTTGGCTACTTGAATAGGCCTTAGTCTTCTTCCCAACTCCAATGGTCGAAGGACTATAAGGACAATAGGATGTACAGGCTCTAGACCTGGTCCTTCACCATGTTGTGGACTCATTGGAAAGGGTGGCCTATTCATATTTCCACTTCTTTGGTTTGCTTGATAGTTGGGATTGGTTCCTAGCATTGAGAATTACACATGTGGCCTAACTAGCACACTTTGTTGACTAGTTTGCCCTAAGGCTTGGTTTTCGTTGCTTTGTTGTGTCCTAGGAGGGTTTTGAGAAGTGGTCTTTTGATCTTTAGGAAGGCACTGGCAATCCTACATATCTCAATCTAGACTTGTCAAGGTTATCAACAGGCCAATATCTACTTTTATTCAAGTCCAGGTAGGTAACTCTAGACGAATCTTCTAAATGTTGTAACTCATAGATAATGGCGAGATGGATGCCTTCTCCCTATATGGGTGAAGTGGCTTGTAGCAATTTTTCAAGGCCACTTACAATGTAAACATATGTCAAGTCATCATCCTAAGGGATTTTGTATCCTCTCCACACATTGGCTAATACACATTTTCTCTAGGAGTGGTCACCACCACTATCAGTCCTAACAGGATTTTCAGGTTTCCTCTACTTCTCCTCTCTCATTGATTCCCTCTGGGTGATCAATCACTACATATATTTGTCCTAATTTATCCACATAGAATCCTCCACATTTTACAATCGGTCTTGGCACAATCTCTAAGTATGTAGAATTCTTCATTCTTGCGACAGACCTATTGAGGCCATCGAGGTAGATAGGTAGTCCATGCACATTAGTGGAAACATATTGCAAGGACATCCTATATGTTATCCGGATCTTGCTCACACACACACAGAGGTTACAAATGCAAAAAACACACATAAAAATAGAGACAACAAGAGACGAGTATAAACGTAGTATTGGGTGCAATCTCCCCCCATGCACTCTATTTCGACGGTCCATAGAGTGCATGTATTTATGGGAATTTTTTATTACGTCAAAAAGAGTGGTTACATGAGAGAGGCTTCGAAAAGCATGCATGTAACTGAAAGTTGGTGACTTTCGTAGAATTCCTCTTCTTTTGATATCAAAAACTGCAGTTTACAATGACCCTTATTCTAACCACTATTTTTCTAACAATTTCTAACAATAGAACCTTCTATGCGGATTTATTCACAAACTAAATTATAAATCAGATTTATTGATGTCCGCCCTAAAAGGTATTGATGTCCGCCCTTCATGCTTTCACGCCCTCACAAACCTTCAACTACTATATCAAAAACACCAAAACACATTAATACATTAATAAATTAACACTCCAACAATGCATTGTTCAACATATTCCATAATGTATAACATGCCCCTCAGTTGAAAAAGAAACTGACATCAGTTGATAAAATAGAATAAACATGGATGGCCAGTCACATGTTTCATCACTGAATGAAAATAAGCATGTTCCATGTTCAGAAAAACATGCATGGAAATGTTAATGGAAGAATTACATTAATGTGTCTGTGTATGATATGCAAAAATTAAGTGGTCATAATGAGGTGCTAATTGTGTTTTATGTATCCATTGACATTCTTCAATAGAGTGATTTTTATACTTAACTAAATATTGATGGTATTGAGTACTTGTGCGTGTAGTAGTGACATCATGATCATTATTTTCTCATGAACCAAGATTTCAGATAGTTATTCAATCAAAGGAGGGTCATCAAGAAGTGGAGTGAGTGGTAAAGTGCCTTCAAATGGTTTAAGTAAACTAATATGAAAAGAGTTATGTATATTCCAATGAGATGGTATATTTAATCTAAATGAATTATCATTATTTTTTTCTATAATGCGAAATGGTCCATAATAGCGTGGTGCAAGTTTAATTTTAGGATGCTACAAAATATTTTTGAGATGTCTTTTAATGATATGCAACCATACAAGATCATTTTCCTTGAATGCCTTGGCTAATCGTTTAGTATTGATATTACGTGTGTATCGCTCTTGACTTTCCCTAATGTGCTCGTGAACATCGTGAAGTATAGAAATCTGATCTTGAGCAATAGAATTAGCCATCGGAATGTCGGTTTGGGTGAGTGACATGGGAGTGGGAAGCTTTTTATCATAAACAATTTCAAAAGGTGCACAATCAATAGTGGTGTGTGTGGTGTTATTGTAAGCAAATTGAAGCAATGGCAATTTTTCATCCCAATTAGTTGGACTATCTAATGAATAACAACGTAATAAATCAAGAATAGTACTATTTGTAGCCTCACTTTGTCCATTACTTTCGGGATGAAATGAAGAGCTAAAATCTATTTTAGAACCCAACTGTTGAAATACGACAACCCAAAAATGATTACAAAATCTAACATCATGATCAGATATTAACATTAATTTAGGAAATCCATGATGTGGGAAAATGCATTTAATGAATAATTTTGTAGCTTGAGGTGCAGACAAAGTTTTTCTACATGGAATGAAATATGCATATTTACTAAACCTATCAACTATTGTCCAAATCATATCATTATGTGAGGAAGTGATGGGAAGACCTATGATAAAATCCATAGAAATCTATTCCCATGGTTCGTTTAGAATGGGAAGTGGCATTAATAATCCATATGGTTTACCATGATGATGTTTTACATGCTGACATACAATGCATTGAGAAACATAATGTGCAATATCTTTTTCCATGTGCGACCAAAAGAAGAAATCTTTGCATGCAAAAATGGTGCTTTGTATGCCTCTACGACCCATGTCAGATGGTTCATGCATTTCTTTGATGACAAAATCTTTAAACGCTTGAGTTATGCATAATCTATGTTGAAAATAAAGAAAAGCATTATGAAATGTATAATGTCCATTAAATAAAGATGCACCATTGTTGAAGTCATGCCATGCACGTGAAAAATACAAATGAGATGCATAAGTGGAAACCATTTTTTGAAAATAATGTATTTGGATGGCATAAATATTATGCAAAACAACAGAATGTGAAGGAAATCGACTAAGGGCATCAACTACAACATTAGCTTTACCAGGCTGATATTGGATCATGGGTTGGAAATTTTGAATGAATGATGCCCATTTAAGATGGCGATCAGAGATTAAGGGCTGATTTAATAAATGCTTAATAGCATGTTGATCGGTTTTTATTAAGACCTCAGAGCCCATAAGATAGTGTTTCCAAATTTGCAAAGCATCCACAACTGCTAACAATTCTTTATCATATGTACTATGATTATTTTTTGAGGACTTAAGCTTCCTACTCTCAAATGCAATGGGATGATCATTTTGCATTAATACTGCACCTATCCCTGAACCACTAGCATCAGTAACAACATGAAAGGGTAGTGAAAAATCAGGTAATTGTAAAAGAGGTGTATGTGAAAGTGCATGTTTGAGTATTTCAAAGGATTGTTGTTGGGTAAGTCCCCATGCAAATTTTATTTTCTTTTTCAATAACAAGGTAAGGGGCAATGCTAAATAAGAAAAATTTCGAACAAACTTCCTATAGAAACTAGCGAACCCAAGAAAAGAACAAACATCATTGACTGATTGTGGTGTAGGCCATTCTACTATAACTTTAATATTTTTTGGATCCACATGCACACCTTCACCTGAAATAATATGTCATAGATATTCCAGCTTACATTGAAAGCAGTAACTCTCTTCAGGATTAGCGTAAAGAGTGTTTTCTCATAGTAAATGAAAAACTGTTTTAAGATGCATCTCATGCTCACTATCATTCTTACTATAAAAAAGTATATCATAAAAAAAATACAAGAACAAAAGCTTGGTAATCAAGAAAAATGTTGTTCATCATTCGTGCAAATGTAGCAGGGGCATTAGTAAGTCCAAAGGGCATAGCTCCTCATAATTTATTTAAAAGATCATCTATTCGAGGTATGGGGTATCTATTCTTTATAGTGATCTTGTTAAGGGCTCTATGATCAATGCACATTGGATAAGTTTTATTCTTCTTCTCTACTAAGAGAATTGGTGCTCCAAATGGGGAAGAACTAGGCCTTATAAGTCCTTTTTGTAGTAGGTCTTTTACTTGGTTTTCTATTTCCTTTTGGTGTAGTGGGCCATGTCTATAAGGTGCTTTATGAGGAGGAGAACTACCAGGGACTAAGTCTATGCTATGGTCAAAGGATCCTCGAGAGGGTGGTAGTTCAGAGGGATACTCAGACATAAAACAATCCTTATAAGTAGTCATGAAAGGTTTATGTGTATCAGGAAGTGTATGCATATAATCATTGATGACATTGACAAAGAAAATGCATGAATTGAATCCCTTCCTAAATGCACGTTTTACTGGAGTATGACTAATCAATGGAAATGGCTAGAAATCATGCCGTGCAGACAAAGTAATGATTTGACCATTAAATTCAAAGTTAAAAGTATGTGTATGGTAGTCAATCCATGGGTTATAATGATGACGAAAAGGCATACCTAGTATAACATCGTAAGATTGCAAAAGTGCAATTAAAAATGTTCGTAAATCAACATATGGACCTATGCTAATTGTAACATCTTGTACTTCTCGTGTTACATTATAACGATTACCTTGAAATGTAGCTTTTACTTTATACAAAGAAGAAAACGTTTTTAATTTAAGTTCTTGTACTAATAAATGTGAAATGATGTCATGTGAACTACCATTGTCATGTAGAATTTTAACGAGTTTGTTGTTTATAGTACCCTACATGCATAGTAGAGAATGAAGAGAGATATCGTTACCCAAGGTACTTAAGTCCTTCTCCAATGATTCCTCTGTCCAAAGAGGAGGAATTTCTTCATTGTGGGCCTCCATGTTATGTAATTGGGTTGTAGATGGTTTCATGTTAAGAGGTCGCAATCGGCACTTCATTTTTGTATGTCCAGGTTTGCCACAATTCCAGCAGATGATTCGTGGTCGCTTCTGTTGGGCATCCATTGCTGAAGTTTGTAGGGTAGGTGGTTTGGTAGGTTGGAGAGATGAAGCAACAGGTGTAGTTGAGTAATTGGATTGCAGTGGACAAGGAAAACTAGGGTAAGATGGGGCATTAAAAGTACGTTTCATGGGAAGATTTGGTTTAACAAAAAGTGGTCGTTGACGTGGTTGTTGTAGACGAAGTGACTTGGTTATGGACTGGAATTCTTTCTCTGCATCATAGGCAAAAGATATAGCTTCGTTGAGGGTTGTAGGTCATAAGGTGTGAAGCTTAGCTTGGATTCCCACCTCCAAACCATCTTCATATTTCCGCTGCAAGCTATCCTCCGGTACATCTTCAAGCATTCGAACCAATAGTAAATTTTGCCAGAACTGCTCCGTGTAGGTAGTAACCGTATCACCCTCCTTCCATGTAAGGGTCGTGTATGCATGTCGAACATGTAAATGGTATTGAGGAGGAAGAAAAGAATCCTTCACTTTATCTTAAAAAGCCTTCCATGTTGTTGGATGCTGTAGCTCAGCGATGAGTAGCACCTCCTTTAATGTCAATCCGGGAAGACGTGAGGATGGTATGAAGACCACGAGCAAGTGGAAGCACAAGTTCATGAGTGAGAAGCACACAAGCATGCACACACATACACGCACACGCGCACACACGGCAAGAACAAAGAGAGTAAGACAATGGAATCACTTCTATTGCAGCCAAGTTCTCATACAAGCTCAAACTACAAGAAGCTACCTAAAAATGAGCTCTCTAGCTCTATTTATAGTTTTTGACTAGCTTTGGCCCTGTCCAGACCTAGTGTCCGGCCTAGTTAAAAATTAGGTTCCAGGGCTTATTTGAGGGCTCAAACGAGATCTAAAAACTATGAAAATCGGCAGGCAACTACTTCTAAGGCTCCTCAAGCTCGAGGACTCCTCGGCTTGTACAAAATGGAGCTACAAAAAGGTGAAAATGGTATTTACAGGGGTTTTTAGTGATGAGAATCACTGTTAACTGGTGTAATGGTTTTGAAAAAATAAAGGGTTGCCTTAGTGCTAGATCTGCTTGTATGCTCGTACTTGCTTCTTCTCGTATACAGCCAACACTCTCCCCCCCTAGCGTCTGTCGCCTCTGACAGACCTCTGCTCCACTATTTGATCAATGTATTCTTGCAGGAGGTCGGTTGCCACTTCTTGTTCCTTGATGCGTAGTCCCCGAACCAAGTCTCTCTGGAGGGTCTCCCAATTGACTGCACCCGGTATGTCCGGTTGTGGCGTTGTGTAGAGTTCTGAGTGCATGGTTTGTTCACACGCGAATAGATGTAGCAGGTGGGTTGGGCGTGGTGCGAACACTTCTGAGTGTGACTCCCAGAACCCCGTGGTAAACATATCGTCGAAAGTTTGCTTATAGCAGGCAGGGAGATATCTGATGCGTGCGTGCCATGCATAAGCAACTCGTATGCTTGGGGTTGTGCTCATATCATACAAGAGGTCATAATTACCATTGATGAAGCCGGGAATCGGAGGCTGAATATGGCATACATTGCGGAAAGTTTTGAGCACCACCTGCATCATATCGAATATCTTGAGCATCATCTGGGCAGCCACATCTGGCATGGGGTGGAGGCGTGGCAACCAATGTCTGATGGTTGCTATCATGTAAGATACTGTGGGGGTGCTGGTTGGGGGTCCAATGGCGGGGTAATTAAGCCATTCTCTACAGTTTACATTGTTCTGAACCTTGATGGCGAAGGCTTTCCATGATCTTCTTCTTTGTACTGGCCCATAACAAGGGTTATACTTCAAATGCATGGGAGCGTGGTCCCATGTTCTCAGCATGTCCGGGTATGTTTCCAGTAATCTTTGCCTCCAAGTAGGTTGGAAAATCGCCCCTTTTCTGGCTGCCTCTGGTATATCTTCTGGTTCGAACTGGGGGCGAAGGTAGGGCACTTGTTGGTGACTCTTTTGATCTCTGCGTTGTAGTCGGCCAACAATACAAAATATGGCTTATATTGTAATTCAGAGCTCGTGATGAGTCGTCTAGGAGCAAGGTGCCTGAAATACTCAGATTGAAGTATGGTTTCTTCAATGGCCTTCATTGCTAGCATCTGAGTTGCTACGCGCTCTTCGTGAGTGTGGCCCATCTCCTCTACCTGCTTCATCCATGCTGACGGGGGTTCCTCATATGTATCCTGGCCTTCCTCCGTAATTCTGCCTCCTGGAAGGGGTTGAGGCTCATAATTGTCTTCAAATGTCTCCTCCACTGGAATGACTACTGTGTCTTCTTCTATGGTTTGATCAGGTGGGGAGGGAGGTCGTTCATACTGTAACAATTTAATTTTTAGTTCTGCCACCTGTTGCCGTAGCTCAAGTACCTCATTGGTTACTGGTAATTCTGGCTCTAGTGAGGTTGCAGCATTGGCCATCTCTTTAGGTTCGCGTTGATGTGGTGTAGGCACTTGGGCTTTCTGTAGGTCTTTGACTTGGTCAGCAAGCTGATCATGTGCTTCTAAGAGATTGGCATAGGTTTCCAATACTTGTTGTATGGTTTCTGAGGGGATGGCTTGGAATTTAGCAGGGTCGATGGGTGCCCCTGGAGTATTTTCCATGGCTGCTTCGAGGTTGTCTTGATTTTGTTGCTGTAGTCTTTTGTTTTCTTCTTGGGCAGCCGCTAAATGGCGTCGGAGTAGAGCCATGTTTCGTTGTAGTCTAGCGTTACGGGCTAGCTGATCTCTAAGTTGTTCTTCCGTTGCCCTACTCTTCTCTGTATGTGTGGACTCGAGCTCCACCTGATATTGTTGGAGGGTGGTCACCTCCTGCTGTAACTCCCTATTAGACAACTCCAAGGCAGTGACACGTGCCTGGAGGTGGGATGACAATGTACAGAGCTCCTTATTGTTTTCTTCTAATAACCTGTATTCCTGTTTAAGTTGGGCAGCAGCTTTGAGCATGGTGTTGAGTGCATGACTAAATGAGGTGGGTGCAGGGGTGAGGGTGGAAGATGCAAGGGGTCGGGAGATGGGAAAGGGAAAAGTGGATGTTGTGCCTACAGTGTTTGGAAATGGCGACGTGAGTGAAATGACACGTGGTGATGTTGGAATAACAGTGGTGGTGGGTGATCCTGTGGATGGTGAGATGTCCATGGGATCGGACGTGAGAGTGTGTGATTCGTGAACTGTGAATACAGGAATGGTGGGTGGTGTGATAGTGGTGGCAGTGAATGTGGGGGAGTGGGGTTGGGAAAGGGACTTTTTATTATAATTATCCACCTGCTGGAGTATATTTACAAGGTTCGTCCAGAATGACGGTTGGGTGACTTGGGGTTGAGGATGAGGCAGTTACCAGGGAAGTGGTGGATAGTGTTTGGGTGTGGGTGAATGGAAAAGGATGGGGTGAGGTCTGGCTAGTGGCAAGTGATTGTCCAAGGGCGGGGAGATAGGAAGGGTGACCTATTATGGTTTGATCGGTGGCAGGATGACCAGTGTGAGGTTCAAAAGTTAGGGTGGAAGTGATGGATGTGGGTAAAGGGAAGGATGTAAAAACAGAGGTGTGTACAATGGTTTCAGGATGGGTGGACATCGGTTGTTCAGAAAGGCTAGTGGAGAAGGGTTCTGAGGGTCGAATGGAAGGTGACGGTGGAGATGGTACCTGAGTAATTACCTCTTGTTCGTCAGCGGGACTTGGGCTCGTCATGTGAACATCCTCTGAAATGGTGGTAGGCAGGGTAGTAGAGACTTCCATTTGAATCATTTTCCCTCGTCGTGGCCGTGTATCAATCCTTCGTTGATCATAGATAGGGTTTTCCTGATAGACCATTGTCCTCAATGCTTCCCCGATCCCACATGTCTCTGCCAATAGATTCAATGATTCCACAAAGTGTGAGTCGACATTCTCGGTTTGAAGCATCTGGTTCACTAGAGCTCTATTCGCCTCTTCTGTCATCTTATGTCTTCTCTGTACCTGCTTGATTGTCTTGTACAGCCGTCTGAGTTGTGCTGTGTAGGCACGGGCCTCCTCTTCACTGTCTTCTGGGTCATTTCTTTGTGCACCTTCCTGAACTTGTGTGTTTGGGTCAAGAGGATGTTGTGCCACTTCTTCCCCATGTACTCTGCTCGTCTCGCCCCGTGGCTGTTCTCTTTGGACTGATGCACCCGGATCAACATTGTCAGGGGAATCTTCACTGTCTGATAGGGGGACCGTCTGCAGGAATCTTTCAAAATCGAAGTTTGGATCTTCTGTGAAGGTGGCCATAGATGCAAACTCTTCATCGGTAGGTAGTGGAGGGGCGGATGGAACGGGTTGTACCACCTCCCCAGCTTAACCTCCTTGAAGATGGATCGTGAAAGGTGTGACCTGAGCTTCTGGTCGGGGAGAAGCTTCAGTCGTGGCTTCTTGAGGGATCGTTACCTGGGAGAGCGATCCACGCATTCGTTTTGCAGGCTGGCTCCCTGACTTCCGCCCTTTGAACAGCTCCAGTTGTGCATACTTTAGGGCTCGGGCAACTGGCACATCATATGCCAGACATCTGTAGATGATTCTTGTAAGCGCACAACAGCCATGTAGAGTAGGCCACACCCCGCTTGCCTGCCTCATACACTTGGTCCAAGATCCATACAGGCATCTTAATGGGCAAGCTTCCAGTCTCTGCTAGATATAACCCATACCATATCTTCTTGTGAGGTTGGGTGAAACGGTCCTGAGCTGGGAATGCGAAGTGTTGGAGACACATCCGCAAAGGTATGGCGATGTTGGGGGTGAGGGCGCACATTTCTTTTAGCTTCTTGATTCTATTGCTTTTCATCGACTCAGGTATCAAGGGTCGCGGTCAGAAGGTACATGCGTGCCATACATTTGAAGTGCTTCCCTGATTAGAGTAACATTCAATTCGAACTTCCTCATTTCCTCCAGATTTGACAAGGAGGGCACCCAGAATGTGCCTGAATGATCTTTATCTCCTGTCGGCTTCAGCGTGGCAATTAGGTAGTAGCACCTGAGGAAATCGGGTTTAGGCAGAGCTGCACTGAAATAAGTTTGTAATCCTGCTTTTTGCCAGATATCTTGAAGTGGAGCTGCATTTTGCAATGCTTCGAATTCTCGTGAGAAGAACTGGAACGTCCACCACACTCCTCCACATTCCATCTTGGACTCCCAGATATGATCCGCGTCTCCCAAATCTCCTGGCATCTCATTGAACCAGTGAGAATGCCCCTTTACTCTTTCAGTTAGGCCATTTGGTGGATCTGGAATAGGAATTCTCCGCACATTCGCGAACTCCTCAGGTCGAGCTGTTGGTGGGGCCTCCACCGGCATGGCATCCCAATTGATTGGAGCACCAGAGCCTGCCTGAGAACTTGTGCCTGCTGCTGTTGCCATGAGAGTAGGTTGCTTATCTGCTGGAAGAAGAAAGGCACATTAGTGTTGCATAGGAAACAAGATGTAATGGTGTTCCCTTCACAATACTAACATGACAATCCCAGAGGTCAGTGGTTAGTGGTGAAGTGTTTGTGATAGGTGTGAGTGGTGATTAGAGGTCAGTGTCATCCTAGATGCATACTTTGGTTATGCAATGGCTCAGAATGCTCCTGTGTTAGTATGGGCAGATTTACAGAATTGGGTCAGGGGGTTTAGTACATAGTTTAATTCTCCACACCTTGATAGAGGAGTCGTAGCTCTTAGAGCTAAAGACAGGTGAAGGTTTCTGGATGAGAGTGTGATGTATTTGGGACCTTTTGGGTACCCATTTCCAGACATTCCTAGGGTTGATGGGAGTGGGGACAGTGAGAGGTGTAGGTATCTTGTCATTTTCTGAGTTGTTGGCCACGAGTGCTTGTGAAAGTTGCTTCATCCTAGTGCCTGAAGGTGAAGTAATTTGGGCTTGTAAGCAGGCCTTGGGCACCCATATCTGTCTAGCATTAGGGATGGCCTTCATTGACCGCTTAGGAACCCAAATAGAATTGGTATGCCAAGGGGTTATCCTAGGGGGCTTCTTCACTTTGTTCCTTGATGGTGAGGCTCGTTTCTTGTCTCCTTGAGAGTCTGCTATTAGAGTTGTGGGTTTCCTATCCTTGCGTATCCAGATCTGCTTCGCACCACGAGATGCTCCGTGTTGCACAGGTTGGTGCTCCTGTCTCTTGATCAGCAGCCTCCCTCGTGTCGAGTGACGTTTGGTCTGCTCGTCTAGAATCTTCCTTGGATCAGTTAGGAACTCCTTATTGGCTCCTGTACCTTCAGTAAGATTGACAATCCTCTGCACCATAGAAGTTTGTACAAGGACAACATTGTTATCTTCATGTGGATTCTTGGAGGGACCAGGAGTTGGTGCCTGTTCTATTGGTTTGAGTGCTTGATTTTCTAATTCAATCGTGAGACGGCTTTGGCCTACCCAAGCCTGAAGAAGTCCACTTCTTAGGTTGAGGTTGACTGCGTGATCATAGATCCAGTCTTGGCCTAAGACAAGAGGTTCGGTCAGGTCCTCATCTTCACACACTAGCACTTTTGTTGTCATGAGGACCTCTTGTATGTAGAGGGGAAGATCCACCTCTCCCATGCAAGGGGTTTCAACACCTCCTAATCCTATCAGATATGCTTCTAGGGGTTTTACCTCCAATTGCAACTGCTGGCAATAAGAAAGCCGAACTGCACTTGTGGCTGCTCCTGAATCAATTAATGCTCTCACGCTTGTGCTGCTGTCTCTTTGTCCTATTTCTAGGGTCACAAAAGGTCGTCGGTCCACTATCTTATGGGTACGTTCACCTGCAGTCTCACACATGGCCATGTGATAGCCTGGAGACTCTTGAGTGTCAGTCATAGGCTGATCCCTCCCTTGTCTCCTCAACTTCATTCGTCTGATACGCTCTAAGGCCTCTGCCTGTGCTTCTTCTCGAATTCGTTTTTCCTCCTCTTTACGTTGCTTAGCAGTATTGAGTCGACTTAGCATTTCCTCCGTGAGGGGTTCCTGATACAGCTTGACTCTGCATCCGCTAATATAGTTTGGGAGGACATCCCCCTCTAAAGTGCTAGTTGTACTGCTCCACTCGTGGAGATCCTATTGATGATCATAGGTCCGTAGCCTCTCTTTTCTAGCTTTCTTGCGTGTTGTTTCAATGTGTAGACTAAAACTAGATCTCCTGCTTTCAAGCCCTTATCCTTCACATGGGCATCAAAGTATGCCTTTTGCCGTTTCTTTGCAGCATAGATGCCTGCTGCTGCTCGTAGCCTCGTCTCACCTAAACGTTCTAGATCAAAGATCCTAGAGGACAACTCATGTCCATTCCACTCATGCTCTTGTGCTACTCTTAAAGCTGGGATTAGGAAATCTAATGGTAGCACCGCATTCTTTCCGAAGACCATCTGAAATGGTGTGGCATTGAGTACCGTTTTGTAGGCAACTCGGTATGCCCAAACAACATGATGAAGTTGTTTGTCCCAATCAGAGCGTTTATTATTTACAAGTTTCGTCAATACGTTACATAGGATCTTATTCGTGCTCTCGGCTTGTCCGTTAGCTTGTGGGTGATAGGGTGCAGACTTCTTATGTGTCACCATGAATTCTTGAAGGAGATTTTCAATGACCTCATTCAAGAAGTGCGTACCTCTATCACTAACCAACTCTATTGGTAACCCATATCTAGTGAACACATTTTCGAATAAGAACTTAGTCGTCGTTTGAGCATCATTCTTTGTCGTGGCTTTTACTTCCACCCACTTTGTAAGGTAATCTGTGGCTACAATAATGTATTCTGCATGGGAGTTTCTAGCTGGGGGGTTGATGGGACCTACAAAGTCTATACCCCACTTTGAAAATGCACGTCCTCCCATCATTGGTCTTAAAGGCATTTCATCTTTTCTTATCGGATATTGGGCACGTTGGCATGTGTCACAACTCTTCACATAAGTGTGTGCATCCATATGAAGAGTGGGCCACCAAAGTCCTGAGAATAGAATGGTCTTAATTACTCTGTCAGGCCCAAAGTGTCCACCTGCAGCACCGCTGTGTGCAGCTTCTAAGACTTTCAAATAGTCTGATTCATGAATGCACAGTCTTAGGTAACCATCCTTGCCTCTTCGATATAGATTGTCTCCTACTAAGGCATAGTCTTGAGCCTCTTGCTCCATGCTCCGTTTTCTTGCAAGACTAGCCTGATTGGGTAATGTTCCCGATCTCATGAACTCGACCAATGGAGCACTCCAATCTGGGATTAATGACACATGATAAAGAGTGGCATGTTCCACTGGGGGTCTCTTCTGGCACACTGGACAATTGTGGATCCACTCTTGTATTTCTTTGTCCATGCTAGGCCAATACACTCCTAAGTGTCTTAGATTCTGCAATGTTCGTTGTTTAGAGTAGTGATTTCCTAGCAATCCCTCATGGGCTTGTTGCAACCAACTAGTATGTTCATCTTCCTCGACACAACAAGCTAATACGCCCTCGGTATCTTGCTTGTACATACTTCCGGCCAATATTTGATACTTTAGTGATTTTACAATTTCCTCTTTGCTTGTTTTCACATTTTTATTTGCAGGCCCGAAGGTTAGGACTAGTACCAACTTATTTGCCCATTTAGGAACAACTTCTAAATTGAACAGATAAGCATCGGGCAATTCATCAGACACTCCTTGCGGTGGCTCTCCTGAAGTGATGCGAGAAAGATGGTCTGCCCTTAGATGGGTTCTACCTTTCTTGACAACAACTTCAAAGTCGTATTCCATTAGTAAGAGGAACCATCTTACTAAGCGGCCTGTATTGCAAGGTTTATTGACCAAATATAGTAAAGCTTGATGATCAGTGAAAAACTTGAACTTATTGGCCAATAGATAGTGTCTAAACTTCTTCACAGCATATACCATACCTAAGCCTTCCCTCTCCGTTGTGGTATAATTTCGCTCAGCTGCATTTAATTGCCTACTAGCATATGCTATCGGCAAATCTCGGTTTCCTTCACCTGTGGGTTGTGCTAGCACACATCCTATTGCATGACTGGAGGCATCTACATGGACATGGAAGGGTTTGCTCCAATCCGGAGTAGTCAATATTGGTGCTGTGCACAAACGTCTTTTCAGCTCGTTGAAGGAATTCTCGCATTCCTCGTTCCACTCAAAATTTGTTAACAACCCATAAAGAGGTTTAGCTATGATGGCATACATGTGGATAAACCTACGGTAATATCCACAATGGCCCATAAAGGCTTGTACCTCTTTAACATTCCTTGGTCTTGGCAACTCCGTTATTGCTCTTACTTTGTCTTCATCTGTTGAAATTCCATTCTTAGAAACAATGTGACCTAGGATCTTACCTTGTCGTACCATGAACACACACTTCTCTGGGTTCAGACACACTCGATAATCTCTACACTTGTTGAAGATTTGTCTGAGCTCAGGGATGTGGTAACTTCTTTCTTGGGAATGAGTGCATAAATCATCCACATATACTTCTAAGCTCTTTCGCAAGAACTCTTTGAAGACATGACACATGAGCCTTTGGAATGTTGCAGGTGCATTGGTGAGCCCAAATGGCATCACACAAAATGCAAAGATTCCCCATTCTGTGGCAAAGGCTGTTTTGTGTTGGTCTTCGGGGGCAATGGCTACTTGGTTGTAACCTGAAAATCCATCAAGGAAGCTGTAAACTTCCTTGCCTGCAACACGCTCCAATAGATGTTCGGTGATTGGAAGTGGATAACTATCTCTGATCGTAGCGGCATTAACTTTTTTAAGGTTAATGCACACTCGCAATTTCCCATTCTTCTTGGGCACCACTACAATGGGGGACACCCATTCAGTGTGCTCAATCTCATAGATGAATCCAGCTTCAATCAGCCTGTCAATTTCCTCTTTTATTTTGGCTGCATAATTGTCATTATATGTGTAGGGCTTTTGTTTGGTGGGCTTGGCATCAACAGTCATCGGAATCGTATGAGAGCAAATCTCTGGATCTACTCCTTTCAAGTCTCTATAGTGCCATGCGAACACATCCCTATATTCCCTTAATAGAGCTACAAGCTCTGCTTCTTCTTTTGCACTTAGGTCATCTCCTATGTACGTACATCGTTCTTCGTTCCCTTCAATGGCCACTACAATTTTTTTGGTCTTTTCTTTATTGTCATATGCTTCTCCTATAATGGCCTCTCTCTTAGGCATTCGTACCAAAATTTTCCGGTCTTCCACTTCATATTTCTTGAAATTTTCTGGTACTTCAAACAATGATTCTTTCTCTTCTTGTTTCACTGCTTTTCTTTTCTTTTTCTTTTGACCCCCTTCACTTCCTTCTTTTGAATTTATCGTTTTAATACTTGTGAGGGGTTCTTCTTCTTTTTGGGTTAACACTCCTATATCTTCTAAATAGTGTTCCTCTGAGTCAAAGTAAGTATCCATCACAATGGATTCGAGATCATCGTCATTCTCTTCTTCTTCTATGAACTCACTAGGATCACACTCTTCCAACAGAGGTTGACACATGAACACTGAAATATCATAACCCTCCTCATCACAATGAGGTGTCCATTGTTCTTCATTGACTGCAATGTCCATGGTAGCTAAGATTTCTGCCCAACCATGAGGCTCAAATTCCTCATCTGGAAATATCATCGGTGTATAGGCTGGGTCTTTTATTGGTCTATCTCCTGGGGGAGTTCCTTCTTCTCTCACTTTCAGGCGCTTTTCCTCTTCCTCCGCGACCTTGCACATCCACAAGTGAGTATCTTCATGCAGCCAGGATGGATCAGGTGAACTTCCAGAATGCACGGAGATAGAATCTTCTTTCGCTTTGTGGATAGGATTCCACTGTAGGGGTGGTACATCTCTGAAGGTGTAATCCTTCAAATTGACCTTGGTGGTGACCCCTAAGTGCTGTAAGTACAAGGAGTTGGTTCCCCAATCCTGTACTATTTGCAATTGTCGTAGGAAGGGTCTTCCTAGGATCATCTCGTAGGCATTATTTTTCTCAAAGTCACATATAGCAAATGTATGTTCAAACTCTACACCACAAGTGGTTAGAGTTATCCCTTCAAGCAATCCGAGAGGTCTTTCAAAATGACCATCTGCCATTTGAAGTTTCATTCTTGTTGGTCTTAAGGTGGGTTTGCCCCATCGCTTCCACAAGGAGGTGGTCGCAATAGCGACACCAGCACCCGAATCCACAATTGCTTTGGTTGTGTAACCTTGATAGGTGATCGGAAGATAAGTGTTACCTTCTTCACCTTCGCTCATGTCTCCTATCTTGTCGAGAGGTATCTCTGGTACTTTCTGCTTAGGGCCTACTTTTGGCATATTGGAATCAAGTTCTGGAACCTGATCCTTCACATGATTCCAGAGCTCCGGTTTTGCCTTGAGCAGCTCCTCTACAGTGAGATGACATTGAACCTTAGTGTTCTTCACAACATCAGTGTTTCTTGGAATCACTGAGTCTTCATTTCTCACCAATATTGTGGGAGCTCTGATCTGGAGAGATTCAGATTCCCATGGGCCTGTGAAATGAGGCAACTCTTGTAAAGAATTAGATTCAAAATCTAATCTCTCATCCTCTTGTTGCTCTGTTTGATCTCCATAGATAGACGGAATGTCTTGGGGAAATTGATCATGAAGATCATCAATCTCAGGAATAGGAGGGGAATCACCCTTCTCCTTGGCTCATTTCTCTTCTTGTATTTCCCGCAAGAACTCTTGAGAGTACTGTTGAATTGAAGGAGGTATTCCAGCATCCGTGGAATTAGGAACATAAGCTCCCATTGGTGGTGAGCTTCCTCTTTCAACAACTGGTTGAGCCTATGGAGGTAAAGAATCTTGTGATTTGTTAACCAACTGCTCTAATCTTTCTAGTAAGCCTTGGAAATGCAAATCCGGCTTGACAGAGTTTGTCTGATTGAACTTTTGACTAGTCTCAAGTATAGCTTGAGCTTGTTCTACCATTTTCATGCACATTTTCATCCGTTCAATCTCTAAATCTGCTCTAGGGTAACTCTTGTCTAGGTTTGCGGCTGTTGGCCCTTCTTGAAGTCGAGCCTGGTAGGCCTTGAACATCATGTCCAAGCCTTCAGGAGTGGGATCCGCTAATACTGATCCTACTCGGGGTGGTGGGTGGGTTACGTCGGGTGTATTAGAGGGTGGAGGAATGGAGGGTGATGGGGATGGTAGCGGTGGGAATGTGTGAGAGTGCGGTTGAGATGTGATCTCTATGATTTTTGCCTTGGTTTCTCTCAAGCTTTCTTCAAGTTCGTTTATCTTTTTTTCCCATTGCCTCTTCATTCTTTCACGACTATCCTTCCAGGCTCTAGTCCTCTTTTTGGTTATGCTCTCTGTTTCACTCACCTCGGGGCTCTTTTCCTGACCAACACCTTGGTGTTGTTGAAGTGCCTGGGCTCTTGTGATCACCTGCACAGGTGCAGTGGAAGTCACACTCCCTGTGGGGTCTACAACTAACCCAACAACATTGATAGGAGTGATTTTAGGCATGTTATTAGGGTTCTTTGGGCAATCTCGTAGGAGATGTTCTTTCCCGCAGTCTTGACAGAACCCCTGAATGGTTACTGGTTGAGGTTGTGTAGGGACAGGCAGTGGACAATCATGTACAAGGTGATCTCCCTGACATTTGAAGCATGGTCCTCTAGGAAATGGGGTTCGTACCTGCCTAGGTTGAGGTCTAGAGTTGGGGTTTGTGTACATGACATTAGCATACTCAGGTTCCCCACTATTTTCACTTGGGTCCTCATAATAGTATGACTCGTTATGCTCGGGTGACTGCATGTAGTAAGCCTGTGGGCTATCCATATGTGTGGAGTCAAAACTATGGTCACTTGGATCACTGTCTGATAGCAATGGGGTGACTGGGACTATGGCTCTATTCGGATTTTCTTCAGTAGATGCATATTTCACTGGGATCACATTGGTGGGAGCAGGGGATTGCTGTACTAGGACTGGTTGAGGTCTCTGCTGCCCTTGGTAAGGTGGCTGATAAGTTTGCTGTGGTCTGTTGTATTGTTGTGGTGGGTACTGATTCTGGTATCTACCATGTTGTGGATATGGTTGAGGATAATTTTGCCTAACAGTTTGTTTGTTATATGGGCAGTCTTGTGCAGTGTGGTTGGTGTACCTGCGCTCTATGGTGCAGTACTGGCTACTAGGATTCGCTTGGGGTTGGGCCATAATGGGACATACACTTGCCATATGTTCACCGCCACAATTGTAACACCGCTTAACTGGGGCAAATCTCGGAATTTGCTTGTTAGAGACACCTAGTTTTTGGGCTACCTTCTCTGCAAGTTCCTCGATGGATGTGGATTGACCAGATGTCAGGTTACTAGAGCTATCAGAATCCTTATAGATTTTTGATAGTTCTAATTCCTCAGCTAGATTGTCCTCAATGTCTATGCACATGCGCACGCACTCTTCTATCGTTCTGGGGTCCTTCAGGTACACATATGACCTGAGCTTAGTGCTCAACAATCCATCTAGGAACAAGGCCACTTGTTTGGCTGGTGTGGGTAACTCCGGCATCGGGCATCTCTCCAGGTACTGTCTAAATCTTCTTCCAGCTAGTCTGACCGTCTCTTGAGGTGTTTGTTTGAAGCTGTGAATTAGTGAGGAGGTGTTATGCCTGATTCCACTCTTAGAAAACTCAACAATAAATGCCTCTAAGATCTGGTCTATGTTTCTGAAATGCCTCTCGTTCAGTGGTTGAAACCACGTAAGGGCAGTGTTCCTAAGGGTTAGACCGAAAGCATTATATTGTGTGAATAGGTCCTCTACCTGTTCAGCTTTCAATACTTGCCGAAATTCTGCCACATGGTCATAAGGGTCTCCCGTGCCATCGAAGTAATTCTTCATGGACTTCACCAGTTGAGTTGGTCGCAGGGTCCTAGTGTGTTCTCTCGGCCTCGGCAAAGGAAAATCGTCAGTATTCCTTTGATTCCATGGGGTTCTATGTCTCTCAGGTTCCACTCTATTCCTTTCTGATCCCGTTCTTTCTCTTCCCAGGGAGTTGGCAAAACTTACCTCAGGTTTGTCTCTACTTCTATCTCTTTGAGCTCCATGAGCTTGGGAGGTCCCAGCTCCTTGGTGACCAAAGGACACATTAGACCTTGGTTGGGGAAAAACAAATTCTCCCTTCCATGTGTAGGCATGTCTGCCATGCTCAGTGACCACGAAGATTCTCTCTGATGCATTGTCTAGGTAGGTTACTTGGCCTGGGCTATCAGGCTCTTTAAACTCATAGATCGTGAGGGCACTCACTTCCTGAGGTTGAGAAGATTTATATCTCCAAAAAGCCTCATCGGTTTCTCGGTTTAAAAGCAGATCTATGCTTTTATTATCCTGTGGAATCCACTCTGGAGTCATGATTTTGGTCAAGACAGATTTACCACGGGGAGTTCTTGGCTCTCTCTCTAAGTTCCCTTGCTCTATATCACCCATGTCGGTCTCCGCAATCACATTTCCAAACGCATCAGTTCTATCAGGAAGAGTGGTGACTACATATATAGTCCCCTCTTTATCTAGGTATGCTCCATTCTCAAACTTGACTACCGGGTGGTCTAATCCATGGGGTTGATCGGGGTTCTTAATCTGGACCACCGATCTTCTCAGTCCTTCTTCGTAGATGCGAGCACCTAGACGATTCGTCCTGATATATTCCAATTGAGTCTTGTAAGGTCCCTCTGGCTTTTCTAGATAAGCCAACCCTGAACTACCTACTGGTCTCTCCATGTGATAGGACATCTCAGAATCACTTGTTTCTGATCTGGGAGTGTATGGGTAATCACTCAACTGCTGGGCCCAAGACCTGGCAGTGTGATTGACACTAGCTTCAGAAGATCTGAGGCTTTGTCTGTCTCGGCCTAAGTGTCTGCCTGATCTAAGGTTCATATGCCTGATTTATTTACCCCCTGGGACCCAAGCACACTCTCGTTGCAGGTTAATTTTGCACCAATCACTTTGTTCTTTTGAGTTGAATATTATGTCTATGGTCTTGTCTGAAATCGCGTCGTCAGGAGTACTTAAGTGAATTTCCGCACTTGATAAGTGATCGACTCCAGTTTACCTTTTGTCCCTTAGAGTTTTCGCACTTAAGACCTACTTACTGCTTGTACTTGGTTGATTAATACTCTTGGACTTGATTCGTGCCTAACGTTGCCCTAATTAATTACCACACCTAAGTCGTACTTAGCCTAGGCTAGGAATTGACAAAGGAGGGTTGAGAGATCTTCCAACCTCAATTAGCTGGTTGACCAGACTGCTACACAAGCCCAGGAAGCCTTCTCCCAAGCTTGGTACTCACCCTTGCTAGCTTGCTTTGGATTGCCTTGAGTGCACACAAAGTTCCTGCAAAAGCTCACCAGTTAGTATAGCTCTATTACCACAAGTAATTGACAGACACACATCAATAATTTTAGTCCCCCTGGAGTAACTCACTGTACCCCCTGAATCTGAGGACCACTTAGTTCCACCTAAAGGTCAACTTAAAAATGCATGTTCTAAAACTCCGCATATGATTCTTACAAAAACCAGTCGAGGTCCACGTAGGATTCTCAACGAGCTTTCCAACGAGACCAAAATCTCATCAATCGGAGTTCGTATGGTCAAGTTATGACCATTCAGGCACTAAAGGGTCAAAACAGGCTCTCAGGGTTCAGGAGATCCCTCACTGGTTTCTAGGTCTTTTGCCCACTTCCAAGGTTCTAAAGTTATACCAAGGTGCCTAAAATTAAGCTCAACTACCCTTCAATTCACTCAAAATTAACCCTAACTTTTCATGCGTTAAAGGCCGTGTATCGCGATAGGTCGGGTCGAGGTGTCGCGATAGGTGGGAGGTGTCGCGATAGCTCGTGAGGTGTCACGATAGGTCGAAGTGTCGCGATAGGTCGTGAGGTGTCGCGATAGGTCGTGAGGTGTCGCGATAGCTCGTGAGTGTCGCGATAGCTCGTGAGGTGTCGTGATAGGTCGTGAGGTGTCGCGATAGGTGGGAAGTGTCGCGATAGCTCGTGAGGTGTCGCGATAGGTGGGAAGTGTCGCGATAGCTCGTGAGGTGTCGCGATAGGTCGTGAGGTGTCGCGATAGGTGGGAAGTGTTGCGATAGGTCGTGAGGTGTCGCGATAGCTCATGAGTGTCGCGATAGCTCGTGAGGTGTCGCGATAGCTCGTGAGTGTCGCGATAGGTCGTGAGGTGTCGCGATAGCTCGGGATATGGTGAATTTTTCTGTTCTATCTAGTGATCCTGGGAGCTCTAGGCCTGCGCAGTGTCGTGGTGCACTCAGAATCGTGATTGGGTGAAATTTTCGAAGTGTCGCGATAGCTCGAGCTCAACGCCTCGGGGACTGTGCAGACAAATTCTGTACCTGCTGAGCTTGCTAGAGATGATGATGGAGCTTCCACCTGCAAGAAACATGCAAAAAACACACAAAGACAAGCACACACACTCGCTCTCTCTCAAACTCGCACACAACAAATGAGGGAATGATAAGGAAGAGGGAATATGTAGTGGAGAAGGAGGTGGAGATGGAGATGGAGAAGGAGGTGAAGATGAAGATGGAGATGGAGAAAAATCAGAAATTTACCTACTACTTACCATTCCAACGCGTCCTCTCTACGTCTTACCATCACACGCTCGTCCTCAAAGCTCGATCCCCGGCAACGGCGCCAAAATTTGGTGTAGCTCAGCGATGAGTAGCACCTCCTTTAATGTCAATCCGGGAAGACGTGAGGATGGTATGAAGACCACGAGCAAGTGGAAGCACAAGTTCGTGAGTGAGAAGCACACAAGCATGCACACACATACACGCACACGCGCACACACGGCAAGAACAAAGAGAGTAAGACAATGGAATCACTTCTATTGCAGCCAAGTTCTCATACAAGCTCAAACTACAAGAAGCTACCTAAAAATGAGCTCTCTAGCTCTATTTATAGTTTTTGACTAGCTTTGGCCCTGTCCAGACCTAGTGTCCGGCCTAGTTAAAAATTAGGTTCCAGGGCTTATTTGAGGGCTCAAACGAGATCTAAAAATTATGAAAATTGGCAGGCAACTACTTCTAAGGCTCCTCAAGCTCGAGGACTCCTCGGCTTGTACAAAATGGAGCTACAAAAAGGTGAAAATGGTATTTACAGGGGTTTTTAGTGATGAGAATCACTTTTAACTGGTGTAATGGTTTTGAAAAAATAAAGGGTTGCCTTAGTGCTAGATCTGCTTGTATGCTCGTACTTGCTTCTTCTCGTATACAGCCAACAGATGCTCTGTACTGTGCCGCAGGACATTCCACCAGAGTTGAGCTTTTCCTACTAAATAGTTAGTGGCAAATTTGACTTTTTTCATTTTCAGCATATGTTTCATTAGTATAAAAATCATCGAACTATGAAAGCCATGAAAGGATAAAAGGGCCATCCTTTCTGCCATCAAATCATAAAAACTGGTAATTCTTAATGGCAATCTTGGAATGCGTGCCATCCGACTGGGTAGAGAAAATAGCTTTGATCACCCTCGTAAGGTTTTCTTCGTCAATTTGCATCTTTTTGAGTATCTCATCACGCTGTCGGATCTCATTTTGAGAGCCTCGTAATTTGTGCCGCAGGAGCTCCAGTTGTTGCTCGAGGGTGACCTCGGGTAGAGGTGATTTGCCGAAGTACTCCATGTTGTTCATAGGGTCCGTGAGAATCTAGAGACAAAACCTTCTTGCTAGATATGTAAAAAGAATTTTTGAGTTAAAATGTAAAAGGAATGGTTGTCCTTGCGAATTGAAAAAATAAGAAAGAGATGAAAGTTATGTTAAATATAAGAAAAGAGAAGTAGAGTGACAACACAAAGAGATAGTGTAGTGGTAAAACACTTCCCTTGTGTGGGTGAGGTTGTGGGTTCAAATCCTCCCACCTTGGTGAATCTAAAAGTCCTTATTGCCACTCATACATTAAAATTGGTTCGTGCGTAGCCAACGGTCGCCAAGGGAGCCTTGGGTGCCAATGATGCCAATGTAATGCCTAAGTTATGGCTAAGTCCGTAGTGATGCGTGCAAGGCTATGATACCACTGTTATCAGGATCTTTCTCACACGCACACAGAGGTTACAAATGCAGAAAACACACAAAAAAATAGAGACAGCAAGAGACGAGAATGAACGCAGTATTGAGTGCAATCTCCCCCCATGCACTCTGTTTTGATAGTCCACAGAGTGCATGTATTTATAGGAATTTTTTATTACATCGAAAAGAGTGGTTACATGAAAGCGGCTTCGAAAAGCATGCGTGTAACTAAAAGTTGGTGACTTTCATAGAAAGCCTCTTCTTTTAATATCAAAAACTGTAGTCTACAATGGCCCTTATTCTAACCACTATTTTTCTAACTATTTATAACAATAGAACCTTCTATGCGGATTTATTTACAAACTAAATTATAAATCAGATTTATTGATGTCCGCCCTAAAAGTCGGAGTATTGATGTCCGCCCTTCATGCTTTCACGCCCTCACGAACCTTTAGTTGCTATATCAAAAACACCAAAACACATTAATACATTAATAAATTAACACTCCAACAATGCATTGTTCAACATATTCCATAATGTATAACACTATACTCACCTTCTATCACAAACATGAGCCCGACCAAAGGCATTGAGCTATATATTTCTTTAGAGTCCATGATTAAGTCTCCTTTGGAGTCACTTGATGAGTATGTATAGATGGTGTGAATTTTTTGGGTTATACTCCCTATGGATGAGATCACACTTCTTCGACTCCCTAATACATGTCCTGACCTTAAGTTCATTCATAGTCAAAGACCTTAGGATCTCCTTTGGTGAGATCTATCATATCTTGGATATATCTCAATTCAATAGTTGAGTTCTGTAATTTTTCCACTTTCCACCTCTAGTTCCTTTTAATTCTATGTATATATCTCCATGATACACGATACGTGATTCCTCATGACACATGATATGTCATGATAGAGGATACATAATATTTTCTAGACTAACGATACATGATACTTGAATTTCACAATACCATACTAGAATGGAACATGATACATGATACAAGAATGGCCACAATCCATGATACCTTACACACAGATGATACACAATACTCAGAGAAGTTATGATACACGATATGATACTCTATATCTCCATGATACAAAATACTTGATTCCTCATGATACTTTAGTTGCATGATACATGATACTTGGAAGAGCAACAATACACAATACTCAAGGTAATTGGTGATACATGATACAACTCTCCATGATACACAATACTAGCCCTAGGCCACAATACATGATATTTCACAGTAACGGCAATACACAATTTTGGGTGTGATTGTGATACTCGACCAATGATACAAGATACCTAGGTATCACGATGCACTAGGAGTATAAGGTATCAGTGATACATGATAGCTTCCAAGTATCACGACACATAGGAATTTGGTATCACGATACCAAATTCAATCGACCATGATACTTTGACTTTTTGAAGTCCAAAGTTAAAATTTTTTGTGAGTATGTGCTCATGTTCTCTGTCACCCGTATGTGCCTCTAGCTACAAAATATCTACTCTATCGCACGATATGACACTTATGATACATGAAAAGTGTCGTCCCCCCCCGTGTGAGTGATCAAACAAGTTTTGGAGTTTTGCACAGTAAAGTGCTCACCTCAAAGAGTATTTCCTCAAGTTTTGGTGGCTAGAATCTTGCTACACTCCACGTTCTCAATGATTCTCGATCTGCAATATTGGTTGTCTAGAGCTCTCCACGATACTTGTACAAAAACAAGTGAGCTCAAATAAGTTGATTTTTGTGTTTTAGCCCCTGGCAGAGATCAGAGACAAAGAAAAATTGAAAATTTTGTTTTGTGAATTTTTGGAATGAAATTTCTTCTCTACTTCCACACACTCTGTCCTACTTCCTAACTCTAACTCCGTCACTCTCAGACCTAAACCTACAAACTTGTCACCCACACAACAAGTGTATGAAGTAACAGGTGCAAGAAATTTCAGACTTTGCGACAAATCTCAGATCACTTGGTCATGCTCACAACGTTCACACCCATGCTATAATCATCACAAAGGCACCTTGATTGAGGATGGTCCCCAACAATGGTGCCAAAAATCCCACAATGTATTAGGGACTTGTGATGAAGGAGACTATTCCTCAATCATCAACAAGTACATATAGCGATGGATTGATACACTTGTTAAATTATTAATTCGTGGACTTAAACCAAACCAAGTGTGTGAGGACATATGCTCTTATGATGGCTAATGAAGTAATGAACAAACAATGCACAGAAATGAGGGATAACTATCTCTCACATCACCTCTCTCACTGAAAATGTATATCACGATACTTGTTACAGTAGCAAGCACAAATCAAGCCATATCTATCAACTTCAAAACCCAAATATAGTGAATAGTAGGTTATTTCAAAGTTTCAGTGGGACACATCCAATGCCAATATTTTTAGCTTAATCTGAGGAGTGTGCTTCAAGTTATGAGCAAAATACTGAGAGGCAGGAAACACCAACTCTTGCTCCACAACTTCCCAAGCTTCACACACATGAAAATGGCAAAAAGAGTAGGGGGAGGGGTAGACAACACCTTTAGGCACACAATTTCATGTATCACACACACATACAAGCTCATGGAGAAGAAGATGCACAATAAAATAGAAGAAACTTTGAAATTCTGCTTGTTAGCTCTTCACAATAGCAATTTTTTTTACAAAGAGTCACCTAGTGAATTATATACATGTGCCCTAAAAATGGTCCTTTCACATAAGAGACCGCACTTTTCCTATAAATCACTAAATTCCTACTATTTTACAAGGTTAATGTTACATTCTCCTTGGCCCAATTCCAAGACTTTGAAAATGTATTTGAAGTAGATCCATCGTAAGCGCTTTGGTGAAGGTACCCATATATGCGATGTATGTATAGATATACACATGCTATCCCATAGCACAACTAGGTGCGGCTCATGGTCTCGACCACCCAACTTAGATGGTTCCACTCACCTATCAATCTGCTATGGCATGTAGCACCAAAATAGATATAGACACGTAGTTGTCTAGGCCTATGACATAGCTAGCGTCAGCACATGGTCCTAAACACCTGACCAGGATAACTCGGCTTGCCTACTAATTCGACATTGCACGCTACCACACATATGTACATGCTTTTGTTATTGTTTTTGTGGTTTTCTTTAATTTTTTTTCAATCTTTCATTTCCCATGTCCTGAGAGTTAGGGAAAGGTAGAAAGGAGCATCTGCTCTACCCATCCTGCACATCATGCATACACCAAAAAACACAAAAAAAAACATATGTGATAGCTGATAGATTAACCTTCCCTTCGCTGTTACTTTCTAGGGCATAACGATTATATGACATAACCGACTAATCGCAAACAAGCTTATCAAACCGGATTTTCCCATCTTACCTTTAAGTCCCTTCCTCAGATGCAATACAACATGACACCCTAAAAAATTCCTACCTAGTCTCGTTCATCGTAGGTGATCAATGCTCTCCAGGAGATGAGTCGGGCTCCACGTCAAAAACCTCATCATCGCTACCTATTGTCAAAAGATCTGCCCAAGCCCAAGTGATGCTATTCCCTTCATTAGGCATTTCCCTTGAGGAATCAAAATAATAGTACCTCTCTTCTGCCCATCCTATGCTCTCAACAAATGTCTACCAAACCAAAACCTATGAAAGATAACACCTAACAGTGATTTAGAAAGCATACCAGATAGTAATATTCTTCCACATCATATTCTATCTTGAAGTTCTCGACATGCATATCCATGTTGGCAAACATCTAGTCCAAAAAGTATAACACCAGGTCGTACAAATACATTTGAGTTATATGGTCTGCCATCTATCACCTAACATCCAATAATCCTGCAAACATGTCAAAAACCCTTGTTTTAGTGCAATAGAAGGGAACAATACTAATTTAAAAGGAAAACAAAATCGATATGTACACACATACACAAATCCCCTTATTTCTCCATTTCTTGCTTATCGCTCAGTTTCCACTTCTTATTTGCTTATTAAATTAAGGTTTGATGCAAAGTAGGTTGACTTTCATGGGTGCACATTCTTCGCCTACATCCTATATTTGCAAAGAACCATTTGAGTTTACTTCCACCACCTTGAATGGCCCCACCCATCTTGCTTACAATTTCCCAGGAAACTTTTAGTACTTGCTATTGTAGACTAACACTAAATCACCTTCCTAAATTGCATAGGTTCATAGCTTTTTATCATGCATGTTCTTCCGTCTCCTTTGAATAGCCTCTAAGCTCTATTGTGCAATGAGTCTCTTTTCCTCTAACTTGACTAGTTGCATGTATCTTTCCTTCAATGTGTCTCCTTGCCTCGATAGCTACCCTCAATGCTGGAACTTCTTTTTCAATTGGGAAGATGGCATCTTTGCCATATACTAGTGAAAATGGAGTGCACTTAGTTGTTACTCAATAGAATGTTTGATAGGCCCACAAGGCTTCTAAAGCCATTCATCCCAGTCTTTCCTATGAGCAGCCACTGTCTTTGTCAAGATATGTTCAAGTATCTTGTTGGTGACTTCAACTTGATCGTTTGCCCTCTAATAATACGACGTGCTCTTCCTATGTTTAATTCTATACAGCCCCATCAATTCAGATTAGTTCATTGATAAAATGTGATCCTCTATCGCTCGCTATATGCAACGGGCATCCGAACTAAGTGATTATTTGTTTGTATAAGAAGTTTTCAACATCAATGGCTCGATCAATCTTCAAAGCTTTTGCTTCCACCCACTTTGTGATGTAATCGCTGCAGACCAAGATGTACCTATTAGATCTAGGTCTGAAGGGAGGATCGATGAGTCCCACAAAGTCAATCCCCCATTTCTCAAAAGACTTTAGAGCCAAAACAAGTGTGAGAGGACCTGCATGTACCAGTGTCAGTTTACCCATCCTTTGACACTTGTCACACTTTTTACAATAAGCATGGCAGTCTTTGAACAGAGTTGGCCACCAGTATCCTTCCAAGAGAACCTTTCTAGCCGTCAAATCACCTACGAAATGCCCACCACAGGGTTAATCATACAATGCCCTTAAAACCGTGGTTGCCTCTTCTTCCTCTAGACACCCGCGATAGATGATTTTGTGAACAAAGTATCGATAAAGATATCCCCCAATGATGCTATGGTATTTTTCCAAAGACAATAGCTTTTGTTTATCTCTTTTAGTGGCTCTTGGGGGATACTTGGCCATACATAGGAAGTTTACCAAATCGGCATACCATGGGACTTTGGCATCAACCTGGAACAAATAACCATCAGGAGGATCATAAGGTTCACCTGAGATTGATTCCTCATTAACAATTTGAGACAGATGATCTGTCAGTATGTGCACTCTCCCTAGTTTTGTTACCACTGTGAATTGGAATTCTTGTAAAAACAACATCCATCTTATCAATCATCTTGATAACTTGGGTTTGTTGATGATATACTTTAAGGCTTCATGATCCACATAAAATGTGAATTTCTAGCCCATAAGGTAGTGCCAATATTTGTTTACTGCGAAAGCCATTGACAAACATTCTTGTTCGGTGGTCATGTAGTTTCTTTTGGCACTATTTTGATTTTGACTTGCATAGTAAATTGGATTATCCAATCTCCTCTTCTTGGCTTGGCAAAATATTATGCCCACTATAGTATGAGAAGCATCCATATGCACATGAAACTCTTTCATCCAATTAGGTGCTACTAGAACTGGTGCATTTATCAACTTCTCCTTTATAGATTCGAATGCGGTTTGGCACTCTTTGGTCCATTGATACTACTGATCTTTCCTCAAAAGGTTTGTCAATGGTGCAGCTATTGAGGTGAAGTTTAGTATAAACCGTCGATAATAGTTGGCATGTCCAAAGAATCCCCTAAGTTGTTGTAGATTGTGGGGGGCCGGGAGTCATCCAATTTTTTCCACCTTATCCTCATCAACGGAGATCCCTTTCTCGGAAATCACATGTCCCAAGAGAAATCCTCTTCGTACTCCATACGTACAGTTTTCAGGATTCAACACAATGCCCTTTTCAATGCTTCTGTTTGGAATAGCTTTGATTCTTTTTGTCATGTTTTCATCATCTCCTTGGATGGCAAATTCATCGAGGAATATCTCCATCCAGTCATGCAAACAATCTTGATATGCAGCTATCATTTCCCGTTGGAATGTAGCCAGTGCATTGCATAATCCAAATGGCATGACATGATATGCTGTTGAAAGTAGTCAAGGACTGACTAGACAAGGAAGCCAACGGAGAGAGTCAGAGCGAGGTGAAGGATTAAGTAGACAGAGCAGTCGACGCAAATCTGGTAGATAGGCCCTTCAAATTTTTCCAAATCAACATCTTTATAACAATGATTCTCATCACTAACAATCATTGTAAATACCATTTCATATTTTTGTAGCTCCATTTTGTGCAAGCCAAGGAGTCCTTGAGCTTGAGGAGCATTAGAAGTAGCTACCTACCAGTTTTCATATTTTTTAGACTCCGTTTGAGCCTCCAAATAGACCCTAGAACCTAATTTTTAACTAAGCCGGACACTAGGTCTAGACAGGGCCAAAACCTAGTCAAAAACTATAAATAGAGCTAGAGAGCTCATTTTTGGGGGCTAGCTTGTAATTGATCTAAACTTGTATGAGCATTTTGGATGTAATCTAAAGAACTCCATTGCTTCTCACTCTTTGTCTTACTGTGTGTGCGCGTGTGTGTGTATGTGTGTGCATGCTAGTGTGCTTCTCACTCACGCACTTGTGCCTTCACTTTCTCGAGGTCTTCATACCATCCTCACGTCTTCCCGGATTGACATTAAAGGAGATGCTACTCATCACTGAGCTACACCAAATTTTGGCGTCGTTGCCGTGGCTCGAGCTTTGAGGACGAGCGTGTGATGGTAAGACGTAGATTTGAGACGTTGGCTTTGTAGGTAATCTCTTTACTTTTCTTATTTTTCTCTTTCTTACCTCACCATCATCATCACCATCTCCCACCTCGATCTCCATCATCGCGAAAATTTTCAGTTTTGATCTTATCACCTTCTCCATTCCATTTCCCTCATTCCACTTGAGAGAGAGAGCGAGAGAGCAATATTGTGTGCATTGTTTTTGCATGGTTGTTGAGTTTTCTTGCAGGATCCAGCTGTATCATCCCCTCCAGCACGTCGCGCAGGTATGGAAATGTGCAGAACTGTCTCTGTGTCGCAAGCTTCTGTCGATCGCGATTGACAGAAAGTTTCATCTTTTGGTAAAACTAAGTGCATCACAGTAGACTAGAGACCTTGCACATCAGAGATCCACAAAAATTTTTGAAAAATTGGCTTTTTTCAGTCCATCACGATTGATAGCATCAATCGCGATTGACACTGTCCATCGCGACGGACAGCCAGTCAATCGCGACTGACAGACCCCGACGGACACGTGTCCATCGCGACGGACACCCCTGTCCATCGCGACCGACAGAAAAATCGCGATTGACACCCCATTTTGATGAGAATCTTGACCATCGCGACGTATAGAGCCCGATCAACACATAAACACGGAAAAAACCCGAAATCTCAGTCCGTCGCGACCGACACTGACCATCGCAACTGACAGCAGTCCATCGTGACTGACAAGAGTCCATCGCGACCGATACCCCCTGTCCATCGCGATTGACACCCATCAATCGCGATTGACACGTGTCCATCGCGGCTGACAGGCCACGACGGACAGCCCTGTCCATCGCAATTGACAGCTCAGTCGATCGCGATTGACAGCTCAGTCGATCGCGATTGACAACCATTTTCGACTATTTTTTAGGGTTTTGTAATCTGAAGATTTTGGCTAATTTTGGGCATGAACATTTCACTCTAGAGCACATAAGGAGGCCATAAGAAAATAACTTGAGAATTCCTGTTTGCCTGTTAGCCTGTTTGAACCCTGTTTTAGCCTTAGAACCCTGAACTGGCATAACTTTCTCATACGAAATCAGTTTGCTGTGATTCTTGTTTTGTTGAAAAGCTCGTGGGGAGTACAACCAAAACTTCGACAAGTTACGGTAAAATTAATATCAAGATTATTAGATAGGGTATTTTGAAGTTGACCATACCCAGGGGGAACAAAATTCAGGGATCTTTAGAATTGTTTTCCAAAAAATCACAGTGCAAATTGGTGTTTGTGTTACATGAATGAAAGTGATTGGTTCTGTCTTTGGAATTTAAGTCTAGAGCTAACTTTGGAACTCTTACACATCTATTGAGAGCATCGAAGGGCATTCTAAGCAAGAGTAAGTGCAAGCTTGGGAACACGTTTCCTGGGCACTCAAGGGCAACCAGGAAGGAAACAAAAGGTTGGAAACTCTCAACTCCCTCTGTCAATTCCTAGCTTAGGCTAAGAACGACTAGTGATAGGAGTAGGCCAGGGCGGCGATAGGCATTTATCAAGTTGAAGACTACCTAAATACTCAAGTTCAAGCTAACGACATAATCTTTTTACGGTCGAGAACTTTAAAGGAAAAAGAACGTAACATGGAACGATCAACTTCAAGTGCGGAAATACACTCAAGTATACCTAACGACGTGATATCAGACAAGAGTATAAACACGATAATCAACATAAAAAGGAATCAAGTAATTGATACAGAAGAACTTAGCAACGAGGTTGTACTTGGGCAAATTAGGGGCTACTTAAATAGGCATATGAACCTTAGATCAGGATGACATCTAGTAAGAGATAGACAAAGTCTTAGGTCTTCAGAGGCTAGCGTTAATCATATTGCTAGGTCTTGGGCCCAGCAGTTGAGTCACCACTCGCATTACCCTAGCTCTAAGACTAGTGAATCAGAGATGTCTCAAGGTATGGACAGACCTACAGGAAGTACAGGTGTGCCATATTTGTATAGGGTGGAAGGCCCCTACAAGACACAACTGGAATACCTTACGACCAACCGATTAGGTGCTAGCATCTATGAGGACGGCCTAGGAAGATCCGTAGTCCAGATTAAAAACCCTGACCAATCCATTGGAATAGAACACCCAACTGTAAAGTTTGAAAATGGAGCATACTTGGACAAAGAAGGAACCATATATGTGGTCACCAGTCACCCAGATAGGACAGACGAATTCGGTAACGTGATCCTTGAGATGGACATAGGTGACCTAGAGCAAGGGAACATAGGAGGAGAGCCCAGGACCCCTCGGGGGAAGTCTGTTCTTACTAGAATCCTCAATCCCGAGTGGATTCCCCATGATAATAAGAGCATAGATCTGCTCCTAAACCAAGAGACAGATGAAGCCTTTTGGAGGTATAAATCAAATAGGCCAAATGATGTAGGGTCAATCATGATCTATGAGTTCAAAGATCCTGATAGCTCAGGCAGAGTAACCTACTTAGATCACACTTCAGAGAGGATCTTTGTGGTTACAGAACATGACAGGCATGCTTATACTTGGAAGGGTGAATTCGTTTTCCCCCAACCAAGATCGAATGTGTCCTATGGTCACCCTGGAGCTGGAACATCCCAAGCTCATGGAGCTCAAAGAGACAGAAGTAGAGATAGGCCAGAAGTAAGCTTTGCCAACCCAGGGGGCAGAGAAAGAACGAGAACGGAAACAAATAGAGTGGAACCTGAGATACTTAGAGCTCCAAGGAATCAAAGAAATACGGATGAGTTCCCTCTAACAAGACCTAGAGAGCACGCAAGGACTTTGAGACCGACTCAGCTAGTTAAGTCCATGAAGAACTACTTCAATGGCACTGGAGATCCATATGATCATGTGGCGGAGTTTAGGCAAGTCTTGAAAGCTGAACAAGTGGAGGATCTATTCACGCAGTACAATGCCTTTGGTCTAACCCTTAGGAACACCGCCCTAACATGGTTTCAGCCACTAAACGAAAGGCAGTTCAGGAGCATATACCAACTTCTAGAGGCATTCATTATCGAATTCTCTAAAAGTGGCATAAGACATAACACTTCCTCGCTGATTCACAGCTTCAAGCAAACCCCTCAAGAAACCGTGAGACTTGCTGGAAGAAGATTTAGGCAGTACCTAGAGAGATGCCCTGTCCCTGAGTTACCCACACCAGCTAAGCAAGTGGCTTTGTTCTTGGATGGATTGCTAAGTACCAAATTGAGATCATATGTGTACTTGAAGGACCCTAAGACCATAGAAGAGTGTGTACGCATGTGCATTGACATCGAGGATAACCTAGGGGAAGAACTAGAGCTTTCCAAAATCTACAAAGACTCAGATAGTGCCTCTAGCCTCTCTTCCTCGCAATCCACATCAATTGAGGAACTTGCAGAGAAAGTAGCTCAGAAATTAGGTGTCACTAGCAAACAGATCCCAAGATTTGCCCCTGTGAAAAGATGCTATACTTGTGGGGGTGACCATATGGCAAATGTATGTCCCATTATGGCTCAACCCCAAGTAAATCCTAGTAGCCAGTACTGCACCATAGAACGAAGATACACAAATCACACCGCACAAGACTGCCCATACAATAAGCAAGCTGTTAGGCAAACCTACCCTCAGCCATACCCTCAACAAGGCAGATACCAGAGTCAATACCCACCACAATAGTATAATAGGCCTCAACAAAATTACCAACCACAATATCAGGCCCAACTGAGACACCAGCCAGTGCTAGCACAAGAACCCCCTGCTCCTACTAATGCGATTCCGGTAAAGTATGCTGCTGCAGAAGAAAACCTGAATAGAGCTATAGTCCCAGTAACACCATTAATTTCAGAAAGTGATCCCAGTGACCATAGCTTTGATTCTACGCATGTTGATAGTCCCCAGGCCTACTACATGCAATCTCCTGAACATGGTGAGTTCTACTACAGTGAAGAACCAAGCGAACCTAGTTGGGAGCCAGAGTACACCAATGTAATGTACACAAACCCTAACTCTAGACCCCAACCTAGGCAGGTAAGACCCCCATTCCCTAAAGGACCATGCTACAGATGTCAGGGTGATCACCTCATTCGTGATTGCCCCTTACCTCCACCTACACAACCCCAGTCAGTGACAATTCAAGGCTTTTGCCAAGATTGTGGAAAGGAGCACCTTTTACGAGACTGCCCAAAGAATCCTAATAATATGCCAAAAATCACTCCTATCAATGTCGTAGGGTTAGTTGTAGACTCCACAGGAAGTGTGACGTCCACTACACCAGTGCAAGTGATCACTATAGCCCAAGCCTTGCAACAGAACCAAAGCATAGGCCAGGAAAAGAGCCCAGATGTTAGTGAAACGGAGAGCATGACAAAGAAGAGGACTAGAGCTTGGAGAGATAGTCGTGAAAGAATGAAAAGGCAATGGGCCAAGAAAATGAGTGAACTTGAGGAAAGCCTAAGAGAAACGAGAGCCAGGATAACCGAACTCACATCTCAAACTCCCTCTCACACTGCCCCACCTCCACCACTCCCATCTTCATCCGATCCACCACCTTCCAACCCACCTAACACAATCCCACCACCCCCTAGAGTAGGATCAGTCCTAGCAGATCCCACTCCCGAGGACCTAAACATGATGCTCAAAGCATATCAGGCCAGAATCCAAGAAGGGCCAAACATAACTGATCATGAAAAGTGCTACCCTAGAGCAGAATTAGAGCTTGAACGAACCAAAATCTGTGCCAAAATGGTGGAATTGGCTCAAACCATGTTTGAAGCCAGTCGCCTCTTTAACATCTCTAGTTCAGCTAAGATGCAGTTGCACTTTAAAGGACTGTTAGAAAGAATAGAGAGACTAATTGCACAATCCGAAAAGGAACCCGCCTCTCAACACAAGGACAAGGCAAGTGAAAGAGTAAGCCTTCTTGCTCAGGAAGCCTATGTGCCTAACTCTACGGAGCCAGACACATCATCTTCTATGAATCGGTTTACATCCGAATTCCTACGAGAGATTCAAGAAGACAAATGGGCTAAAGAAAGTGAAGTCCCTCCTCCTATTGAACTTGTGGATGATGCACACGACCAATTCCCACAAGACATCCCATCCATTTATGAGGAGCAAGAGAGCACCCAATCTCAAGAAAGATTAGACTTTGAATCTAACTCTCTGCAAGAATTACCCCACTTCACAGGCCCATGGGAAGCTAAGTCTACTTGTATGAGAGCACCCACGGTCATGGTACGAAATGAGGACTCAGTCATACCTAGGAACACAGAGGTAGTGAAAAACACTAAAGTACAGTGCAACCTCACCTTAGAGGAGCTACTCAAAGTAAGGCCAAAGCTATGGAAACATGTAGCCAAACAAGTACCAGAGATAGCAAAACCTCGTTCCCAGGTAGGGTCCCAGAGAACAATGCCAGAAATACGCTTGGACAAGATAGGAGAAATGAGTGAGGGCGAAGAGGGAAACACATATCTTCCTATCACCCATCAAGGATACACCACCAAGGCCATTTTAGACTCAGGCGCAGGAGTTGCAATTGCTACCACTTCCCTATGGAAGCGTTGGGGCAAGCCAGCACTCATGCCCACGAGGATGAAACTGCAAATGGCCGATGGTCACATAGAGAGACCCTTAGGGCTGTTAGAAGGAATAACTCTCACCACATGTGGTGTTGAGTTCGAGCATACATTTGCTATATGTGATTTTAGCAAAAATCATGCCTATGAAATGATCTTGGGATGACCCTTTATGCGACAGTTGCAAGTGGTACAGGACTGGGGAACCAATTCCTTGTACCTGCAACACTTAGGTGTTACGACCAAAGTGAATCTCAAAGATTACTCTCATAGAGATTTCCCTCCTATCCAATGGAATTGACCTCAGATGCCAAACCTTCTAAGCAAAAGCCATACACATATAATGATAATTATGCTGCTAAGATCAAAGAGGAGATAGATAGACTGGTTGAAGCTGGATTCATCTATGAAATTGAGCACACTGAGTGGGTATCCCCCATCATAGTGGTGCCCAAGAAAAATGGAAAGCTGCATGTATGCATTAACTTAAAGAAGGTCAATGCAGCCACAATTCGAGATAACTATCCGCTTCCCATCACAGAGCATCTCTTAGAAAGAGTAGCAGGCAAGGAAGTGTACAGCTTCCTTGATGGCTTTTCAGGCTACAATCAAGTAGCCATAGCTCCAGAAGATCAGCATAAGACGGCTTTTGCCACTGAATGTGGCATATTTGCTTTTTGGGTAATGCCATTTGGACTTACCAATGCACCCGCTACATTTCAGAGATTGATGTGCCATGTGTTTAAAGAGTTCTTGAGGAAGAATTTAGAACTATGTTGATGATCTTTGTACTCATTCCAACATTAGACAAACCCATATTCCTGAACTCAGACAAATCTTTGACAAATGTAGAGAATATCAAGTCTGCCTGAACCCAGAAAAGTGCGTTTTTATGGTCAGGCAAGGCAAGATTCTAGGACACATAGTGTCAAAAAATGGCATATCCACTGATGAAGAGAAAGTGAGAGCCATAGCGGAGCTACCTAGGCCAAAGAATGTCAAGGAAGTACAAGCTTTCATGGGGCATTGTGGTTATTACCGACGGTTTATACACATGTATGCCATCATAGCAAAGCCTCTGTATGGACTTTTGACTAACTTTGAGTGGACTGATGAGTGTGAAAATTCCTTCAATGAGCTTAAATGACGATTTTGTTCAGCCCCAATCTTGACTACACCAGATTGGAATAAACCCTTTCATGTTCATGTGGATGCATCCAATTATGCTATTGGATGTGTACTCGCACAACCTACTGGTGAAGGTAATATGGATCTCCCAATTGCCTATGCCAGTAGACAATTGAATGCAGCTGAACGAAATTACACCACTACTGAGAGAGAAGGCTTAGGCATGGTATATGCAGTTAAGAAGTTCAGACACTATTTGCTTGCAAATAAGTTTAAATTTTTTACTGACCATCAAGCATTGTTATATCTGGTGAACAAGCCATGCAATACAGGTAGATTAGTAAGATGGTTTCTCTTATTAATGGAGTATGACTTTGAGGTTGTAGTGAGGAAAGGTAAGACTCACTTGAGAGCAGACCATCTCTCTAGGCTCACATCTGGAGAAGCCCCACGAGGAGTGTCAGATGACCTTCCTGATGCCTACTTGTTTAATTTGGAAGTGCTGCCACAGTGGGCTAAGCCATTAGTGCCAGTATTGACATACGGGCCTAACCACCCAGTAATAAACACACAGGGTAGAGAGGTAGTAAAAGCCCAAAAGTATCACATCATGGCAGGTAGTATGTACAAGCACACAGATCAAGGGATCTTGGCTTGTTGTGTGGAAGAGGATGAGTACGCTAAATGGTTGCAATTAGCACATGTAGGTGCATTAGAGCAACACTACTCAAAGCAACGAACCCTACAGACACTAAGGAGACTCGGAGTGCATTGGCCGACTATGGAAGCTGTTGTCCAAAAGTTGTGCAAGGAATGCCCAATCTGTTGCACTAAACCACCTATGGAACATGCCACTCTTTATCAAGTGTCCATAGTACCAGATTGGAGTGAACCACTAGTATCCTTCCTGAGGACGAAAACATTCCCTCAAGACATGACCCTGGCTAGGAAAAGGAGTTTAGAGCAAGAAGCCTTAGAGTACTCACTTGGTGATAATTTATACAAGCGTGGTAAAGATGGTTACCACAGATTATGTGTCCATGAGAGTGAATATCTCAAGATCTTGGAAACTGCTCACCAAGGTGTAGCAGGAGGACACTTTGGACCAGATCGGGTGATCAAGGCAATACTATTTGCGGGCTTTTGGTGGCCGACCCTTCACATGGATGCACATACCTATGTGAAACAGTGTGATGTCTGTCAGAGAACTCAGTACCCTATACGCAAGGATGAGATGCCACTGAAACCCATGATGGGTGGACGTGCATTCTCTAAATGGGGAATAGACCTTGTAGGTCCTATTAATCCCCCAGCTAAGGGTTCACATGCTGAATACATCATTGTTGCCACAGACTATCTAACAAAGTGGCTAGAGGTAAAAGCTACGACAAAGAACGATGCTCAGACAACTGCTAAGTTCCTATTTGAGAATGTGTTCACAAGATACGGGCTACCTATAGAGCTGGTAAGTGATAGAGGCACTCACTTCTTGAATGAAGTTATTGAAAATCTGCTCCAAGAGTTCTTGATAGTACATAAGAAGTCTTCCCCCTATCACCCACAAGCTAATGGCCAGGCCGAAAGCACAAACAAGATTCTATGCAATGTGCTTACCAAATTGGTGAATAATAAATGCTCTGATTGGGACAAACAGCTACACCATGCTGTTTGGGCATACCGAGTGGCCTATAAAACGGTACTCCAAGCCACACCCTTTCAGATGGTATTTGGCCAAAATGCAGTGCTACCATTGGACTTCTTAATACCTACATTGAAAGTAGCACAGGAGCATGAGTGGACGGGTCATGAACTCTCTTCGAGAATTTTTGACCTTGAACGATTAGGTGAAACCCGACTAAGAGCTGCAGCAGGAATATATGCAGCTAAGAAACGACAGAAGGCATACTTTGATGCCCACGTTAAGGATAAAGGTTTGAAGGCAGGCGACCTAGTTTTAGTCTACACTTTGAAACAACATGCGAGGAAACTAGAGAAGAGAGGCTACGGACCCATGATCATTAATAGAATCTCAACAAGTGGAGCAGTGCAACTAGCCACATTGGAAGGCGATATTCTCTCGAGCTACATAAGCGGGTGCAGAGTCAAGTTATATCAGGAACCTCTGACGGAAGAGATGCTAAGTCGACTCAACACTGCTAAGAAACGCAAAGAAGAAGAAAGACGAATTCGAGAAGAAGCTCAAGCAGAAGCATTGGAACGTATCCGGAGAATGAAGTTGAGAAGACAGGGTAGAGAGCAACCTAGGGCAGATGCATATGCAGATCAAGGATATCATGTGGCTATGTGTGAAGTTTCAGGTATTAGCTCTCATAGGATAATTAATCGATGTCCTTTTATAACCTTAGAGATAGGACAAGGAAAGGGTGCAAGGACTGTAAGAGCCTTGATTGACTCTGGTGCAGCCACTAGTGCTGTTAAATTTTCGTACTGTCAAGAGTTGAAATTAACTGTCAATCCTATAGAAGCATGTCTCATAGGATTGGGAGGTGTGGAAACCCCTTGCATGGGGGAGGTGGAACTTCCCCTCTATATTCAAGACGAAGCAATGACAGTCAAAGTACTAGTGTGTCAAGATGAGGACCTCACTGAGCCTCTTGTCTTGGGTCAAGATTGGATCTATGATCATGCAGTCAACTTAAACCTAAGAAGTGGACTTCTTCAGGTTTGGGTCAATGAGGAACGCATTACGATCGAGTTAGGAAATGAAGCACTCAAGGAATTAGGCAAGGCACCCACTCCTGGTCCTTCCAGGAGTACACATGAAGATGACCATGCTATTCTTGTCCAAAACTGTGTGATGCAGAGGGATGATTGTCTCAACAAGGAAGTTAAGGATACGATGGAACTCCCTTCTTTTTCAAAAGCCACAGGGATGCAGCAACCTAAAGCGGATCAAATGCAGAAGCAGTGGACTACTTATGCTCGAGGCACAAAGAAAATACGACGCACGGTGTCTCAACCACCAAAACAAGTGTGGGTACGGAAAAGCGAGCATCCTATTGCGGTCAAGCCACAACAACTGGCTCAACTTCCTATTAGTGATCAACGACAGGACACTAATAAGAAGTCCTCCAAAAATCCTTCTGTGAAAGTGAAGTCTATCTGGGTACCCAAGAAGTCAATGAAGGCTCGCCCACAATCAAGACAAATTTGGGTGCCTAAGGCTTGTTTGCGGGCTCAAATAGCTACACCGAGACCACACCCTGTTCAACATAGTTCACTCACTCGAACAGCTGTTACCCACTTGTATTCAATACACACAAACACACATTGGCCTATGAGCACGAGTAGAATCACTTGTGAATGGGTCCCTAAAAAGCCTCATTTCCAAGCAGACACTCTTATGAAGCTCTCCAGAGTCTCCAAACAATCAAAACAGAGTGCCATCCATCATGTTTGGCAACCCGAACCTTGTAACAAACCATCTGACCTATTTGTAAAGCCACGTCCACTTACTAACTGCATCCACAATGCACCCGACCCCCAATTAGCTCATAGGCATTCAGTATCAGCTAACCACACTTCACACTCACATCCATGCGAGCACTAACTAACCAACTAACTACATCACAATTCATCAAGTTAATGTTGTAACGGGGACACAGTGTCAATTTGTGTCCATTGCATTGTTAACAATCATTCATATATTCTCACAGAACCGGCAGTGATTTCCGCAACATGACTGATGCTACGGGAACAAGCTCTCAAACAGGAATGAGCCAGCAAGTGGTGGACTTAGACAGTTTACCCGTTTTGCCTGAGACAAATGAAAGACCAGAAGAATTGCAGGCCATCAAAATCATACCTATTGTGGACCCTCCCAGTGGCCATACCATGCCCGTAGGAAATGCTTCCCACTGGTTTAGTGAAGTGGCAGGACCCTTGGGAGAGGGAAGATACCTATAGGAATCAGAGTTGGACTTCAATGGGAAGCCAGGTAAATACCATTTCTTTACAGGGGAATTCGAGAAGTTACAAAATGCAGAAGGTCTACGTCCGGTATGGGAGAAGGCAGGATTGGGTGCATACTTCAGTGCCCGTCTCCCAAAGCCTGACTTCATGCGATGCTACTATCTCATCAACACCTTGACTCCAAACAAGAACCCAAAAGGCGCAAGCTCATTTGTGCTTCCATCTCTGACAAAGGGAAATGAGCTCAAGAGGTTTAGGCTATCAAACAACTTGGTGAGAGAGGCCCTAGATATGCGCGGAATGCATATTCCAACAGAGAAGGAGACCCTAGTGCCTGATTACATGAAGAATCGAAGCCTCACCAAGCTCAAGGACATGGTGGCCATGACGCCTAATATTGCAATCCACCTTCGCATGTGCATGCAACACTTTGCTTTTCCTGCCCAAGATAGATTCACTATGCCACCCAAAAAGATATGGTTTAGTTTGTATCTGGCAGAGACACAGAGCCTTACCATCAACTTACCCCACTGGATAATTGACCAGATACACCTAGCCCACAAACGATGGCCGCGGAAGCATGTTTTATATGGATGTTGTGCTCTGACTAGAATCATTTATAGGTGTTTGGCTTATGACATCCCTATTCAACGGGCCCTGATGTGGAATCGAGTAGAGCAGTTTAGAGGCAGGACATCCACTGGACCCCCTTCTAAGAAGATGAGAGGTACTGTCCAAGTCCCTTGTGCTCAACCACGTGGAGCCACCCTAACACCAGACGTTACCCCTCCACCCCGGAGAGTTCGGCCATTCACACTACGACTTCCAAGACGCAGCACCGATGGCCCTAACTTGATATTTCCTCCAGTCCCAACCGATCTTGAATTTCCTGGTGGCGCACCCTTGGAAGAACTCACGAATGAAGACTTCGAGCAATTGTTACAAGACGTAGAGCTGGAGGTAGAAGAGGAACAACAAGCGGAGAATGTTCAACCGCAGGCGACAACCTCCCAAGTACCTGTCACCACAGTTGAAGTGGATGAAGAGGATGATGAAGATGAAGAACATGAGGAAGATGAGGAGGATTATGATCAAGATCATCAAGATGAGCAACAAGAAGTGCCAGAACTTGTAGGTGCACCTGCATACACAACTCAGCTACAAAGGTTATACGATACAATCAAAGCAGTACAAGAAAGGCATCAACTCTCTCTTGTGTCAGGCCAAGCTTTGATGCAAGAAATGCTATCAGATGATGGGGTGGATCAACATTTTATTGACACCCTCAAATTAGTGTCAGAATCTTTAGGAGTTCCGGAGGCTGTCCACACAGCAGTCCGCCAGTCCGTGAGGTATGACAAACGTAGAGTTGACACATTACCACGAGCAGGTAAGACTATCAGGATACCCATCACAGAACAAGAAGTAACCATTGAAACCACAACTACCCCCACCACCACCATTGACCTCTCTGCTGAAACCTTCGTTCAGACATCACCCATCTCACCCCAGCACCCCCCATCACCACCTTCTCCACCCCCACCACCACCTCCCACCATGGAAGAAACGGCAGCCATCACCTCGATCTTCCAACCTAATTGGCGTGCACGTCTACTAACCGATTACCCTGAGATGATGAGCACCTGGGCAACCATGCCACTGTATATCAAGTATAATCCATGCTATTGCCCAATGGTACGTCGCAGATCCTGGAAAGCATTTGCAATCAAGGTACGCAACAATAAAGAATGCTCCGCTTGGGTTAACTATCCGTATTTTGCTCCACCTCGAGTGACCCCAACCGTCGCTTACATGATATCAACAATTCGACACTGGTCTACCCGTCTAAACAATGTACCCGACATAGCAGCAAAAATGTGTATGAAAATATTCGAACTCATGACAATTGTCTTCAAAACCTTTCGGAAGGTACAGGCTCCATACATCTCTGCCCCCGGATCCTCTCAAGGTAATAAGGATTTAGTCTACGACATGAGCCAGACTCCCTCGGTCAGCATAATCTTTGCCTGGCATGCACGTATAAAGTATTTACCCGCATGCTTCAATCAGACATTTGAGGAAATGTTTCTCTACAGGGTTCTGGGAATATCATTCGGAAATTTTCATTCCTAGACCGACACATTTGCTACATCTATTCGTCGTCGAACAAGCCATCCATGCAGATCAGTTACGTCTGCCACATCCGGACATTCCAGGGCCCATTGATTGGGATCATATGATGATAGATTTGGCCAGAGGACTACGCATCCAAGAACATCAGCTTGCCACTCATGTTGTGGAATATTACCTACAGCACTCCCAGCAACAAGGGTCTGTCAGGGACGATAGACGCGAGAGAGGGGGGGGTGTTGAAAGTAGTCAAGGACTGACTAGACAAGGAAGCCAACGGAGAGAGTCAGAGCGAGGTGAAGGATTAAGTAGACAGAGCAGTCGATGCAAATCTGGCAGATAGGCCCTTCAAATTTTTCCAAATCAACATCTTTATAACAGTGATTCTCATCACTAACAATCATTGTAAATACCATTTCATATTTTTGTAGCTCCATTTTGTGCTAGCCAAGGAGTCCTTGAGCTTGAGGAGCATTAGAAGTAGCTACCTACCAGTTTTCATATTTTTTAGACTCCGTTTGAGCCTTCAAATAGACCCTAGAACCTAATTTTTAACTAGGCCGGACACTAGGTCTGGACAGGGCCAAAACCTAGTAAAAAACTATAAATAGAGCTAGAGAGCTCATTTTTGGGGGCTAGCTTGTAATTGATCTAAACTTGTATGAGCATTTTGGACGTAATCTAAAGAACTCCATTGCTTCTCACTCTTTGTCTTACCGTGTGTGCGCGTGTGTGTGTATGTGTGTGCATGCTAGTGTGCTTCTCACTCACGCACTTGTGCCTTCACTTGCTCGAGGTCTTCATACCATCCTCACGTCTTCCCGGATGGACATTAAAGGAGGTGCTACTCATCACTGAGCTACATATGCATACATACCCCATTCTGTGGTGAAAGTAGTTTTCGATTGATCCTCTTTGTGGATTTGGATCTGGTTATACCCATTGAAGTAGTCTAAAAATGAGTACAATTTATGGCTAGCTACTATGTCTAGGATTTGGCCAGTTAAATGGCAAAGGAAATTGGTTCTTTTTTGTGCACTCATTGAACTTCTGATAGTTTATGCAAATGCAAATTTTATTATTCTTTTTTAGAACAACCACAATTGGTGATACCCATTCATTGAATGCAATGGGATATATGAATGGCGCTTCCAACAACTTGGTCAATTTCATTTTGATTAATTCTGAATAAACTAGATTTGTCTGCCTAAGTCGTTGACATATTGGTTTGACCCCTTCTTCCAAGCCTATATAATGTTGACAAATCTAGGGATCGATTTGTCTCAAGTCACTATATGACCATGCAAAAGCTATGCTGTATCTTTTAGCACTAATTTGATACTTTCTTGCACATCATTTGATAACTTTGATCCAACACTTAAGAACTTTTCTAGGGAGAGTTCCCATTTTGCTACACTATCTTCTCTTGGTTATCCTTCACCTCTCGATATTGCTTTGATTGGAAAGTGTTCCCCAATCATGCATGCATGGTTGGCTAGTAAATCATTGGGTTTTTCGTTTTTGATTGGGTCCAATTTCCTTAGTTCAGCTTTCACAATCATTTACTGTGCTTTGGATTCTGTTTTTATCACTACTTCCGATCTCGACGTCTCTTTTGGAGCTTCATTTCCAAAAACCTACTTTTTTCTTTTAATTGTCTTACCTCCATTGGTGAAGCCAGTTCGGGATTTAACAACTCTTCTAAAGTTCCTACTTCCAAGGAATTGGTAGGTTTGTCTTCCCTTGATCTATATTCATCATGCAACATTCAAATTGACTCGTGCGTGTCAACTATCCTAGCAATTCCTGGTCTGAGTCATCACTGTAAGCTATGGGTTCTTATAGTCTCCCAATTTCATGTTTTGGAATTTGAATAACTACAAGTTGAACCCATCCTGAAGCAGATCCTTGTAGGGCTTAGTGTTTAAAGCAAACCTTTTGTGAACTTTTCCTTCTCCTTCACCTTTTTCTCTATGTCGTTCGTGGTTGTTGGCCTCTTGCCGATTGAGTTTGAAGACATCTGAATTTGCACTCGGTGAGACTTTGGCCCAATTGTAATAAAGCTCCTACACCAGTCATGCACACAGTTGGCCTATACAAGCCGTGGCCATCCCAATAAGATCGAGAAAGTGGCTTCCATAGTCCTTGGTCTGACTATCAATTAGTCGATGCTAAATTCTAATCCTCCAATGACTGTGCTCACATTTTTCAAAAGACCGGTAGGTTTCACTTGAGTTTGGTCAACCATTCTCAAGGGCATAGGAGTATCCTCCATGTGTGTGAATCTGAGAGCCTTCATCATGTATTCAATCATCAAATTGATTGTTGCTTCACTATCCAATAGGGCACCCAAGACTGTATATCCCTTAATCTCTATAGTCACCATAGGAGCATTTGAATCAATCTGTGTCGTGATGCTCTGAATGATGCCATGAATCTCTTTCTCTTATTTTTTCTTATCTTGGGATTTTTGAGGTTTCTTAATGTACTCATTGTAGAACTGCTTCCTCCATGTGGGGGAATACTTCAATAGTGTGCCAATATCTAGAGTCACTTCTGTTTTAGCAAGCATCTATACTATATCAATTTTTTCTTCATTCTGCTTTTCCTTTTGACCTTTTGGAGCTTTCAACCTTTCGGGGAATGGAGGAATGCTAGGCACAAATTTCTTCATCACTGGAAAAAGTATTTCTATTTCATCACCTTCTTCCAATTCCTCTTGCTCATAAGATCCTACCACTTCTTCTTCCACTCCTCCATGCTCATGTGCCTTTTCTTTGTCAACATGTCCGTTCTTTCTTTTTGCATCCTTTTTAAGATATTCTTGAGTCCTTGTGACTGTAGGCTCTTTTTGCATTCTCTTACCTTGATCGGCTTCCACGAAATTCATAGAAGAACTTGATCCTTTGGAGGGGTTTCTTGTGTCCTAAACACCACTCTTGTACTTTAGGAGTGGGCTGCACTTGGGTCTCAACATAGTGTGACAATTCAACTGACACTTTTCCCTTGCCCATGTCAGCTCTCCTTTTAGGACAATCTTCATCGAAGTGTCCTTCTCCGTTGCAGTACCTACATAATAGAGTGTACCCAACATGCTTCTTTTCATTTGGACACCTAGCTGGAATGTGTCCAAAACCTCTGCATCTCTAGCATTGGATTGGAGTAGCTCTTCTCTGGTCTCTTGCCCCCTCTGTCTGGTAGCCACCTCCTTGGCCTTGAGTATCATGCCCATACATTTGCCTTGTTTCCCAATGAGGTACACGAGGTTCACCTTGAATAGGTAGTCCCGTGTAAGGATGCTCTCTCATGTTCCCATATCACATGATCCTTTCTTCATAGGAGACTTTTTTATAGCATTATCCTTAGTGTGGTTTGACTTACTACAAAAGGTGAAAAAACTTCTAGGTGGAGGTCTATCCATGACCAATCTTGAGACCATGGGGCACTCTATGGCTATATGACCATAGCCATGGCACTTCCCACACCATGTGTGGGACCTGAATATGTCATGATTAGGATCCGAGCAGTTTCTTGTTTCACAGTGTATGTCTCTTGGTTCATCCTGGTGGCTTTTACCACTTGCATCATTAGTTCCAAGATCTGCTCCTCGATCAATGCAAGTTTAACCTCACCTAACATACTAGTGGTGGCTACAAAAGCTGGAGTTGACAATGTTGGACTTTCATAGCCAAGATTTCTTATAGGTGCACTCCCTAATCTTTTTGTCGGTCCATATAGGAGTTCTCTCCTCCTCCACTGACTTCATTGGACTTCCTCCCATACCTGAGCTTCTTCTTTTGCAGCCATCAGATTGGTGGGTTGCCTAAGGCTTATGTGTTGCTTCACTGTGGGATCCCTCAATCCCGCGATAAACCTCTTTTCAAAGTCTCATCATTTGGAGCATTCATGCCCATCTTCCTTAGCAATGTCTCCCTTCTCTAGATGTAACGGTCAATGCTTTCATTGACTCCTTGCCGTAGATAGTCCATTTGTTGTGTGATTCTATGTTGGAAGCCTTGTCTTTGAAATTTTGCTAGGCAATCATCTTTAAGCATCTGATACGTCCTTCTCTCCTATGGTGTCACATTCCCATACCAATTTTCGACCTCATCACGGAGGGTGGCAGGGAAGATTCTCAATATTTGGGCTTGTTCAACAACTTTGTTAGCTTCACAGGTAACTTCAAAAAGCTGGATAAAGTTATCTGGGTCCTCATCTCAGAGGCTCGAGAATTTTGGGAAATCCCCTAAATGCACTAGAACTCAATAAGCCTATGGAATATTGTGCAGGGTTTTGAAAAACGTCCTCTTACACCTGCAAATATAGATACTGAAGCTAATGTAGATGGCATCGAAGACGGTGATATTCAACAGATTCCTGTTCATGTTGTGGTTTTGTTGCACCTTTTATAGAGCAAATTCAATGGGATGGCAGAGATGCTCATGCACATGCATTGATAGCCTTGTCTGTCAAATGTGCCATTATTCTTCACATTTGTTCTTATAGAATAGCTAAGGATGCTTGGGATACACTGACCACATTGTACTAGGCTAGGAATGAGGCTCGTGTTTCTTACCTCCAAAAACATTTGGAGAGTGAGCACATGAATGAAGGTGATTCTATGGAAAATTTTCTAACAAAGATCAAGGATTTGAAGGAACAATTGATTTTTGTTGATGAAGTCCTTCCTGATAGTTGACTTGTGCAAACTGTTCTGAATGGTCTCCTTGACTCATATCAAAGTTTTGGTTCTAATCTTCATTTGATGATGAAATACAATCCAAACGCCTTAATATTTGAAGAGTTACTTCTATTCTATTACACGAAGATTAGTCTAGGCAGAACAGGTCTATTATGCGTGTTGCAAATTAAGCTTGCTTGGCTAGTCAAAAGGGCAAAGGTAAAAGGAACTCATCTACTAGTAAGCAGAAATATGCAAATGCTGCATATTTGAAGAAGGAAGACAATGATGAGAAGAAATAGAAAAAGCAAAAATTGTTTTGCAAATATTGTAAAGGAAATGATCATGTCTTTAAGAGCTATCCAAAATTGGGTGCTAAAGAGGCAAAGAAGAAAAAGGCCGGAATGGTTGTTGTAGAGGCCTCTATACTAAAAACACAGTCTACTAATCTAGTGCATAATGAAGAATGGGTGTTTACTATTGTTCGTAGTTTTGCCCCATCTTCTCCTGAATAGTGTATGTCTGTAGTAGACTCAGATGTTTGGTACTTTGATAGTGGGGCAACCAAACATATTACCTCACTTCACTTGAGCCTGCCCCTACAGGGAATACTTTCACATGCACCAACAACTCCTCTTATCCTGTTATGGGAATTGGTAAGATCATTCTGACTACTATTGATGATAATTCTTTTACATTGTCAGATGCTTTATCTGTGCCAGGGATCAAGAAAAATATGTTATCAGTTTCTACATTAGCCAAGATTGGCTTGGTTGTGAAATTTGTTGATGATAGATGTACAATTCATGATCTTTCAAATGGCGATGTGATTATTTCTTCTCACATTTTATGTCGTGGGCTGTATAAGCTCATAGAGTATGAAAAACCTATGAATGATTCGACATGTGTAGTACATGATTCTCAGGCTATGTCAGATGCAAAGCTTTGACATGGTCATCTGAATTTTGCTAGTTTGTTACACCTATGAAAAACGGAAATGGTGTCATCTTTGCCCAAACTTGAGGCACCCGGTAAACATGTCTGTAAAGGCTATATTTTGGGTGAAATGTAGCATTCCTCCTTTCCAAACGATGGTTTAGTTTGAGCTCCTCAGAAATTGCAGCTTGTTCATAGTGATGTCTGTGGTCCTATGCAAACACCCTCTTTTGGAAACTATCTTTACTTCGTGAACTTCATTGATGATTTTTCCAGGCATGCATGGGTGTATTCATTGAAAGCAAAGTCTAAAGTGTTCATGTGCTTCAAACAGTTTCTGGTTTTGGTTGAAAATCTATCAGCATGTAAAATGGCCACCCTCCATTCTGATCAAAGGGGAAATATATCTTCCAATTTTAATGCATTTCTGGCTATACCTGGGATAAAACATCAGAGTATAGTGTCGTATACACCTCAACAAAAACGGAGTTGCTGAGCAGAAGAATAGGTCATTCATGGAGATCGTGAGGTGTATGGTCAAGAGTCAAGTTTTACCACATAGTTTCTAGCTTGAGGTTGTTATGTGTGCAACATATGTACTTAACAAGTATCCCACTAAAGCATTGCATTCTATCACTCCATATGAGGTTTGGAATGGTCACAAGCCATCTCTTGCTCATCTGTGTGTTTTTGGTTGTCTGGCATATGCATTAGTGCTTGATCGTTTGTATCATCCATAGACTGAATGCATATTGGTTAGGTTTGATGTTGTTTTTGTGGAAGATGCTATTAAGCCATTCCTTTCTTGTAATAAGGAGACATCTGTTAGCTCCAAAGACATGTATGATACTTTGCTTCCTCTTTTTATAGGTGGACACTCTAGTGCTGGTCCTAATGAGGCAACTTCTTAGCCTTTGCAGGTTTAATGTGATGATGCAGATCATTCCATTTCTTATGTTAATTTATATGATGCACTTGTTGATGAGAGAATAGATTTTGAGGAGGCAAAAACTATGCCAAAATGGCTACTATAGACTTTGCATGATAGCAAATTAGATGCACATTTGTCATATGGTACTCAATCAAGCTCTCATAGTGCTTCTTTTGCATCAGATTGCTATGCTATGGTTGCCTCTAGTCTCTATGATGAGAATGATCTTGTTTCATTTGATGAAGCACAAAATTCAGAAAATTGGATGGCTACTATGCAATCTAAATATGATGCTATAATGAGAAATGGTACTTGTTCTTTATGTGACACCTCCTAGCAAGAAGGCCATTGGCACTAAGTGGGTATACAAGCTAAAGCATAAACCTGATGAAACAGTTGACATGTATAAGGCTGGGCTTGTTTCAAAGGGTTATGCATAGGAAAGAGGCATTGATTTTGATGAGACCTTTGCTCCTACTTGCCTAATGACTACTGTTTGTAGCATCTATGCACTTGCAACTCATCATGGTTGGAATGTACATCAATTTGACATTAAAACTACATTTTTGAATGGTGATTTGCATGAAGAAGTGTATGTTTTATGGCCTTTTGGATTTGTTTAGAAAGGGCATGAAAACCAAGTGTGGAGGTTAAAGAATGCATTATATGGTTTAAAGCAAGCACCACTTGCTTGGTATGAAAAGATACACACCTATCTTTTGCACATGGTTTTGAGAAGAGTCCAACTAAAATCACCTTATATGTTAAGCATGCAAATGATGTACTTCTAATCATTGTTGTTTATGTTGATGACATGCTGCTCACTGGTCCTCATGAGAAGCATACTGCTGATTTTAAGGCTGATTTGCATGCATCATTTGAGATGTCAAATTTGGGGCATTTGCATCATTATTTGGGCATCTAGCTTATGCAAGTTGATGGCGGAATAGCTTTGTGTCAAACAAAATATATTGACACATTATTGCAATGTTTTGGCCTTGAAGACTGTAAACCTATTACCACTCATTTGGAGACAAGTTTACGATTGAGTCTTCATGATGCTAGAGATGCATTTGATGCTATTCACAAAATGAATATGAGGTCTCTGAGGAATATTTTTCCAACTACTTTGCCTTAGGATAGGGTTTCCTTGGCTTTTTTGTTGATTCTATGGATTTTGAGAAGTACTTGTTGCAAGAAACTAGGAATTATGACCACCACATGCTAGAGAGGTGACTCTTCTCCCAACCTTATGCCTGTATATATAGCTGGTTGAATCAACGAGGACCACAAATGTAACTAGAGTCCATAAGTGCATGTGCAATCTCCTCCACTCCTTTCATATCTTCCACTAAAGCCTACTAGAGGTTGGAGTGATCTTGACCACCGCTTTAGTACCTTCCACTAGAGTCCACTAGTGGTTGTTGTACTCGCCACTTGAGTTAAGTCCACTGGAATCAAGTTAACTCATGTTAACTTGAGTTAGAAGGCTCTAGAGCTCCTTGGGCAAAACACTCTCCCCATGCTTCCCATGGGGGTTGAACCCAAGACCTCCTCCTTCACAACCTTGAGACTTAACCACTAAGCTAAGTGATTTACTTGTTTAAGAGAGCACATGGACTTATCTGTAAGTCTATTCTTGAGATCTTTGGCCATATACATGAGTGACCAAATGGTGTCTAATTTCAGATCTGTCTGAACCGGTCGGAACCTTAGATCATAGACTTAATTTATTAAATTCTTCCCCCCTTGGGAAATATTTTCGTCCTTGAAAATAAAGCTATATATAATTACTGTAGGCAACCCCCGAGCCTCATGTTCTTAAACCAGAAGAACATGGTCATGTTCTAAAACTAGAAGAACATGTCTCATCTCTGTGGTGGGATCCCTACCCAAATGATTCAAACACTATCTAGCTTTGCACTTTGATAAACTGGTCAAAGTACAAAGTAGTGAATGAATAATAAAGGTGGATCTAAAAACATTCCCAACCACTTCATTGTTTCTCAATGTGTGATCTAAGCACAAACATTCCCAGCCACTTCATTGTTTCTCTTGAGATCATACTTTTATCCTCCTTGAATTTAAGCTTTTCCTTTGATTTTTAATTCCTTTGAGGATCAAATCTAACTTCAAGATCCATTTGAGGACTAAAAGATATTTATCATCCCATGGTCCGATGTCCCATACCATCTTTCCTACATCAATCTGAGTATAAAATCCGGTGTCCCATATCAACCTATTTTATATACACACTAATGTGTGGGTGATAATTATCCTAAAGTCTAAACATATCTTGATAGAGTACCTTCTTACTTCAATTCTTTACAAGAATTTTGAAGTTCTAGGCATTATCTCTAACTTTGATATTCTAGATTTTGATCCCTTCACATGATCATTTCACGATCTTGTGCTTTCCTTTGGGAACTTGAAAACCACTTGGTGGAATATCTATTCTTCTTTGCTCAGATTTTCAAACGAAAACCAGTTATAATTCCAAGTACTTGAATTTTAACAATTTCAAGTCCAATTGGTTATACTTGACCAATATGTAGTGACAAGAGTTGTTTACTTCTTTTCTTTAGATTCCTTTCTTATTGCAGCTTTAAATAGCTACCCTGGCCAAGACTTTATAGGAATCCCTCTACTGCTTAAGTCTAAGCATCCACTCATGCTTTTGGATTTCACCTTTTAAGAAATTCCTTTACAGATAGGTAAACTTTACATTGTACCTTCCACATACTTAATTAATATTGTCATAGTTGCAGACTACATTCTTAGAATTTCTCACTCTATTCAGACTTGGAACAACTTACTCTTTTCACAAATTTCCATTGGATTAATGGAACTTGAGTGAAAACTTCCCAACGGGAATTTGATTACCAATACTTGGGAAAACTTCATAGTAGTTCCAATCGCAATTGTCTTGTAAAAACCTTGCCAAACTTGATCAAATCTTGTTGGTCGTGCGACAAAATAAAGACTTTATCTTTATCATTTAAGATCTCTCAAACTTTTCTAAGTTTTTTGGCTTACCTACAAGATTTTTAGAGATCTTTCCCCAACTCAAGTCCCAGCATGTACTAATGCCTTTTAGATTCAAAAGCTAAGAATCTTTGATAAACCTCTAGGTGATATCAACCATTGGACTTTAAGTACCACTTCTGGTGGTTTGGGGACTTCTGGGGAACTAGTAGTTATCTAATGAGTTTGAAGAATTTCATTCTCACTAGGGAGAATGTTATTCTTCAAGGACTTGAGATTCATTATAGCCAATCAAATAACTTGAGCAAATGATTCATCTTGGAATCTTTTGCAATGTTGAAAGGATATTTGAAGGAAATTCTTAGACTTTCAAACAATATCCAAAAGGTTTACTGATTCATTTGTGTTCATTTCCCAAATATCAAACTAGAGGATAAATATCACCTTTTGGATATGGTTTTCCATTCCAGTATGAAAGTTTGTCTTGAACTTTAATTTATGTGATATTGATTCTTGTTCTTGAGTTTGATACAAGATTCATTATTATTGATCAATCTTTAGATGTTACTAGAGTACTTTAAACATCGTTTGATGATTGATCAAATAGTAATGCTACTATTAGCACATAACTTTGAACGTTATAGCTTGTTTAGGAAAAGTTCATGGATTGGAGATCCATATCTAGGAACTTTGTATTCCTAAATGAAAAGTTCACAGTTTTAAGGGGCTCAAGAAGATGGTTAAACCACACCCTAAGAGGGAGGATTAGGAAGTAATCCTCGACCATGGATTTTGGGGCAAGTGGTTAGCCCATCATACTCCTAACCGATAGGTCTTGAGTTCAAATCCCACAACCATACCAATGCAAGAAACTAGGAATTATGGCCACCACATGCTAGAGAGATGAATCTCCTCCGAACCTTATGCTTGTATATATAGTTGCTCAAATCAACGAGGACCACAAATCTAACTAGAATCCACAAGTGCATGTGCACTCTCCTCCACTCCTTTCATATCTTCCACTAGAGTCTACTTGTGGTTGGAGTGATCTCGACCACTAATTTAACTCGCCACTTGAGTTAAGTCCATTGGAATCAAGTTAACTCATGTTAACTTGAGTTAGAAGGCTGGTGAATCGAAATTTTTTTTGGTGGATGTGGTGAATACTTTAGAAATGGAACTAGTTTGTTAGATGATAATGCCAAGAGGAGAGATTCTCTAATCGCTGAATGACATAGGATCAACCAATAGTGACTTCCCTAGTCTCTACATGGAAGGGACCTATAGTAATGAAGAAGGGTACTTAAAAGATAGGGGAACACTAATGGATCCATCCATCATGGATAGGCCAACATGAGCCATATATTTAATCCATAGAAATGAAATTCTATTGAGCAAACTAGTACACTTAGCAAGGACTCGTATCAAACAACAAGGTTTAAAGTTTTTGAGCACTTTAAGAAATATCAGGTGGAGGAATGGAAAATCATTGTTGCTACACTAAAGCACAAAAAGACCATGGGAGAGTTATGATAACAAAGAAGATAAAAAAAAAAGTGGTTCAAAATTGAAGAAAATGATGAGAGATGCTCATAGGAAGAAGACCTCCTAGCTCTCTTACGAGAGTACCAAGATATTTTCACATGGACCTATAAGGACTTCAAAGGAGTTGATGCTAATATTTATGCCCATCACATACCAATGGCACTGAATGCTCAACCATCTAAATAGAGGTTGTAAGCATACAATGAAACTTACTCTATGAAGATTAAGGCAAAAATCACTAAATTGCTAGTTGTTGGTTTTTCATTTATGCAATTGATCACATAGAGTGAGCATCCCCCATAGTGGTTGTTCTCAAGAATAATAACAAACTATGAGTTCACATTAATCTTAAAAAATTAAATGCAATCATTATTCAGGACAACTATCCCCTGTCCATTATAGACCATTTACTAGAAAGGGTTAGCTCGACATGAGGTATACAATTTTCTTGATATTCTCAAGCTATGACCAAGTGCATATTTTTGAAGAAGATCAACATAAAATAGCCTTTTCCATAAAATAGCTTTTTCCATGGAATGGGATACTTTTTCTTTTAGAGTAATGCCGTTTGGATTGATCAATGCCTTAACCACATTCCAAAGGCTTACGTGCCATATTTTCAAGTAATTTCTTAGAAAAATTCTTGAAGTTTATCTTATAATTTATTTGCATACTCCAATGAAAGAAAGAAACAAATTTAAGCAGGATATTTGACAAGGTTTGCTTGTATAAAGTGTGCCTAAACCCAAAAAAAATGTGACTTTATTGCCTACCAAGGGAAAATCCTTGGGCACATAGTTTCCAAGAATGACATATTGACATATGAGAACAAAATACAAGTTATATGTTAATTGCAAAGACCACAAAACGTGAAACGAGTCTAGGATTTTATGGGACATTGCATATATTATAGATGGTTCATACATATGTATGCAACCATAGTGTCAGGGTAGCACTAGATTGTGCCCTTTGACTAGAGTAAAAAAGATTTTGGAATTATAGTTTTGATTATAAGATCACCCACATAGGTAAGTAATGAATTATTTCTATAATGAAGCACGATGGTGGACTCTCCTTCTTGAGAGCTTCACAACAATATGCTTGTAGTAGAAATATGAACTCCGGCACTGCACATAGTACTTTGCACAAGGGGGTGTAGAATATGCAAAAAAATACACAATACACATACCACGGACACAAATTTCTTAAATCATACAAATGCATTCAAACTTATGATCTGTGGTTGACCAGGTCACTAACTGTTTTATTGAAGAACATATACAAAGTGTTCGATGGCTGTTTGGCCTTTCACATGGACACTAATGGTAACAATCTACTACAAAAGGCCAATATGGCCAAAGTGACTATGGGAGAAAAATAAAGAATGCTAAAGAATACCTGAGTGTAATATACAAACCATACCTTGCACCTAATGGGCATGTTACACAATATACAAGTAATTGTGTGAGATCATGAATCAAGTAACCCCCATCAAGTGACAATAGTGTTGAAAGCTATTTAGTCAAAGCATTTGCATCATTAACTTGAGTATGAACCTTCTCAAGAATAATGTGCTCAATGTCTAAGAAGTCTCTAATGAAGTGACACCACACCTCAATGTGCTTGGCCTTTGCATGATAGATTGGATTCTTAGCCAATGCAATGACATGATGACTATCATTGAGAAAACAATGTACATGCTGAGGTAGAGCCATATCACAAGCAAAACAAGAAAGCCACAATGCTTCCTGCAACATACTCTTCTTCTATGGTGGAAACATTTGTACATTGTTTAATACGAGATCTCCAAGAGATAGTACCTCTAGTAAAATGAAAAATGTACCCTGATGTAGACTTAAGATTGTCTACACAACCATCATAATTAGAATTTGTGTAACCAATAATGGATGCTTTCCCTCTACCTAAGCATAGACATTTATCTTTAGTGCCACTCAATTATCTCAAAATCATCTTGACCGCTTCCCAATGCTTCTTGCTAGGATTAGACATACATATGTTCACAACTCTCACAACAAGTGCAATGTCTGATCTCATACATGAGACTACCAATAACAAACTGATAAGGAATTTTGGTAATGAATTCCTCTCCCTCATCTGATTTTAGGCAATCATCCTTGCTCAATTTCACATATGTGGGTAAAGGTGTACTAAATACCTTTCCACCTTGCATATTGAACCTGTGAACTACTTTGGATATGTAGTTTGAGAAAAGTATATGCATCTTTTACTCCTATCACAAGTAATGCACATGCCAAGATTATGTTTGGTATCGCCCAATCCTTCATATCAAATGTTTGACTCAACTTCTTTTTGAGAATTGACAAGTCATAAGAGGACTTCCCAACAATCAACATATCATTGACATAAAGTATCAAGCATATCAAGCTGCCATATGAGCATCTCTATGTAGAGACAATGATCCTCATTGCTTCAAGAATAGCCTTGAGACTTCATAAAAGCATCAAAATTTTGGTACCATTGTCTAAGGGATTGTTTAAGTCCATATGAGCTCATCTTGAGCTTATAAACTAGACTTTGTTTGCTAGGAACTGGATAAGCCTTTGGTTGTCCCATATAGATCTCATCTATAAGATCTCCATGCAAGAAAGTAGTTTTCTCATCAATTTAGACTAGCTGTAAGTCCTCCATTGCAAGGGATCCAAGCAACATTGAGCAGGGTAGTCATCTTGTCCACTGTTGAAAAGATTTTTGTGAAATCAATACCATGTCGCTGAAAAATATTTTTGTGAAATCAATACCATGTTGTCTACTGTTGAAAAGATTTTTGTGAAATCAATACCATGTTGCTGAAAACCCTTTGCAAAAAGTCATGCTTTATACTTTGGAGAAGCAATATTCAATGTGAATTTCAACTTATATACCCATTTACATGGTAAATCTTTTTGCCTTTTGGCAAAAGTACTAAATCCGAAGTACCATTCTTGTGAATAGAATCCAACTCACTCTTCATGGAAGACTCCCACTTGACACGATCCTTTGTTTGCATAGCCTCTTTGTAGCAAGAAGGCTCACCAACATCTGTTCGCATAACAAAATCCAAACCTGGAACACATCTATCAGGTGGATGTCAGACACGTGTAGAGCATTTCAATGGTTGTTGACTAGGAGAATTTGCAAATTGATATGATTGGATATTCTCTTGAACATCCCTATGTGCAACATTTTTATGCATGCTTGCTAGATGACTAGTATCCTCAAACACCACTCTTCTCACTTCAACCTCCATAATGGGTTATTTATGCATCGTAGACATTAAAAATGAAATTACTACTTCTGATCAATGACCTTGTTTTAGGATCCCATAAGTGATATCCAAATTCTCCTTCTCGACCATATCCAAGAAAAATGCATTTCTTTGACTTATGGTCCAACTTTTGTCTAATATTCTTGGGTATATGAATGTATGCTTCACACACAAAAACTTGACGATGATCATAATACGGTGGCTTCCTTATCCATAACTGTTGTGCCACTTTTAGACCTTTGACAATACTAGGTGAAAGGTTAATCACATGAACTTCAATTAATATTGCTTCTGCCCAAAAGCCTTGTGAAAGGTTTGCATGATGCATCATAGAAACTACTTTATCTTGAATAGTTCTATTCATCCTTCCAGCTACACCATTTTGTACTTGGGTATAAGTAGGTGTAAAATCTCTACGAATTCTTCTACGCTGACAAAAAAGGCTGAATTCATGTGAGGTATACTCGCCTCAATTATCTAAACGTAAAGCCTTAAGCTTAGTTCCTTTTTTAGTCTCAACTGAAGCAAGCCATTTTCTAAAAATAGGGAATACCTCATCCTTTGATGTGAGAGGATATACCACTTTTCTAGTAGCATCATCTATGAAAGTGACAAAGTAAAGAGAACCACCTGATGAACTTGTGGGCATAGGACCACACACATTTGTATGAACGAGATGTAAAGGCTGAATTGAAGAGTCAATGTGCGTTTTATGCACATTCCTAGTTTTCTTTCCATATTTCATTCCACAACAAGATATGTGGCCCAAATGGCCATGCCAAATACAAGCCATAGGCTACTTTGTAACAACTAACAGGTGTTCTTTCTATGATACAAATAAAGGATAAAGTGAGCTAGCTTTGCTTCCTTTTACAATAACCATATTGTCCTTTGATATGCAAAATGACTGAGCATAAAAAACCACCTTTTAACCAAGGTCATCAAGTTAATCAACTCACATCAAACTATGTGATAAGTGAGGTACATGGCATACCTTAATATGCATACTAAAATTTGAACCATCAATGGAGTTCACAACCAAATCTCCAATCCCAACAACATCACACTAGTAAGAGTCACCTAGTCTTATAGTACCAAGAGACTTTGCTATATAAGTAGATCACCATTCTCTATGTGGTGTCACATGGAAAGAAGCACAAGAATCTAACAACCACGTTTGGGAAAGAGGATCAGCCATAAAAACCTCAATAGGCACAATACTATCAAGTGTCAACACATCACGATCATCAAAAATAGCATTGACTTCCTTCTTCTCAATCAAAGTAGATGGTGCAAGTAGTTGTTTAACATGCCCATCAACATTTTGCCCTTTACCTTTAGCATTCTTTAACGCATAGTAGTCTTTCTTCATGTGTCCTTTCGTATGACAATAATGGCATTTGATACCCCTCTTCCTTGATTTACTTCTACTCTCATTCCATTGAACATTCTTTTCGTTGTTCTTGCTCCTAGTATGTTGCTGATTCTTTCCTTGGTAAGAATCACAAACATTATATGAATGTACAATCTGAGTTCCAACCATAGATTTTCTACAAATCTCCCCACTCAGGAGTGCTCCACATATGTCATCATAGACCAGTTTACCACCAAGGTGCAAAATATATCCCATGATGATGGCAAGGTGCATAACAATAAGGCTGCTTTAATTTCATTATCCATGTCCATTTTTTGAGCCTATAATTGGGAGAAAATAGCATCAAACTCATTTAGATGAGCAAAAACACTATCAATGTCCTTCATGCAAATTCAATAACCACTTTCATAGTCCAATACTATAAAGTAAACATTATCTACCAGGTGCAATCAAATGGTAGACCTCGCCATTTGATCCAACTCATCCCAATCATCATCATCGTCGTCATCATCATCATCATCATCATCATCATCATCATCATCATCATCATCATCATCATCATCATCATCCATATCAACAGTTTTCTTTGAGATTCCATTTAATGGCTTTCACTGTCTCCTCTGAATCAAAACATCTTTAATCTAATTCTTCCAAAGAGAAAAGTTTGTGCCATCAAATTTTTGGATCTCAAAATGGTATTTGCCTTGCAAGTTATAAATCCTCTTTGGAACACTCGCACTAGATCTAGATCCACATCTTGAGATTTTTGATGCCATGATGATAGAGAATTGACTAGAATGAAAATGGAGCTAATAGTTCTAGCACCACTAAGGCTTAAGAAAGGATGAACAAGTGTCGAATTTTAAGAAAAAATCAGTGGTCTTGCAAAAAATGGACAATAATGACCAACCAAAAGGATTATGTGAGAGTGAATGTGCTCACATCAATAAGTGTATCAAGGAGCAAATTGACCACTGTATAGTTGGAAAAAAAAAAAAAGGGAAAAAATTTTGCTAAAGTCTCCTCTACAAAATGAGCATATGACCAGTGGAAAAATCTCATCAAACTGCAAGTATTGACATGAAAACTTGCATAGTGAATCACTCACTCCATTGCATAAAATCAATTACTCGAAAGAAGCCAACTAGGCTTATCGACCACCTATGAACAATTAGCATAAATCTCCTATGGTGAGGCTGGGTAAGTCTTCAACCTACATCATCAAAGAGAACCCAACATTTGGGCATCTCCCACTTAAGAAGACTTAACCATAACCCTCGTGTCTTGGAAGTACAAAAAACACTCTTCTTAATGTTTTTGAACCTATGTAAAGAGAACTATGCATGAAAGTACTCCAAAATGTCTCCAAAAATCACCCCAAAAACGCTTCAAGTTAGGCTTTGAAAGCAAAGAATGAAGCTTTGAGGGCCCAAAACATGTTCAAGGTAATGTGAACCTTAGTCTTTCCCCTTCATCAAGCACCTCAAGGGTCTAGCTTAGTTTCAAGAGCTTTCTCGATTAAGGAAGCTATGGGGGGAACAAACTAGGATGGGTGACCTCCTTGGAAGTACCGAGAACCTCTATCTTCCTTGATCATTGAGGTCCTCCCTCACATGCAACCAACAATGCCAACAATGACTTTGATGGATCAGATGACAAGGTATGCCAAGGTCTATGCCTTGGTCACCACCTTAGTCTTCGCCTTGGAGAAAGCCTTGGGTAGGCGAGTGGTTCTCGCTTTTCTCACACAAAAGGAACAAACCTTTTGCATTGAACTACTCTAATACTAGTGAAGTTTTTCTATGGCAAAGCATGATGGTGGACTCTCCTTCTCGAGAGCTCTACAATGATACCCTTGTAGTAGACATGAACTCCGACACTACACATAGTACTTTGCATAGGGGGTGCAAAATACACAAAAAAACACATAGAACATAGACTATGAACACATATTTCTTAGGTCATACAAATACAATTGAACTTACGATCTCTGGTTGACCAGGACACTATATGTTTTATAAAAAGAACATATATAAAAGTGTTTGGTAGCGATTTGGACTTTCACATGGACACTAATGGGAACAATTAATACAATAAAATGCAACTAATACAAGAAGTCCCACAACCCGAGACCAATAGGTATGCATAACTTGGCGAAACAAGATACAAGAGATCCCACAACCTAAGATCTTAGGTATGAAAAGCAATATATGAATTACAAGACCTCCCTTGAGGTAGATGAACTAGATACAAGAAATAACTTGACATGATCTCCTACTAAGAGATTACAAGAGGACAAGACTAGATGTCCAAGAACTAGACTAATCAAGACTAGAACAAAGAACATGACAAGAACTGGAACTAGAACTTTGAAAGTACTTACTTGATGATTACAAATCCTTGAGCTCCCAAGACCAGTATTGGCAAGAGTGAGGATGTATGTGGCTAAGCCCTCCTTATATAGGTGTTCAAGGGTGGTAATCAAGGGTAGTTATGAATTGATGATGTCATTGATGATATCAACAATCTAAAAGAAGACCTTTGCATATCTGAATCAAGCAAGTAGACAATTGAACTTAGGGTTCTAGCACATTGTGAATGTGATGGAAGCATTCGTTTCTCAAAGATTCTAAACCAATCATGAGATATAGAAAATCACATATGGAATTTAAGGTTCAAGATGGTTTCCTTCTTCATTACATCACCTCCTTCTCAACCAATGAGTTCCACAAGGAGCCTTAATGTTCTTTGACCTCAACTTCATTGGATTCTTCTTATGAAATTCTAAAACCTTGATTAGTGCTCTTTGAAGGTTTTCTATAGGTTCCCACATACGACCACTAATGGCATACCCTTTCCAATGAACAAGGTACTCCAATCTTCCTCACAATATTCTCAAATCTAGGACATGCTTGACTTTGAATTCTTCATGATCATCAATCTTGATAGGTGATGAAGGAACAGATCTCTCCCCCCTCAATGGTGAAATTTTATATGGCTCGAACATGGATACATGGGAAATCGGATGTATTTTCATGGTACTTGATAACTAGAGCTTTAAGGTGACTAGATTAATCTTGGCCAAGATGGTGAAAAGACCAAATCTCTGATGGTCTAGCTTTGCATAGGGCCTTGAAGTCTGAAAATTATTTTTTTTAGTAACCACACTTTATCCCAAATGTGATAGGGTACATTTTGAACATGATGCTAATATGCATAATACTTATATTGTTCTTGAGCTCTATGGATCACTTTCTTGAGTTCTTAATGATTATCCATGAGGTATTGGGCCTTATCTCTAGCAATTGGGTTCTTGACATGATTTGAGAGTTGTACATCCATCCTTGGGTGTTGCCCATAATTGGCAAAGAAGGGAGTCTGCTTGGTAGATGTACAAACAATATTGTTATAGGAAAACTCTACAAAGGGTAAAAGCTCAAACAAATAATTTGGATGATATTTGATGGTGCAATGGAGATATTATTCTAGGAATTCATTCACCCATTTTGTTTGTCCGTCACTCTGTGGATGATTGGTTATAGATACTTTAACTTGAGCACTAATGACCTTGCAAAGATTGTTCCAAAAGCTAGATATGAATTGGAGACCTCAATCACTAACAATATCATTAGGAAATCCATGAACCCTAAATACATATATGAGAAAAATTGTAGTAGTGGTTGTAGCTATGATTGCCTTGGTAGTTGGAATGAAGTGTGCCATCTATTTGAATCTACCCATTATAACAAGAATGTCATCATACTTATCTGACCTTAGTAAATGTATGATGAAATCCATCAATAATGAAGAACACAACCTTTCTAGAATAGGTAAAGGTTGCAAGAGGCCATGAGGTCTATGACATGGTACCTTAGATTTATTGCAAGTGTCACATTTTTAGATATATTCTTTGACTTCCTTCCACATTTGAGGTCACCAAAAATCCCTTGATATGAGTTCTACTATTTATTCACTCCAAAATGGCATGCTACAAGGTTATCACAACATTGTTGGAGTACTTGGATCATGGGCTCTCTTGGAGGGACATACAATTGGTTCTTGTAGAATAACAACCCATCCTTTTCTTGGAACTCATTTACTTCTTGAACTTTTCCTTCTTGAATATTTTACTTGACATTACGAAAAAAAAATCATGTGGAAGGCAAAAAATATACCGGTTGTTGAAGAACTTTGAGTGGATGGATGAGTATGAAAACTCATACCAAGAACTCAAAAGATGTCTCGTATCAACTACTAAAGGCCTTGGATTAGAATAAGACATTACATATCCATGTGTATGCTTCTCATTATGCAATTGGATGCATCCTAGTGCAATCCATAGATGAGGGCAATGTGGACTTCCCCATTGTGTATGCAAGTTGCCAACTCATCCCAACTGAATGCAACTACACTACTACAAAGAGAGATCCTTGCAATGAACTACACAATAAAGGAGTTTAAACACTATTTACCAACACATACGTTTAAGATCTTTGTGAATCAACAAGCCATACTTTATCTTTTCAAAGCCTTACACTACATGCATATTAGGAATATGGTTCCTCTTATTAATGGAATATGATTTTGAGGTGGTAATAAAAAAGGGAAGCACACGTGTTTGCGTTGATCATTTGTTGAAAATTAAAAGTGATAACTCTAAAGAGGCAATTGATGAACACTTGCTAGATATGTACCTATTCAATGTAGAGACCGTACCAAAATGGGTTGAGCTAGTACTTCTTGTCCTATCTTATGGGCGAGTCCACCCCTAGATGTGGTTCAACAAAGAAGAAGTAATGAATGGCAAGAACTTGGACAAAAATTTTGTTTGCTTATACCACAAAGAAGCCAATAGGATCCTTTCTATTTGGGTGCCAAATGGCGAGCATATAATGCTAGTATCCAAAGCTCACGTGGATGCTTTTGGTAAGAATCTTCCCAAATTATGGGCTTTGCAAAAAATGCAAATAAATGACATATATTCACCACAAATGGAGAATGTCTACTATGTCCTTGCATGCCCCTCATGGAGCAAGAACATAGTGAAATACATAAAATATGGTGCTTATCCTATGAAATAATCATACCTAAACAGTGACCCCTATACGAAGAGAGCTGAGCTTATGCTCTTATTGACAACATGATCTAAGAGCAAGGTAGAGGTAACTTCCTATGCCTCTGTGAACATGAAGATGATCATTTTCCAATATTGGAAGTTGCACACGTTGGTGTCAAATGGACATTTTTCTATAGATTGGACTTTTGGAATATGCAAGTATACACAATCTCCTCAAAGAAGGTGGAAAATATGTTTTATTATATGGTGAATTTCTTAATATGATTCATTATGTTTTTAGAGTAATCTAGTATGCTTTCCACATCAGCAATGGTCATGAATGAATCACATTTGAAGCCAATACCAAGTTGGAAAAGTGTTCCTACAACCTGGGAGAAAATTTAGGACAACACACTTTTTCTAGAGGCAATTTTCCATGACCCATATCTCTCTATCCCTTCATCATTTTGGGTTGAATTCTAAAAAGGAGAAATTTTCTTCTCAATATTGAAAATAATCTCACAAAAAATATCCCACTAGTTCAGCTTCAGTCTTGAGATATGCAGGTGCAAAAATGGTAGGTAAAACATTGGAAGATTTCTTAAAATGGCCGGCATTCCAAATTTGGAAGGTTGTATCTTGAGCTATATGTGTCATATAAAAATGTTTTCTTCATCAAAAGTGTTCTACATATCACGAAGAATCTTAATCTAAAATATTATTACCAAATTCCCATGTATGAGAGAATTATACCTATTTAAAGAGAGACGTGTGAACACTTTTGTAGGTAGACACACAAAGGGTTAGAGTTGAGAGACATTTTTTGTAAAAGACTCGTTTGGTGGATTTGTGGAGTGTATCCTAGGGATTAAAGTGGAGTGGTTTATTCCACAGACTCTAGGCCATTGTACATTGTCTTCATTTGTGTTATTGAGCTCATTTGATAAAGTACTAGCTTCAATTTTTTCAAGTAGTTTGAGCTTGAGTTAGCTTCTACTATTGAACTTTGTAATTTTGTTTAGTTAATGATTGCCCACTTATTTTTTCTCTCATATCCATTCTCAATTATTCTTTGAGATTATGTTTAATCTTAGCTCCTCATTTTTCTCATGGTATCAAAGCTCCTAGGTTAGAAGTGCCTAGTGTCAACATATTTGAGTGAAAGAAAGAGTCTCATTTCAACTTGTTGCAGCTGAAGATGGCACCAACTCTCCACAAACTATACTTGGAAGGAGCTGAGAATCTCAGTGGTAGTAAATATGCAACATGGAAGGTAAATATGGAGTCCTTACTTTTCTTTCAAGATTGTTGGGATTTAATTTCAATGGAGAGACCAAGCGGAAGTGTAGAGGAATTGTTCAAATGGGACAAGAAGGCCATGTTTGTTGTTCATATGATAAGGTTGAGTGTCAAAGACGAGATTCTCAACCATCTCATTGATGTGAAGACTCCCAAGAAGGCATCAGATATATTCGATAATATCTACAAGTCCAAGAGAACCTTGAGGAAAGTGGCATTGAGGGCTGAACCTACAAATTGTAAAGAGGAAGCAAGAAGAGGATGCTTCAAGCTTCATCAAGAGAGTCAAGGATCTACATCAACAACTAGTGGTGTTTGGAGATAAGATGTCTGACAATGAGCTCTCTACAATCATCATACATGGATTGTGAGATGGATATGAAGGCTTAGTTCAAGGCCTCATCATCTTGAGGGATAAGCCATCTATTGATGAGATGGAACAAGTTTTTTGGGATGATCAAAGGCAAGCTCTCATGATGTCAATATATGATGGAGAAAAGTCATCAACATCAAAGGACAAAGCACTCTTCTCATAAAACAGAAGAGGGAGATTCAACACACAAAGAGAAAGATGGATACATCAACCCACTCACAACCAAGATCAATAATATCATGAAGGTAATCAATCTTTCCAAGAAAAAAGACGTCCTTCCTCTAGAGATAGAGGAATAGGAAAAGATAGAGGTAGACACTATTCTATAAAATGTTACACTTGCTCTAGATATTGCCATCTTGATAAAGATTGCAAGAGTAATCAAGATAATGGGAGAGGAAAATGATTCCACTATGTGGATGGAGAAGGTGGAAAAGAATCGACTCATTATGAAGAAGACTCTTTGTTGGTATCATTGGAAGAGATAGTGGCCCATACACATGATCTCAAAGAGGAAACATGGTGATCAATAGTGGATCAAATTCTCATATGAATTCTCATGTTGAATATTTTTCAAATATTTATGATTCTCATAATGGTACTATCTTTATAGCAGATAGCACTTCAAATTCTATTACAAGAAAAGGAGACATACCCATTCAATTGGGATAGGATAGATAACGATACTCAAGAATGTTCTCTTGGTACCATCTCTTACCAAGAATCTACTTTCAATCGAAGCTATGGACGAGAAATGGCTAAAAGTAGAGTTTGAAGGCCAACAATGCCTCGTTAAAGATCCAAAGAGCTCCTACAAAGAGATTGCAGCCAGAAAGAAGCAATGAAAACTTTTCAAGTTAGAAGGAGAAGTCTCAACATTTTTAGCAATGAGCAATGATAAAGCATCTCCAATTATGCCTAGAGAGTTGTGGCATAAGAGGTATGGACACTTGAATTTCAATAGTATGTGCATGTTGAACAAAGGCATGGTCATTGGAATTCCAGACTTAGCAAGGATTGGCAAAGTGTGTGAAGCATGCTACTTGGAAAGCATGTTAGAAATAAGTTTTCAACGAGCAACTCGAGGGCCCATTATATGCTTGAATTGATTCATGCTTATCTATGTGATTTACCCCACACTACCTCACTTGGAGGGAATATTTATTTTTTTGCCTTCATGGATGATTTTTCTAGATATATTTGGGTTTACTTTATGAATTCCAAGGCTAAAGTATTTCAGATTTTTCAAACACTTTCATGCTATGGTTGAAATGATGATAGGACAAAGACTAAGAAACTACAATCTGACAATGGAGGAGAGTTCTTATTGAAGTATTTCAATACTTGAGAATGGCATTCAAAGACAACTTATTGTAGCTACACTCCACAACAAAATGGAGTGGCTGAGAGGAAGAACAAGACATTATTTGAAGCAACAAGGTACACGTCCAAAGATAAAGGTCGATGCAACATATTTTGGGCTGAAGCAATCAAAACTTTGTGCTATTTTATGAATAGGTCTCCTACTAAATTCTTGAAGGGCATTACCCCCTATGAAGCTCTTCACAACATCAAGCCTAAGGTACATCATTTAAGAGTTTTTGGATGTTTCACATTTTCTCACATTTTAGATGAAAAGAGGAAGAAACTTGATGAAAAGTCAAGGAAATGCATATTTTTTGGATATCATGATGTGAGAAAATCTTACAAACTTTACGATCCATGTAAGAAGGAGACATTCCTATCAAGGGATGTGATTTTTTATGAGAATGTAAGATTTAGTTCAGCCTTGATTCATATTCGGATAAAAGCTCTTCAGCAATAGTTAAAATTGATCTTCCTTCTTCTACACATGAGGAAACCATTGAAGAACTAGAGGAAGAAGATGAAGATCATTGAGAAACTCTTAGAAGGTCTTCAAGGATCAGAATACAACCTCAAAGGCTTACATATGAATGAGGTAATTATTCAAATTTTGAGCAAAGTAATTTTGCTTTACTTAGGTCTATTTTACAACATGAAGAGCCCTCAAGATATAAGGTGGCTAATACTAAAAAAGAATGACAAGAAGGTATGGAAAAGGAGATGGTTGCTCTTCATCAAAATGGGACATGGTAGTTATCTCCATTACCTCAAAATAAGAATGCAACGAGTTTTAAGTGGATCTAGAAGCTCAAATTCAACAAGGTAAGATTGATCGACACAAATCAAGGTTAGTAGTTAAAGGTTGTTCTTATGAATATGGTTTGGATTATGATGAGATATATGCTCTGGTAGCAAAGATGAATTCAGCTAGGTTACTAATCTCCCTTGCCTCCATATTCAAATGGAAGGTGAAGAAAATGGATGTAAATAATGCCTTCCTCAATTGCCCACTTGAGGAAGAAGTCTACATGCAACAACTAGAAGGATACATTGTCAAAGTAAAGATCACATGGTATGCAAACTTCACAAAAGTTTGTATGGTTTGAAGCAAGCTCCCCGAGCTTGGTATGCATAGATTGATGAGCATCTTTGCTCTCAAGGTTTTCAAAGAATCAATGCTAATCATAGCTTGTATTATAAAGTCAAGGGAAAAGATATTGTTCTTGTTCTTATTTATCTGGATGATCCCATGTTGAAAGGAAGCCATGAAGCCATCACTAACTATGTTCAAAGAAGACTCTCCAAAGCGTTTGTGATGAAGGACCTTGGTGACTTACACTACATTCTTGGTATCAAAGTCTCTCGGCTAAAGAAGGGGGATATATTTATCTCAGAACAAAAGTACATATTTTCCATTCTTGATAGGTTTGAGATGTCTCACTCTAAGCCTATCTCTAAACCTATGGAAACTCTCAAAATCACCAAGGACAAGAATGGTGTTCCTCATGATGAAACACTATATAGAAAACTCATAGGATCTCTTCTATAAGGCCCGATATTTGTTTTGCAATGAACTCTCTTTCAAATCTACAAGCTTCCAAAGTATCTCATTGGAATGCAACAAAAAGGATACTAAGATATTTGAAAGGTACTTCTTCACTTGGAATTCTTTATGGAGCACATACATTGCATCTTCATGGATTTAGTGATTCAAATTATGCAACAAATTTGGTTGATAAAAAGAGCATACTTGGAAATGCCTTTTTCCTAGGCAATGGAGCTATTTCATGGAGTTCCAAAAAGAAAAATACTATCAACTTATCCTCTACATAAGCTAAATACAAAGCTCTCACAACCTTAGCTTTTGAAGCTATTGGGATCAAAAGATACTTGGAAGAAATTGGTTTTGGTGAAAACCAACCTACAACTATTCTTTGTGATAATGTCTCAATTGAATCTTTTGCAAAGAATTTAGTGATGCATCAATGAACCAAGCACATTGAAGGGAGGTAGCACTTTAGTAGAGAAAAGATACAAAGTGGAGATATCATCTTACAACATTGCAATGCAAAGGAGAATGTAGTGGACCTCTTCACCAAAGCTCTCCACAAGGAATTGTTTACCAAGCATAGGTCATCACTTGGCATGCTCGAGCTCCCCTCAAGGGAAGGAAGTCATGAGTAAGGGAAGGCTCATCATGCATCTTCAACAAACAAGGGAAGGCTCTTCATATGCCTTCAAAAAGCTTTTCATTTCAGTTGTTTTTTCATTTCAAGAAGTTTCTTCATTCTAGTTAGATGATATTGGACTTGAGGGAAGGTGAAGGAATATGCAACTCCACACCATCTCTTCAAAAAGGTGGAAAATAAAGTTTTATTATATGATGAAATTCTTACTATGGTTCATTATGTTTTTTAAGTAATTTACTATGCTTTCCACATCAGCAATGGTCGTGAATAAATCACATTTGAAGTCAATGCCAAGTTGGAAAAGTGTTCCTACAACCTAGGAGAAAATTCATGACAACACACCTTTTTTGGAGGTAGTCTCATTCCATTCATCATTTTGGATTGGTTTAAAAAGGTGAAATTTTCTACCTAATATGAAAAATAATCTCACCAAAAAGATCCCACTAGTTCAGCTCCAATTTCACACAAAGATGGTGGGTAAAACATTGGATTTTTTTTTTAATGGTTAGCATGCCAAGTTTGGAAGGTTGTATCTTAAGCTACACGTGTCATATCATAATGTTTTCTTCAGGAAAAATGTTCCTCATACCATGAAGAATCTTGATCTAAAGTATTTCCACCAAATTCTCATGTACGAGAGAGTTGTGTCTATTTAAACAGAGGCTTGTGAACACTTTTGTAGGTAGACATGCAAAGGGCTAGAGCTGAGAGACATTTTTTGTAAAAGACTCATTTTGTGGAGTTGTGGAGTGCATCCTAGGGAGTGGAGTGCAATGGTCTCATTTTGTGGAGTTGTGGAGTGCATCCTAGGGAGTGGAGTGCAATGGTTTATTCCACACACTCTTGGCCATTATACATGTATTATTGAGCTCATTCGATAAACTATTAGTTTCAATCTTGTCAAGTAGTTTGAGCTTGAGTTAGCTTTACTGTTGAACGTTGTAATCTTGTTTAGTTAAAGATTTCTCACTTATTTTGCCTCTCATATCTCTTCTCAATTATTCTTTGATAGTGTGTTTAAGCTCAACTCCTCATTTTTCTCATGGACAATCCAAATGCTTTTATTTGCTAGTTTGTGGTGGCCACTTTATGCATGGATGCTCAAACACTTATGAGTAGGTGTGGTACTTTCCAAGCAACAAAATATCCATTTAATAGAGATCAAGTTCCTTTACAACCAATGATGGCATGACATGAATTTGAAAAATGGGGGATAGACTTTATTGGTCCTATAAACACACTTGCCAAAGGATCTCACATTGAGTACATAATAATACTAATGGTTAATCTCACTAAGTGGGTAGAGACATTCACTGCAACAAAACCTTATACTCAAACAATCGCAAAATTTCTATTTCAATAGATTTTTACACAAATTGGCCTCACTATTGGGATAACTAGTGATAGAGGTACTCATTTTGTCAATGATGTCATAGAGGCTTTATTACAAGAACTTTTTATTGTTCATAAAATATGAACTCCTTAACAATCAACTTGAGAGCTCCAATAAAGTTCCATGCATAGTTTTGACAAACTTAGTGAATTCTGGATGTGTAGATTGGGACAAGCAACTCCACTACACCATTTGGTCCTATAGATTTTCTTACAAGACTGCACTAGGAGCTAGTCCATTCAACTTGGTATATGACATGCCATTCTGCCTATTGATTTCCTTATATCGACTCTCAAATTGGCTAGAGATTATGAGTGGAATAGTCATGAGTTGTCTGCTTTGGTGGATAAGCTCAATGCTCTATAAGAGATGTACCTTGAGGTTGCAAGAAGAATTTATGCTCACAAAAAGCGACCAAAAACTTAGTTTGATGCCCATATCGAGGATAAGGATGTTTATAAAGGTGATCTAGTATTTTTTTCATACCCTAAAACAACACACTAAGAAGCTGCAAAGAAGAGTGCATGGTTCCTATGTGATTCATTGCATCTCACTTAGTGGTGTCATTGCATCTCACTTAGTGGTGTCATTCAATTAGGCATCCTTGAAGGAGATATTTTTCCAAACTATATCAGTGATTGTAGAAGACATCTTAAGACAATTGCAAGTGACTAAAAATGGATGACAAGAAGAATAGTGTATCAAAGCGAAAGCTCAACAAGGAGCCTTAGAGCATATATGTAAGAAATGATTTCTCTTGAAGTATGTAGATCAAAATAGGTTCTCTCATGTGCATAGAGAAATACCAAGGGATTCATTTATCCAATCACAATCCTTTGCCATGGCCATCTGTCAAGTGCAATCTAATGCCAAGCCAATCAAGGATAGAAGACCATGCATAGCTGCTCAATTAGGGCACTCACCTAAATATATGGTCAAATTTGTCATTGATATGGATGCAGCAACTAATGTGATCAGATGGGCCATTGTACAAACTTTGAGGGCTAAAATGAAACGTGTGGAGGCCTACTTGATGGGATTAGGAGGTATCCAAAACCCATGTGTTGAAGAAGTTACACTTCCCATGCATTTGGGCAAGGCCAAATTATAGAGATAATTTTTAGTATAAGAGGATGATGATTTAATCAAACAATTCATTATAGGACAAGATTGGCTATTCGACAATCTAGTAGGTCTAAACATAGGCAACAGAAAATGATACTCAAATGGAAAGGAAAAAATTTAATTGTACATCTTTTCACTTTTTCCTCAATGGATTGATTCCTAAATAGACTGAAGGTTATTGGGTTTATCTCTAATGCACCGAGCATTCAAAAGGCAACACTTCTTAATTAGCTAAGAAAAATAAAAAAGCTGAACAAGTATAGAAGAAACAAACAAACCCAATCAAACACACGTCTCATTTGGCTAAACAATGCTAGTTACCCAAGTCTATTGTGGCAGCCCAACATGCACAATCACACACATGGGTGCCCAAGAGATTGGTACCGAGCCTCACGTAAAAAGCCACTTAAAAAATAGAAGTCGCCATGTAGAGAGCCACAACTAGTAGTCAAACAAATTTGGATACCTAAGGCAAAGAACCAATATAATCAAGTATGGAAGTATGGGTTCCAAAACCTTTGCTTCATGCTAACTCTATACCCCTGCCTCAACAACATCTATCGTGGATGATAGAAAATAGGGAACTAGGAGTACAAGATAGAGCTCTATAAGAAACTCCTCTACCTAGAGAGTATAGGGGTCCATACAGGCCCATGTTTACACAGCAGAAAGAAGAAATGAGGTTCGCACAAAGCCCCACAGGGATAGTTCATGCCTTGACTTAAAAGATAAATATGGTCAAAATAAGTAACCACGATGAAAAGAGCCTATGGTCCTATGAAAGTGGATCCGCAAGTAGTCAGTTCCATCGTGGAAGACCACAACAAATGCCAAGTGTGTCTTGAGGAGATGTTCCATCCCTATTCCAAGCCTCTTGGTCACCCCTTCACTAGTTGCATAACACTTGGTTCCACTCTACATCAAGGAGCATGCACAACAACCAAAAGCATTTCCTTTTATATTATCATGATAAAAGTGCACCTCATGCTCTTAAAATGTATGCATATTATTAGAAAGAGAAAATACCCTTGTATATATGTAAATATATGTTATTTCTTTTATATAATCAAAACTAACACTCGACATCAAGTGCTTCAAGTTTAATGATACATGAAATTAAGGCATGCATAGCTAGTTGGTCAGGATTCTCTTATTGTGATAACCATGTGCCTAAATGAAAAACCTATCTCTTGCACCATTTAGGTCGATTGCACTTAAAATAAGCATCAAACATAGGGCCACATTACATAGCCTTGGATGAGACACAATTGCTATAAACCTATGCACAAGATTGAAACTTGTATGTGAGGAAAGAATACATGTATATCTTGCTTTAGTACTCACATAGCCATTTCAAGAAACAATCAAGTAGCTATCTCCAACGACATACGCTGATTACGTACTTACCAAGAGTAAATCATCGAGCCAACTTCATTGACTACAATCAACCATATTTGTTGAGAAACCATTGTGTGGCTAGGGTCATGTCGCTACAAGATCTTCAAAGGTTGCTAGAAATTCACCCCAATTATAAGGAGTCCAATTATAGGTAGGCCATGTCAAAAGCTAGTAGCCATCTTGACTTTTGGACCCCTAAACAAGAATGTAAACACTACTAAGGGAGAATTCATTCAATCACAGAAGTACCAAATATTAATGGGTAGGATTTATTACCAAGACAACTAAGGGGTATTGTCTTGTTGTGTGGAGGAGGAAGACTACCAGAAGTGGTTCCAATAGGCACATGTAGGTGCATTTGGAGATCATTATTCTAAACATAGGATATTGCAAACCCTAAAATGCTTAGAAGTATATTGGCCCACAGTGAAGTCTATGTTCATAATTTGATAAATCATTGCCCTAGTTGTATTAATAGACCTCTAATGGAGCACACAACTTTTTGAAAACGAGAACTTTTTCAAAGGATATTACTCTAGATAGACAACAAAGTCTAGCTCAAAAATCCCAAGACCATGCATTAATTGGAGATAATTTGTACGAGCAAGGTAGAGATGGTTGCTCATAGCTATATGTGCATGAGAATGACTATTAGAAAATATAAAAAATTGCACACAAGTGTTGCAAGTGGACACTTTTGACCTTATCATGTTATTAAGACAATTCTTTTCTCAGGTCTTTGGTGGCCCACCCTTCACATGGGATGCTCATACCTATGTGAAACATTGTGACACTTGTCAGAGGGCTCAGTACCCTAGTCGAAATGATGAAATGGCATGAAGACACATGATGGGAGGACATGCATTTTCCAAGTAGGGTATATACTTTTTAGGACCCATCAACCCCCTTGTAAGTAGCTCTCATGTTGAGTATATCATTGTTGCCATCAATTATTTAACCAAGTGGATAGAAGTGAGAGATGCATGTAAAAATGATGCATCAACCACTGCAATGTTCTTATTTGGAAATGTATTTACTAGATATGGAATCCCCATGGAGCTAGTAAATGATAGAGGTACATATTTCTTGAATGAGGCCATTGAGTACCTACTTCAAGAATTCATGGTGATTCACAAAAGGTCAGCCCCTTATCAATGAATGGACATTTTGAAAGCACAAACAAGATCCTATGCAATATATTGACAAAATTAGTGGATAATACATGTTTTGATTGGGACAAATAGCTACACCATGTTTTTTGGCCTTATTGAGTGGCCTATAAAATAGTACTCGATGCTACCCCTTTTTGCATGGTACTTGGAAAAAAATCTGGTGCTACCATTGGATTTTTCTATAACCACCTTTAAACCAACACAAGCTCACTGATGTGAGGGTCATGATCTGTCATCAAGGATAATAGATCAAGAATGTTTAGGAATGCCAAGTTATGAGTGGTATCTAGGATATACATAGTGAAAAAGAGACAAAAGGCTTACTTTGATGCACATATAAAAGATAAAGGCTTAAAAATTGGTGATGTTTTATTGGTTTACACATTGAAACAAGACGTGTGCAAGTTGGAGAAATGCAATTACGGAACAATGATTATCAATAGAATTTCCACAAGTAGAGCAGTTTGGTTAGCCTTGCTAGAAGGTGACATGTTGCCCAATTATGTTAGTGGATATAGAGTAACGCTCTATCAAGAACCCCTTACTGAGGAAATTCTCACATGATTAAATAAAGCTAAGACACACAAAGAAGAGGAACAAAGAGTTACAGAAGCACTGAGATAGCAAGGAGCACAAACCAATCCTAATGTCCCATGTTATCACATGGTGATGTGTCAGACATGTGTACGAGCCAATCCTAGCATTATAGATAGAAGACCTTACATCTTGGTCGAGCTAGAATAGTGTAATACAATCAAGATGATTAGAGACCTAATTGATTTAAGAGCGGCCACAAGTGCCATTATACACTCTTGTTGTCTACATATGGGTTTATAAGAAAAGTCAATAGAGGTATATCTCGTAGGATTAAGAGGGTCCTTGATACGAAGTGAGGGAGTTGGGGGAGTGTGGGCTTGTAATTTAGAGGACAATTCCTCAAATGTAGAGAGAAGAAGGAGGATGATAGATGCAAAAACCATTTGAGAGTTGTGATATGCACCATGGTGATAGAGATGAGATGAAATAATCATTTGTGGGAGGGGCCATAAGGCCTCTGAAGATTAAAAAGAAATATATCTTTTTATTGAATCAAATTTAAATTAAGAAAATTTTATAGATAATAATTCCTCTATAGTGTGCAAGTTACGAATTGAAATGAATGTATTGTTAGGTATGGGTTGAGTGTCACCAGTTGTTTAAAAATTGTTAGGCATGGGTCGAGTGTCACAAAATGTTAAGTTACTAATGTTAGGTTATTCTATAATCTACAATACATTTGTAGCTAGACAAATGCTTAGGATTTTTGCTCATCAAATGGTTGATCATTCTAAATGATAACTTACTTTTCCACATGCTACTCTATTGACTACATTAAACCTTCACCAAGGGGGACTCAAGAGGTTGGCCACTTCCTAATGGAGAGGTCATTTATGCTACTAGATGAGTTGACTTGCCTCCAATGCTAGCGTTTATTGATATATGCTTAATGTAGACAATATATTGAGGTATAAGACTTTTGATCGAGACTATTTATCCAAATTCAAATATATGATACTAAATGAAGTTGATGCCTAGCTTTGTTAGAATAAGCACATAAAGAGAAAGGCAAATTGATAAAGTAGTAAGCCATCACATGGATTTTGTAGAGTAATTGATCCAAAAGGTGCACCGTTAAACTAAAACTAAGGTGAAAACAGAAATGAATAACACACCCCTATTTTACTTTGCTAAATCTCTCATCAAAAGTACCTTATAGAATTCCTATCCTATCTAATTTTGATATCCAAGTACAACTTTATAATTCCCCTTCCTTTTGGTAACTATTAAATATGAACTCTATAATAAACCTAACTGCCCAAGCCGAGACCTAATTTCTCCTTCACAAGCTACATTATCAAAAGTACAAATTCACTCATGATGGATACATTCAAACTAAGAAAAATATGACAAACGTGGTGGGTGTACCAAAAGATGCAACGTAGATGCTAGACTTGTAGATTGATTTGGAAACTAAGTAGAGAATCACATGATTGATAAAAAAAACTTACAACCTTGAAGCATCATACATAGATTTCTCATAAGGACAATACTACAAGATCAACTTACAATCAATGCACATCAAAATAGCCCTTCAATCTAACTTCACTGCTCTCTCTTTTTCTTATCGATTTCTTTTTTGTTTTATAATAGTGTTCTGCCACATCGGATGTCAATATTGAGTGGTATGTAGAGACACAACATGCCCTAGTTATTTCTGGATAAGGTGCTAAAAGTTACAACAGCTAATTATAATGGCTTGTGCACCAATTATGGGCATATTTTCTGAGGGTTTGCCATGTTAGTTGTTTTCAAGTATTGGGTATTGTCTTTAAATATACATCTTGTACAAAAAGGATTCATTGTAAAAGTAGCCCTATCAGCAAAAATGATTGCATACACAAATTGTGATAGTGATCTGCAAAAAGTAATCTCAATAGACACTTGGTACTCTTAGGTGGACTCAACCAAGTACCCTAATCTTCAATGGGATGAATGATATAGATGTATGTGTTTAAGACAACCTTAATGGTAGAGATGGATCTTTGAAGATGACCTTAATGGTAGAGATGGATGTGTTGAAGATAGCCTTAATGGCAGAGATGGATGTGTTGAGACAACCTATAATTTGGGAATAGAAGAGCATCCACAAGTAGTAATGATTTTTGAAGAATCAATAGAACCCCTTTAAACTAACTCAATTTATATGGTTACAAAAGTCAAGGATGTATTCACTTGGGATAATATGGCTAGGAAGGGTTTGGACCCTTGACTCTATCAACACAGGATATTGTTGAAACAAGATGTTATTCCCATTTTGCAATAGTGATATGCATGAATCATACCTATGGTAAGTTGGTCAAGTAGAAAATTGATATCTTGATTAAATTAGGGTTCATCATTCCTATTGAGCACTGTGAATGTATTGTGCTTAAGAAGAATAAGCAATTATTCATCTATGTGGATGATCATAAATTAGATTAAAACAATCTTTGATTCTTTTTATCTATAATTTTTGGATAGTATGCTAGATGTAGTTGGTAGGGATATGTACTCAATTGTGGATGACTTTTGTGGCTACAACTAGGTGCAAATGGTAGAGATTGATGTGTTAAAGATAATTAAGGAGATATGCTCATTTTGGTTATGTTGTTGTAGGGGTTTGAATTTGAAATGCTGCATAGGTTTGTCCTTCTTATGCTCTAGCATATTGTTTTATTAAGGTTCAACTTAGGAGAGCCCCAAGTCTGACGTTTTATTAAGTTTGACTTAGGAGATAGAATAAAGTCCTTATGAGTTCTAGAGGAGGACAAGTATGAGAGTTTTTTCTTTCTTTAGAAAATGTAGATGTGGTAGAAGAAGTGGCATGACAAGAATCCTCGGACAACTCATGTAAACACACCTTCTCAAACACCTCATAAAAATATGCATAAAGCATATAAGTACTGATTCTCTTGTACCTATGCCGAATAGGACTCCTTCTGATATGAACGCCACAGCCTCCATAAACTTCAAGTAGTACCTGTGTGCATAAAGAGAATACGTACCTGGAGTTTTAATATTATGTGGATAGGAACATTTATAATTGACACCAAAATTGGCCTAAAAACTTTGACATTGAAGATTTTGAATGGTATCTTTGTCTTGGCCTAGTCAATGGGACAAGGTTCTACCTATAAATAAGAAAAATTCTAGTACTATGACTGAGTTATAGAGATGGTTTTCAATTGCATAAGCAAAGGCAACCTTATTTGATTCCTCATGACTCACGAATTGAATCAATGTTGCAACAAAGAGCATTCTTAGATGTTGCTACAATACAAAGTTTGCTCAAGTTAATACAAAATAGATCAAACATGTGTATGAAAAACACCTAGCCAAAATAAAATCCCAATTGATAAAAGACCTCTGCACCAAATTTTAGCCAAGAAAGCCATCCATGAATGAGTACATCTTCCCCACCTACTTCATCCAACATAGTATCCAAGAAAGGTAAGGGAAAAGGTTCAAGGGTGGTTTTTGCATTGAATTTATGATAATCCACACAGATGCATAATTTCTTGTTCTTTTTAGGCACAATAACTATGGGTGATAAACATTCAAGGTTCTCAATGGGAATGATGAATCCTAATTTGAGCTCTATCAATTTCCTACTTGATCAACTTATCATAGGTTAGATTCATACCATCCAAAGCAAATACATCCTTGAATTACTTCACAAAGTTACTTCAAAGGGGTTCTAGTTACTTCAAAGGGGTTACTTCAAAGGGGTTCTAGTAATCCTTCACAAATCCTCCAAAGTTCCTTCAAAGGGGTTCTAGTAATCCTTCACAAATCCTTGCTACGTCAAAGGGGTTCTAGTAATCCTTCACAAATCCTTGCTTCAAAGGGGTTCTAGTAATCCTTCACCAATCCTTGCTACTTGTGGGGGCTCTTCTATTCCCAAATCACAGGTTTTGAATTGATCCCCACACATTATTACTTTGCCATTGAGCTCCTTTTATATTCAATTTTGCATTAGAAACATTTATTCATCCATGAGTTAAAAGCATATTAGATCATGGATACTAGATAATGATTCAATAAACATTAATAATGCTTATTAACAATAGATACTTATTGGTTTTTGTTATGGAACAATAATAACTTCATAAAAAATTCTAACTAAGTACTAACTATCAAAGCCCACACTGAGTGGAGATATATACCTTCAAGTATTCCCCCATGCCCCATTCTCTTCGACCATGGTCATCATCCCTCTAATTTCACCTCTTTATTTTGGAAGGGGGATCCAATCTCAGTTGAATCATAAAAGAGGAGAATCCATGTGAGGTATGATCCCTACCTTGATCACTCAAAGATCCATCTAGTTTTGCACATGAAAAACTAAATCAAGTGCAAATCTTGGAAACAATGATAAGGGTGGAATAGACATCCTTGCCTATTTCATAGTTTTAGTTATGTGCAAACTAGACCTCCAAAGCATAAACATGTGAATTGGGTGTATCTAATGTGTCTTTAGCCAAATTTCTATCTTGGTCCATCTCTATGCACCACTTGTGCATGAACCTAGCAAAATAGATGAATATTGTTGATATATTTAGGTAGTGATGTGTGTCAACACTCTAGGACCACCGCGACACTTTTTTCCCTCTTTAGGATGTCTTTTACCCCCTGCTTGTATATACGCCTATTGCCCTAATGGGCTACTTATCTTTGTACATTCTCTAGTAATACATTCAGTATTGTGTGTTGTGCTCCAAGCTTCTTCTTCTTCCTTGTGCTGTTTGCATTCTTCTGCAGATGTCTAACTCCAACAATTGGTATCAGAGAAGGTCACCGACTCATCTAGGGTGTCCTCGACACTCCTCCGGTTGCAATCTCAAAATCGCACAAACTTTGGTGGGCATACTCAAGCTGTTTCTCAGATCAAAACTGCTTTGCTGCGTGGTGCCGAAATCACGATCTGAGCTCGTTTCAGCCTCCAAACGCACTATCCCAGTGCTTGTGTAGGCTATTTCATCTTTTTGTGCCAAATGTATATATCGGTTTTGGTTCGCCAGTATAAGCGTATCGAAGTCTGCTACAGGTTTAGCAGAACTCATCTAGGCAGTTCTGTTCAACTTTTTGAGATACACTCAATTTTTTGCATCAAGGTATTTTAGTCACCGGCCATGGCTGAAAGCAGTGATGTATTTTGTATGTCCGCTATTGAGGATAAGATGGATGGTACCAACTACCCGTTGTGGGCTTATATGATGCGACATGTATTGGTTGCAAAAGGACTGTGGAACATTGTGTAGGGTGTTGAAAAACATCCGATCACACGTGTAACTGTTACAACTAGAGGTACTGAAGCTGATGTAGAAGGTGTTGAAGATGATGATATTCTGCATATTCCTATTCGTGTTGTGGTTTTTGTTGCACCTAGTGCAGAGCAAATTCGTCGCGATGGTAGAGATGCCCAGGCACATGCATTGAAAGCTTTGTCTATCAAACATGCCATTATTCCTCACATTCACTCTTGCAGAATAGCTAAGGATGCTTGGGATACACTTACCACATTGTACCAAGCTAGGAATGAGGCTCGTGTTGCTTACCTTCGAAAACAGTTGGAGAGTGAACACATGAATGAAGGTGATTCTATGGATAGATTTCTAACAAAGATCAAAGAATTGAAGTAACAGTTCATTTCTGCTAATGAGGTTATACCAGATAGCTCACTTGTGCAAATGGTTCTAAATGGTCTTCCTGATGATGAAAGGCAATCCAAATGCCTTTCAATTGATGATGAAAGGCAATCCAAATGCCTTGTCAATTGAGAAATTAATCTCTGTTTTGTTGTAGGAGGATCAGTCCAGTAGAACAGGTCCATTATGCGTGTTGCAGATCAAGCTTTCCTAGCTATTTAGAAGGGCAAAGGAAATGGAGCTCTTCAAGTACTAACAAAAAATCTGCTAATTCTACACAATAAAAAAGGAAGACAGAGATGAAAAGAAATCAGAAAAGCAGAAATTGTTTTGCAAGTATTGTAAAGGAAATGATCATATCATAAAGAACTGTCCAAAAGTGGCTGCTAAATAGGAAAAGAAGAAAGAGGCTGGAATGATTGTTGCAGAGGCCTCTACACAAAAAAAACAATCTGCTAATCTTGTGCAGGAAGAAGAATGGGTGTTTACCACTGTTTGCAGTTTTGACCCATCTTCTCATGAGCAGTGCATGTTTGTAGTAGACTCAGATGTTTTGTACTTTGATAGTGGGGCGACCAAACATATTACCTCGCAGCGTAGTTTCTTCTCTTCACTCAAGCTTGCCCCTATAAGGAATACTATTACATGTGCCAATAACTCCTCTTATCCTTTTATGGGATTTGGTAAGATTATTTTGACTACTGCTGATGGTAGTTCTTTCACTTTGTCAGATGCTTTGTTTGTGCCAAGGATCAAGAAAAATCTGTTATCAGTTTCTGCATTAGCCAAGATTGGCTTCGTTGTGAAATTTATTGATGACAGATGTATAGTTCATGATCTGTCAATGGCGATGTGATTATTGCTTCTGGCATTTTATGTCATGGGATGTATAAGCTCATAAACCATGGAAGATCTGTAAATGATTCGGCATGCACCGTACATGATTCTCAGGCTATGTCAGATGCAAAGCTTTGGCATGCATGCTTTGGTCATCTCTACAGAAATATGAAATGGTGTCCTCTTTGCCCAAACTTGAGCCACCTGGAAAACATGTTTGTGAAGGTTGTATTTTGGGCAAAATGCAGCATTCCTCCTTTCCAAAAGATGGTTGAGTTCGGGCTACTAACAAATTGAAGCTTGTGCATAGTGATGTGCGTGGTCCTATGCAAACACCTTCTTTTGGAAATTATCTTTACTTCGTGACTTTCGTCGATGACTTTTCTAGGCATGCATGGGTATATACATTGAAGGCAAAGTCTGAAGTGTTCATGTGCTTCAAACAGTTTTTGGTTTTGGCTGAAAATCTGTCAGCATGTAAAATGGGCACCCTCCGTTCTGATCAAGGGGGGGAATATATGTCTTCTGATTTTAATGCATTTATGGCTGAATGTGGGATAAAACACAAGTGTACAATACCATATACACCTCAAAAGAATGGAGTTGCTAAAATAAAGAACATGTCACTCATGGAGATGACGAGGTGTATGGTTAAGAGTCAGGTTTTACCACATAGTTTCTGGCTTGAGGCTATCATGTGTGCAGCATATGTACTGAACAAGTGTCCCAGTAAAGCGCTGTAGTCTATCAATCCATATGAGGCTTGACATGATCGCAAGCCATCTGTTGCTCATCTTCGTGTTTTTGGTTGTTTGGCATATGCATTAGTGCCTGAACAACATCACATAAAATTAGATAGTAAAGTAGTAAAATGTATTTTTGTTGGGTACAGTTTTGAAAGTAAAGGCTATCGTCTGTATCATCCACATACTAAAATGCATTCTGGTTGGCCGTGATGTTGTTTTTGTGGAAGATGCTATTCAGCCATTGCTTTCATGTACTAAGGATACATCTGTTAGCTCTAAAGACATGTATGAACTTTAATGCCTCTTTTGGTAACTATTAAATATGAACTCTATAATAAACTGTTGCAGAGCCAAAGAGCGCACAAAGCAGAGAAAAAGACGGGCCCCAAAATTTTTCCTATTTGGACCACATATTTTTGTAACATATTTATTTTTGTAATATATTTCCCCTTGTAAAGGCACTAGAGGAGTCCTCTAGATGCATTCCCACAGAAGAATCGAAGCTTACCCATGTAAAATAGTAGGAAATTAGCTCTTAGTGAATAAAGTGCCGGTCACTTGTGTGAAAAGACCATTTTTAGGGCACTAGTATATAAGTCAAATGTGACTCTTTGTAAAAGACTTTTTGCCATTGTGAGAAGAGAGAGCACAGAAATTCGAATTTGTGTCTTCTTCCCTCTTCATCTTCTTCTTCGTGAGCTTGTATGCATGTGTAGTGCTTGGAAAGAGTGCTTGTGAGTGTTATCTATCCTTGAGAGTGTTTCTTTACTGTAGGAGAGGTGTGTGCGAGGTGTAGGAAGTGCTGAAGCGTAGGAGAGTATTTTCGCGATTCAGTATTTCTGTCATAACTTGAAGTAGGAGCGTCGGAATTGAGTGAAACCACTGCCATTGGATGCGTCTTCTCGAGAGCTTCGAAACGCATATGCTATTTGCTATGTTTGGAGCTCGGAGCTAGGAGAAAAGTCCAAAATACTGACGGCTGCTGCACCAAGTATCGTTTTGTCTTGACCTACAGTTAGAGCTTGTTAGGATAAGCATTTACCTCATTTTCATTCTTGAGTAGCTCATTTGCATTGACTATTACGCATTTGCATGTCTTCATACATTCGGCTAGGTTAGTATACTCTTCGGATTGATAAATTAAAAGCGTGTATCCCCACTATATGCACTTGTGAGGGGATTGAGGTACAGTCTCTTTCTCCGCAAGTCCCTAAGTTGAAGCTTAGGTCAACACACTTTTTGGCGCCGTTGCCGGGGAGTGACGAATCAAACCGAGGCATTCGCGTGATGGTAAGTAGCTTTTTGCTTTGAAGAACTTGGAGGAGCGGAAATCTTCTCTTCTTTGGTAAGTCAATTTCAACCGCACTTGCTACTTCTCATTCTTGGAGTGTGTGTAGTGAGTTGATAGATTAGGGAAGTAAGTAGAAGAAGTAGAATAGGAGTGAGTGGAGAGTAGAGTAGGCTTTAGGGTAGTTCAAAAATTTTTCTTTTTCTGTAAGCTAGGAATTCCCAAGTATAAAAGCCAAAACTTTTTCATTCTCAAATTACTTGTTGAACAAGTATCGTGGAGAGCTGTGTCGAGTGTCGTGTGAGCCCAGCGATCGTTTCGAGGAAAGCAAGCAATAGGGAAGAGTTCTGTGCAAAAGAGTTGGACCAAGAGATCATGGGAGCTTCCAAGGTAAACTAAACCACCTATTTGCTCAAAAGTTTCCAGTATTTCAACCTAGGAAAGGGAAAAACGACCTGCGCTGAGTGTCGTTTGGGCCTTCAGGGGGTTAAAGGTCATTTGTTGATTGCTACAGTGGGTGAGAGTAGGAGAGAAGAGATAGGTGAGAAAGGGGGAAACATCAAATCTCAAAAAAACATTACAAAAATTTGAAAAAGGGTCAAGTATCGCTTTGCTCCTGCGGTCGAGTATCGTTTTACTCCTGCGGTTGAGTATCGCGATATTTCCCAGCGGTCGTAGATCGTCTCGTTAGAGATCGTTTCAGACAGCGGTCGTAGATCGTTTCGTTAGAGATCGTTTCAGACAGCGGTCGTAGATCGTTTCGCTAGAGATCGTTTTGATCAGAGGTCGTCGATCGCGTATCGTTTGCCAAGTATCGTTATCCCGAGATCGCGATACTTGTCAAAGGTCGTGTATCGTTTGCCACGGGTGTCGTCGATCGTCGATCGTTTGGCGGAGATCGCGACACTTGTCAAAGATCGGTATCGTTTCAGTTAGGTATCGTCGATCGTTTCTACCAGAGATCGTCGGTCGTGTATCGCTTTCTGCCAGAGATCGTTTTGCGAGAGATCGTTTCGTCAAAGATCGTTTTCCAGCGATCGTTTTGATCAAGTATCGTTTAGACCGAAGTGTCGATTTCCAGCGATCGTTTTGGTCAGAGGTCGTAGATCGTTTCATTGAGAGGTCGTGTATCGTTCCCAGTCAGAGATCGTTAGGGAAAGATCGTTTTTCAGCGATCGTTTCACCCAAGTATCGTTTGTCAGCGATCGTTTTCTCAGAGATCGTGAGAGTCAAGTATCGTGACTTGAAATTTTCTTTCAGTCACATTCCTGCCTAAGCTTTCCCTAGACTTCTGAACCATAACTTAGAACTCTAGAGACTAAAGGTGGACAAGAATTGTTCAGAGCTCTTAAGTGAATGAACTTGAGATCAGGAAGAACCCTAGGAAGCCGAAGAAGTGTAATTTCTTCTGTAGGGAGTGTTGCCGAACCAAGTAACCGATCACACTATTCTGAGACCTCCAGTGAGTCAGAAGGAGAAATCCCCATGGCTTCCGAGGATATGCAAAATACTGTGCCCATGATTGGCCAGATGTCCATCATTGAGGGTGAATACAGAACTTCCTTAGAGTATGTGAGCACTAACCACCATGAGATACCTATCTATTTGGATGGTCTAAACAGATCAGTGGCCAGACTGAGGAAGGCTTCAGAAGCCTACATAGTGCCAAGACCGGCAGTTAAGTACATAAGAGGATCGTACATGGATAAACAAGACATTCAATACGTGGTAACAGAACACCCTGAAATCATTAATGAACGTGGCGAGGAAAATAATACTTCAAGTTTAAATGGACATGGAACTGAAGAACAAGTAACAACTCCTAGAGGGAGATCGACAATTACTAAACTTTGGAGAGGAGACTTAGTTCCCCAGGATGACACTCTAATAGATGTGTATTTGATCAATGGGATGGAGCACCTGCTCAGAGCCCATTCCTCTATTTGGGAAGCTGCTCCTAATCCAGTTACCATCTATGAGTTACAAGATCCTGAATTCCCCACCATCATCACATATTTGGACAAAGACCACAGAAGGTATTGGCCAGTCACTGAATTAGAGAGAGCCGAGCTGAAGTATCAGAACATTCCAGTGTTCCCCCCAAGGGACCAAGCCACTACGTCACGGAACCCACATGGAACTTCTCAAAATGATTCAAGTCAACATTCGGGACAAACACAACAAACTCAACGAACCCAGATCCCCATCAGACCACATGTTCAATTCGCAATGCCGGCCACTAATCCTAATTACCGGCCACAGCCTGCTATTGACCCAAGACAAGGAGTTCATGCTCCAGTCAGACCACAGGTAGTACGAGGACCAGGCATACCTATAGGAAGACCAAATTACCCTGTAATGCCGAGACAACCTGAAGCAGGAAGGAGACTAAGACCGATTCAAGTGGCCAAGTGCATGAGAAATCATTATGATGGCTCGAGTGAACCCTATAATCACATAGCAGAATTTAAACAAGTAGTCCGAGCCGAGCAGGTAGATGACTTCATGATTCAATATGAGTCCTTTGGCCTTACCTTGTCAGACACAGCCCTGGCCTGGTTTCAGCCATTGGATCCAAATACCTTTCAGAACATGGATCAAGTGTATCAAGAAATGATAGAAGAATTTACCAAGTCTGGAATCAAGAACAATTCTTCGTCATTAATCCACAGCTTCAAACAAGCTCCAACTGAGTCAGTCAGATTGGCAGCCAGGAGATTCAAGCAGTATGTGGATAGATGCCCCGTAGAGGAGAGACCAACTCAAAATAAAATGGTATCATTGTTCTTAGAAGGACTGTTGAACGGAACCTTGAGGTCATTGGTGTACGTGAAGAGAGTTCAAACTTTGCAAGAGTGTATGAAGGAATGTATAGACCTAGAGGATAACCTTGCAGGAGACTTGAAAATACCCCAAGGGAGTGTGAAAAGTGAAGAGTCATCAAATAGCACATCAAACCCTACAAACAACATAGAGGAAATTGCCGACTTGCTAGCAAAAAAACTGAATATGCAAGGACAGAGGAATTATCCCACCAATCCTATGAGAATGCCTATGCTTAGAAGATGTCTGCAGTGTGGAGGGGATCATCCTTCTCACTTGTGTAATAGGGGAGTTGTCCCACCACCTGCCTATGCTCCTCAGAGACCCTCTGTCCCAGGACCACTGCAGTATTGCAGTATAGAGCAGAGATACACAAATCATAGCACCGAGAATTGCCCTTACAATGGGCAAACCAGACCCACACAGTCTTATGTGAGACCCTATTGGATATCCGCAGAACCAGCAGGGAGGAGAAGCTTTTAGATATCCCTCATATCAGCCGCAGGCACCAATACCACGACCATACACACACCAGGGATATACGCAGCCTCAACCAGTGCTAGGACAACAACCGCCCCACCCTCAGAACGTTGTCCCAGTTAAGATAGCGCAGCCAGAGGAAAACTTAGAAAGGGCCATAGTGCCAGCAACACCTTTGACTAGCAGTGAACCATATGACTCATTTTACGAACCTAGTCAAGGAACATACCCCGGTTATGAGAACTCAACAATGGATTATGGGCAACAATATGACCCATATGCTTATGGCATGGAGACACCAGAGAATGCATACAACTACGAGCAAGATTATGTACCATTAATGTATACAGCTCCTAGAGCAACCATGCCACCTCGACCAATGAATAGACCGCCTGTACCTAGAGGACCATGCTACAGGTGTGGAGGTGACCACTATATTAGAGAATGTACATTGCCAAACCCACCACCACCACAACGAATTTGGGAAGGTTACTGTAGCGATTGTGGAAAGGAACATCTTTTCAGAGATTGTCCTAAGAATCCCAATAAAGTCACATCTAACGTACAGATTAACGTGATAGAAGTAATTGAATCGTCAGGGAGTGATAAAGAGTACACTTTACCATTAAAAGCCATAACAAGAGCAAAGGCTAGAGAAAACCCTGATAAAAACGAAGAAAATAATCAAAGTGACAAAGAGGGAAATACACCCATCCCTCACAGAGTAGAAGATTCAGAAGAACCAGAAAAAAGTATCATCAGTAAACGATCCCAAAGATGGAAGCAAAGGAGAGACAGGATAAAAGAAAAAAAGTTATTGCAAAAGAAGGAAAATGAAAAGAGAAAAACAAAATCAACAGGAGAAGCACAAGTGGAAGAAGAAAATAAAATGGAGGAAGAAAAGAAGGAGGTAGGATCGGTATTAGCAGATCCAATGCTTGAAGAATTAGCTATGTGGATTCAGGCATACAAAGCGAGAATAAAAGCAGGGCCTACCATAGAACAACATGAGAGAGAGTATCCGAGAGGCGACTTAGAGAAGGAAAGATTGGAAATCTGCAAAAAATTAATAGAAGTTGCCCAACAAACATTAGAAAAACCCGCATCACCTTTACCAAACAACCGAAATTGCGAAGAAAAATTCCAAGAGTGTCTAAACAATCAGGAAAAGCCTAATGTAAATAGGCCTCTGAATGATGAAATTGGTATTGAGAGAAAGGAAGGATCCATAGTCCCTGAAACAGAAGGAGACTGGACTAAGGATTTATGGGCGAGAGTTCAAGAGGACAAGTGGAGAAAAGCAGAGGGAATGGAACCGCCTTTTGAAGAGTTGAAAGCAGAAAACGAAATAGAGGATTCAATACCTGAACTTAATTCAGAAGAAATTTTTCCAATGGATGCAAGTGACAAAGAAGTGGAAGACGATGTAAAGGAACTACCTAATTACACCGGGGAATACGAGCACAACTCAGAATTGTATCGCATTCCATCAATACAGAGACGAGAAACGAATCCATCAGTTCAAACATCGGAGATCATACAACGCCTTAGAGAGGTGAAAATCCCATGTACCTTAACATTCGAGGAACTGCTAAAGGTAAAACCACATCTAAAAAAAAAATTGATCAATCAGTGGGAAGTCAAGGAAGAAAAGAAGGAGGTAGATGACGAAGTGAAAACGATGAGAATTCCAGTGGATAAAGTAGGAGACTTTAGTGAAGGGGATGAAGGAAATACATGTCTTCCAATCACCTATAGGGGTTACACAACCAAAGCCATATTAGATTCAGGAGCTGGCGTTGGTATTGCTACCAAAGAAATTTGGGAGAAATGGGGAAAACCAGCATTGAGACCAACACGTATGAAAATTCAAATGGCAGATGGACATACGGAAAGACCCTTAGGATTGTTGGAACGAGTAATCTTCACTACGTGTGGAGTGGAATTCGAACATACTTTAGCAATTTGTCACTTTGAAAGGCCAAGCAATTATGAAATGATCTTGGGAAGGCCATTCATGAGACAGCTAAAGGTAGTACAAGATTGGGGAAAGGATGCAGTGTACCTACAACACGCAGGAGTCACCACTAGGATCAACCTACATACGTACGCATATCAAGATGTACCACCTCTGCAATGGAATCAAATCCACAAAGAGGAAGACGATCAATCGATTCATAGTGCAGGTTCTAGTGACCAATCCTGGATGAACGAGGACACTCATCTATGGATATGCCAAGCTGCAAAAAAGGAAGAAGAGAGAAGAAAGAGTTGGCAACAGAAACAAGGTGTAGTGAGATCGGTACAAGATCCAGCTTATATGCCACAAGTATTTCCAGACGAAGAATTCGAACCTCATGGTTGGATGGAAATATTAGCCACCCTCAATGTTTGTGTAAATGAAGAAGTGGTAACTATGAACGAATGTATTGATGAGGAGGGTTACGACATTAGTTTGTATATGGTAGTCCTTCAGGAAGCAGAAGGAGGAGAAGTAATTGAGAAATACTGGAAGGAGGACTACGAGAGCATTGAAATGGAACCAGAACCCATGGATCTAGGGATTTGTACCAACAACATAGATATCACTGCCAATGAACAACATAAGGATCTCACACAAAGGGAAGAATTAGAAGTTGAAAGGGAGTTAGAAGAGGAAGATAACAAGCTTCAAGACCAATTTGAGGTACCAGCTCATTTCAAAAAATACGAAGTGGAAGAGAGGAAGATTGCTATTCAAATGCCTAAAAGAGAAGCACAACCGGGAATAGCATATGATAATAAAGAACAAACCAAGAAAATAGTCGTAACCATGGAAGGAGGAGAGGAACGATGTACTTTCATAGGACAGGATGTCTCAGCGGAAGAAGAGCGAGAGTTAATTCAACTCATAAGAGAATACCGGGATGTCTTTGCTTGGACTTATAAGGATTTAAAAGGAGTAGATCCAGCTATATGTGCGCATAGAATCCCCATGACATCCGAAGCCAAACCTTCTAAACAGAGACCTTATACTTATAATGAGGTGTATTCAGCTAAGATAAAAGAAGAAATAGATAAGTTGTTGGATGCTGGATTCATATACGAGATAGAACACACAGAATGGGTATCGCCATTAGTGGTAGTGCCCAAGAAAAATGGAAAACTGAGAGTGTGCATAAATCTGAAGAAGGTGAATGCAGCCACTATACGTGATAGCTACCCATTACCGATTACGGATCATCTATTGGAGAGAGTAGCAGGTAAAGAGGTCTATAGCTTCCTAGATGGTTTCTCTGGATACAATCAGGTGGCTATTGCGACTGAGGACCAACACAAGACAGCATTTGCCACTGAATGGGGTGTGTATGCATTCAGAGTGATGCCCTTTGGACTCACTAATGCACCGGCTACCTTCCAACGATTAATGTGTCACGTGTTCAAGGAATTTTTGAAAAAAAGCATGGAAGTGTATGTAGATGATCTTTGCACGTATTCCAATCAAAGACCCGATCACATACCGGAATTAAGGAAGATATTCAACAAATGTAGGCAGTATAGAGTCTGCTTAAACCCAGAAAAATGTGTCTTCATGGTAAGACAAGGAAAAATACTAGGGCACATAGTCTCAAGAAATGGGATATCTACGGATGAGGACAAGATTAAAGTCATATTGGACTTACCAAGACCTAAAAATGTAAAGGAAGTACAAGCCTTTATGGGACATTGTGGATATTACCGTAGGTTTATTCACATGTATGCCATAATAGCTAAGCCCTTATACGGTCTATTGACTCAGTTCGCTTGGACAGACGAGTGTGAGAAGGCCTTCAACGAGCTTAAAAAGAGGCTGAGTACAGCCCCAATTCTAAAATCACCCAACTGGAATAAGCCTTTTCATATTCATGTTGACGCTTCGAATTATGCAATTGGATGTATCCTGGCTCAACCGGCTGATGAAGGAAAGCTTGACCATCCAATCGCTTATGCGAGTAGACAATTAAACCAAGCCGAAAGAAATTACACGACTACAGAAAGAGAGGGCTTAGGAATGGTTTACGCAGTCAAGAAGTTTAGACATTACCTCTTAGCCAACAAATTCAAATTCTTCATAGACCATCAAGCTTTGTTGTATTTAGTCAATAAACCTTGTAGCACGGGAAGGTTGGTACGATGGTTCTTGTTACTAATGGAGTTTGACTTTGAGGTAATAGTCAAAAAAGGAAACACGCATGTGAGAGCAGACCATCTTTCTAGGTTAAAACACGGAGAGCCACCTAGCGGAGTTCCTGATGATCTGCCAGACACCTATCTTTTCAATCTGGAAGTATGTCCTCAGTGGGCAGAAAAATTGATCCCAATACTTACACATGGACCTAAAGATGGGATCACGCCAAACCAAAAGCAAGATCTTTGGAGGACTAAGAACCTTCACATTATTGCTGGAAGTTTATACCACCAGGAGTCAAGCGGACTACTGATGAGATGTGTGGAAGAAGATGAACAAAACATGTGGCTTCAGAAAGCGCACATAAATCAATGGAACACTCACTTGAACGCAATTGGAACATGGCAAACACTCAAGAGATTTGGCATATATTGGCCAACCATGCAACAAGATGCACATCATTATGTGTCAAACTGTCAAATCTGTCAAGAACAAATCCCAGATGAGAACTCTACGTTATGCTATTCTACAATAGCACCAAGGTGGAGCATGCCTTTAGTAAAGTTCTTGAAAACTCGAGAGTACTCGGAGGGAGCTACCTTAGCAAGGAAACGTGCTCTTGAAGAACAGAGCAAAGATTACGTCATCCTAGGAAAACAACTTTTTAAACGCGGGAGAGATAACCAGCTAAGATTGTGCATTCATGAAAATGAATATCTCTCTGTATTAGAAATGGCACACGCAGGAGCTGCGGGAGGACATTTCTCAGCAGATAGAACAGTCAAGATGATTCTCTTTGCAGGCCTGTGGTGGCCAACTCTACATATGGACGCAGAGACATATGTGAGAAGCTGCGAAACATGCCAGAGAGCAAAATATCCTATTAGAAGAGATGACATGCCTTTAAGACCCATGGTTTGTGCAAGAGCATTTACCAAGTGGGGTATTGATTTCATAGGACCTATCAATCCACCTGCGAAAGGATCACATGCGGAGTACATCATAGTAGCCACCGACTACTTAACTAAGTGGGTAGAAGCAAAAGCCACTAGAAAGAATGATGCTCAAACTACAACAAAATTTCTCTTTGAGCACATATTCACACGCTTTGGACTACCGATCGAGATAGTGAGTGATCGAGGAACTCATTTCTTAAACGAAGTCATTGAATCGCTAATGAATGAATTCTTAGTGATTCATAAAAAGTTAGCCCCATACCACCCTCAAGCTAATGGGCAAGCTGAAAGTTCCAACAAGGTACTATGTACTGTATTGACAAAGATTGTCAATAATGGGAGGTCAGATTGGGACAAACAATTGCATCACGCAATCTGGGCCTTCCGAGTGGCATATAAAACGGCCATTGGAACTACACCTTTCAACCTAGTGTACGGGCAAAATGCCATTTTGCCAATTGACTTCTTAGTACCTACACTGAAAGTGGCCCAACAATATGAGTGGAACGGTCATGAATTATCTCAACAATTAGACCAAATTGAAAAGCTGCACGAGACAAGATTGCAAGCGGTAGCAGGCATCTATGCCGCCAAACGGAGACAAAAGGCTTATTATGACGCACATATAAAAGACAAGGGACTAAAAGAAGGTGACTTAGTCTTAGTATACACCCTCAAACAACATGCAAAGAAGCTCCAAAAACGCGGATATGGACCCATGATTATAAATCGAATCTCTACTAGTGGAGCAGTCAATCTCGCTACACTGGACGGAGATATTCTTCCCAACTACATCAGTGGATGCCGAGTGAAAAGATTCATGAAGCCATTGACTGATCAAATGCTAGCACGACTCTTAGGAGCTCAGAGTAGGAAAAAGGAAGAAGAACGCATACGAGAAGAAGCTAGACAGGAAGCCCTAGAACGTATCAGAAAACGGAAAGAGTGGATGAGAGAAAGAGACGAGAGATATCGAGTAGGAGAAGAACTCATCCCTATGGCTAATTTTAGAGCCACGGAAAACTCAGGACAACAAAGAAGACAGCCTTATTTGAATCTGGGAGCAGGACGAAAAGAGTACCACTTAGTGGATGCTCTTATAGACACAGGAGCAGCAATAAGCTGCATTAGATTTTCCTTGTCTCAGAGACTTAAAGAGGAGATACGCCCATCGAAGGCACAGCTAATTGGAATAGGAGGAAAAGTTACTCAATGCATAGGTGAGATAACTTTACCTTTACATATGGGGAATAACACAATGGAGCAGAGACTCTTGGTATGTCAGGACCAAGATCTGCTTGAAGATATGGTGTTAGGACAAGATTGGATCTACGAATATGAGGTAACCATTCAATTGGCTTTAGGATACATCTCGGCCAGAATAGGACCTCGTGAAGTATTTAGTTTGCTAGACGAATGACCACCCAAAGCTGCTATTATAGAGCCAGAAGTTCATCCTAATGAACAAAGTCATGATTGTATGATCACTAGCAATATAGGAACCCCATCGTCAAGTACTTCATGTGAAAATACTGTGAGTCCTGTGTGCACTCCATCCTTGAGTATAGAGAGTCACGAGAGTACGCAAGAACATGAGATCAAGCCCACTGAACCACAAGGCACAAGAGAGAATATTCCTCTGCAAGAATTGAAGTCTACACCTGTGAAAGTGTACCCCATTCCACATTCTACACTAGCTTGGATAAGAAAGGATCAAAAGAAGGCATATCTCCAGCAACAGAAACGTCATCGACAGCAGCATGAGCACTTGTATAAGAAGACAAAGAATTTCGAACACTTTCAGCAACCACGACTCAAGAGCGTATGGATCCCAAAGAAGCTGATAACTGCACAACCTGATCAAACCAAAATTTGGATCCCAAAGTCACGTACCCAAAGGATAACCGTCCCAAACAAGGAGCATCCTCAGAAGAGCTATCATACTCAACATGGTCAACAGACACATCAGACGAGAAAAAGGACATATTGGAGGAAGAAGGAATCTACAGATGCAATGCAAACCAACCTGAGATTCCCAAAACAGAATCAGCAGACATACTACCGAAGAAGAACCGCATTCATCAAAAAGGTGGAGAATACAGTACGTCCCGCCCAAGCGAAGCAAGTTTGGATGCCGAAAAACAAGACAAGCTGCATACATCAAGCAACTACTTCCAATTGCACACATGAGGAGTGTCAAGATCCAGAGTATGCATGATAGGGCCACATTACAAGGCCAAGCATTCGGCACGTCTTTCTTCTACTTTCGGATAGTCATGCACATTTTCCGTTGGAAATAGGAGAGCACTTGTACATACTTAAAAATATTACTCCAAAAAAATTTCACTAACCGCTTCGGCTATGTACTAACTTTTTATGTTTTCTTTTCAGCAAAAAAATATAAAAATACATGAAAAAATTCAGGTATTACCTTTCTCACACCCACGGGAAAGGGACGGCACCATGCACTCGGAGCAACAGCGGATTATTAATCAACATATGGAGGAGGATTTATGACAAACATATGGATACTAATTCATCCTCTATATTGAGTGCAGATGACATCTTCTGACTCAGAAGCTACACAGCAGGAAGAGGAACTACTTCTTCCATTGGGGTCAATAACCAAGGTCAGAGGACATTGGTTTCGAGATGACCAACCTATCTCGGAACTTCTCTTTATGGCAACCATCAAGATTATGGACAGGGATCACTATTTCCCAATCATGTCACAAGATTTCAAGACCATAATACAAGGGTTACCACATATCGAGGAAGTATGGACTCAAGCTGGAATTGAAGCATTTTTGAAAATACCTATATGCGTGCCAGACTTCCAAAGATGTACGCAAGTGATGAATACCATGCAGCCTGCTGCTACAAAGATTTCGGTTCCAGAAGCAAAGGTTTTGGACAAGGTAGGCACATGGAAGACAATTCAATTCACTCATGAATTGATCAATAAGGCCTTTGGATGGAATCAAGAAGGCATTACCAATGTCAAAGAGGAATGCCATGACCCCAAGAAAAGATCATTCCTGGAGATTAACAGAGTAGATATTGAAGATGCGGTACGTTTGGTACATCAACACTTTTGTTTTCCTGGCATGAACAGATACACCGCACCTCAGAAGATAGTAGTCCAGTTACTCTCCCATGCCATGAGACAGATAGGAAACAAAGTGAATCTCACAGGTTACGTACAAGAACGATTATTTGAAGCTCAGAAGAAATGGGGGCAAAAGAAGTTCCTGAACGGCGGTTCAGCTTTGACTTTATTGATATATGAAGCTCTGGATATGAAACACTGCTTACGAGAGATGCCGACAGCAGAAGGGCTAGCAAGGTATGCAAAATCCGCTTCTGTCCCTAAGAAGAAGAAAGCAGTAGTTGTGGTGGAAGAGGCTGGAACCAGCACACAGAAGCCCATGAGGGGTACGAAACGCTTGCGAGAAGAAGAAGCCCAAGCAACACCTCAATCTAAGAGAACGCACCTCTTGCCTAAGATCACAACAGCTCAAATGCCGATTTCAAAAAGAGATTTGTCTGCTGCCCTCGAGCAAACACACCAGTATATGCAAGGGCAGGTGAATCTAAATGTCCAAGGACATCAATATAGACAAGCAAGTCAAGTTCAGCAAAAAGAGAGTACCGAAAAGACTCCAAAACAACCTGGAAGGTACAAGGAATTGGGCATCGATGATTCTAGTACGAATACAGAATCCAGTCCTGAGAAAGACACGCTAGATACTGATATCAGGACAGAAACATATGAAGAAGAAGGACAAGAAATTGATCAAGTGGACGTGACACCGGACAACCAAAAGGAAACAGAAAAGAAGGTGGATGATGCTCAGGAACAGGAGCACGTCATTCAATTGAATGACACTACTAAAATAAGATTCAAGGAAGACACAACTACCGGGGTTACACATGTCAAAATACCTATTAAAGAGGAAGAACAAACCCCAGTGAGTACGGAAACGGGAGAGGTCCCACAAAAAGAACAAACAATAATCGAGGTGCCTGATGACACACCTCAAGGACAGAATGAAAACATGAGGGCCGAGCCAAGGATTCAACTTCAAATCAGGCAGCCCCATGATACCACTTTACACATTGCTCAAGGCAAAGACGTGACTACCGGAGCAGAACCCTCAATACCGAAAACATGGCTCAATGTGGATGTAACTCAACTAAAGCCTGTGGTAAAGCAAATGATCCAGACAGCCATGGATACGCAACAGCAAATGATGGATATAGATGCAGACTATGACAAAGCCATGAAAGAAAAGAATCAGTTTCAAGTTATGAGTGAACAGTCGTCTGCACAACTAATTCAGGTACAAAAAGAGATAGCCACCAAAAGCACTGAGCTGTTAGAAACACAAACGCAATATGAATCATTAAACACTCAGCATCACCAACTGCGAAACCAGCTCGAGGATCTACAGAAAGTATATGATGCTACTGCAGCAGAAAAAGAAAGAATGAAGGCCATAAGCACTCTACTAGAAACACAACTGAAGTTATATCTGGACGAGAATGATACTTTACGGAACAGAAATAAAGAGTTGATGAAATCATTGTTATATGACCAACCAATAAAGCAACAGGAATCAACTGAAAGTAAAGAAGATGAATTAAGAGATCAACTCGCACAATATGAAGCCTTGCTAAAACAAGAGCGTGCAGTAAGAGAAGAAGCAGAACATAAGCACAATCAAGAAATATGTGAGCTCAAGAGGCAGCTGAATTCAGCACAGGCCAAACTGGTACAGAGCTACAGTGAAAACATGGATCACGTAGCTGACATAGGTAAGGAGCTCCTAGCCACCAAAGAAAAACTCGGGGAAGCCATACAACAGATAAAGGAAAAAGACGAATGCATTGAGGAGCTAAAGAATAAGAAGAAAGACACAGAACCGATCGGGACATCAGTAGTGCCTGAGACAGAACATCCTACTGACGAGGTAGAGGTAAGCCCTCTATCTCAACCGATCTATCATTCTCCAATACATGAGCAGATGGCGGATATGCATGATGATCATCCAATGCCATACACTGCAGAAATAAGTCAGAAGGAACGGGCACTAGTGGTGTCCCGATTAACGGAAAATTTTGAGAATGAAGTCATCAAGGTCATGAAGGAAGCAAAAATCAAAGGTAAAGACTTGGAAAAGATCATAAAGCCTTTCAACATTCCATATGGACTGTTGAAAGAGAAAACAAGGCAATATATAAAGAAGGTTACACACAAAAGTCCAGATGAGCAGCTCAATTTCAAGAATGACACATTCATGTACACTCAAGCAGAGTTCGAAGCTGCACAGCCGGTGTGGAGGAGAAAATTTTTGGAGAAACATCCCACACTACGGGTGCACTGGGAGGTCGCACCTTATTTATTACAGGTAAACCCTTCGTTTTGTCCAATACCACGCAGAAGGGAGACAACAGAATTTTTGGCTTTACAACGCAGCGGCAATATTAATAAACAGTGGCTAAACTATCCGATGTTACCTAGCCCGCCACATAATTATTTGCCAACCGAGGATTATATGATCAAAACCATAGAATTTTGGCTACAAAACTATGCGACAGTACCAGACTTAGCGGTCAAGATGACAAATAAAATCCTTAGTATGCTACTTACAGTTTTGAAGGTCTTCAAACATGCGGCATATACATTTCTGAATTTCATCGGCATTAATCAAGGCACCGATATACTTATTTTCGATCTATCAGTAATGCCGAGCCGCCCCACAATAATGGCATATTATTCTAGACTCATGTTTTTGCCAAGTCCGTATATGCAAACATTTGAAGAAGCATTTTTTACAGGATTTTTTGAAATAGATTCAGAGATATTTTTGAAGATGTCATCAAATCTGAATGCCAGACTCGCGGCATACGAATTAAGCTTCTTCGCAGATCACCGACAACCGCCCAACGATGGAGTAAAGGCTGAACAATGGAAACAAATCATGATACGTGAAGCCAATCTGCTAAATGACACAGAGCAACAAGTATACAGAACATATGCCCGGCGCTTATCAAAGCCTGTCGGGGACGACAGAGTTCAGGAGGGGGGCAGTGTTGAGGGCGAGACGAGTAAGAAGAGGAAAAAAAGAAAGCAACGAAAGAAACAGCTTCACTAAAAGGCAAATTTGAAGATAGACAAAGGTAAAGATACATCTCTGCAGGAAGCCCCGCAGGGGCGCAACACCCATCTCTGCACAGAGCCCCGCAGGGGCACGCACCAGGCTACAAAGCTAAACCCCGGGGTCCAGAGGAGTGGATTTTTCAAACATCAGAGTAGGACCAAAAGTTAGAAAGGGGTAGAGGCTGAAAAGTTGAAGAGGGTGACTAAGAATAGCACATTCCTAGTCACTCGTGGCGTGCGTGGCAACCCAAGTCAACAGGCAAGACAACTACATCAGGCTCTCGAGTAGTAGAGCTTGAATCAAGAAGGCCATCGAATCTGCATGTCTGTTTAACTGCAGACAATACTGACCACAGGGCGCGTGCGCGAAGCAAAGTCTGTCAAAGGAAGCGAAGTCTGTCAAGGGACGACAGAGGCGAAGAGGGGGAGAGTGTTGCAGAGCCAAAGAGCGCACAAAGCAGAGAAAAAGACGGGCCCCAAAATTTTTCCTATTTGGACCACATATTTTTGTAACATATTCATTTTTGTAATATATTTCCCCTTGTAAAGGCACTAGAGGAGTCCTCTAGATGCATTCCCACAGAAGAATCGAAGCTTACCCATGTAAAATAGTAGGAAATTAGCTCTTAGTGAATAAAGTGCCGGTCACTTGTGTGAAAGGACCATTTTTAGGGCACTAGTATATAAGTCAAATGTGACTCTTTGTAAAAGACTTTTTGCCATTGTGAGAAGAGAGAGCACAGAAATTCGAATTTGTGTCTTCTTCCCTCTTCATCTTCTTCTTCGTGAGCTTGTATGCATGTGTAGTGCTTGGAAAGAGTGCTTGTGAGTGTTATCTATCCTTGAGAGTGTTTCTTTACTGTAGGAGAGGTGTGTGCGAGGTGTAGGAAGTGCTGAAGCGTAGGAGAGTATTTTCGCGATTCAGTATTTCTGTCATAACTTGAAGTAGGAGCGTCGGAATTGAGTGAAACCACTGCCATTGGATGCGTCTTCTCGAGAGCTTCGAAACGCATATGCTATTCGCTATGTTTGGAGCTCGGAGCTAGGAGAAAAGTCCAAAATACTGACGGCTGCTGCACCAAGTATCGTTTTGTCTTGACCTACAGTTAGAGCTTGTTAGGATAAGCATTTACCTCATTTTCATTCTTGAGTAGCTCATTTGCATTGACTATTACGCATTTGCATGTCTTCATACATTCGGCTAGGTTAGTATACTCTTCGGATTGATAAATTAAAAGCGTGTATCCCCACTATATGCACTTGTGAGGGGATTGAGGTACAGTCTCTTTCTCCGCAAGTCCCTAAGTTGAAGCTTAGGTCAACATAAACCCAACTGCCCAAGCTGAGACCTAATTTCTCCTTCACAAGCTACATTATCAAAAGTCAAATTCACTCATGATGGATACATTCAAACTAAGAAAAATATGACAAACGTGGTGGGTGTACCAAACGATGCAACGTAGATGCTAGACTTGTAGATTGATTTGGAAACTAAGTAGAGAATCACTTGATTGATCAACAAAACTTACAACCTTGAAGCATCATACATAGATTTCTCATAAGGACAATACTACAAGATCAACTTACAATCAGTGCACATCAAAATAGCCCTTCAATCTAACTTCACTGCTCTCTCTTTTTCTTATTGATTTCTTTTTTGTTTTATAATAGTGTTCTGCCACACCGGATGTCAATATTGAGTGGTATGTGGAGACACAACATGCCCTAGTTATTTCTGGATAAGGTGCTAAAAGTTACAATGGCTAATTATAATACACCAATTATGGGCATACTTTCTGAGGGTTTGCCATGTTAGTTGTTTTCAAGTATTGGGTATTGTCTTTAAATATACATCTTGTACAAAAAGGATTCGTTGTAAAAGTAGACTTATCAGCAAAAATGATTGCATACACAAATTGTGATAGTGATCTGCGAAAAGTAATCTCCATAGACACTTGGTACTCTTAGGTGGACTCAACCAAGTACCCTAATCTTCAATGGGATCAATGATAGAGATGTATGTGTTTAAGACAACCTTAATGGTAGAGATGGATGTTTGAAGATGACCTTAATGGTAGAGATGGATGTGTTGAAGATAGCCTTAATGGCAGAGATGGATGTGTTGAAGACAACCTATAATTTGGGAATAGAAGAGCATCCACAAGTAGTAATGTTTTTTGAAGAATCAATAGAACCCCTTTAAACTAACTCAATTTATATGTTTACAGAAGTCAAGGATGTATTCACTTGGGATAATATGGCTAGGAAGGGTTTGGACCCTTGACTCTATCAACATAGGATATTGTTGAAACAAGATGTTATTCCCATTTTGCAATAGTGATATGCATGAATCATATCTATGGTAAGTTGGTCAAGTAGAAAATTGATATCTTGATTAAAGTAGGATTCATAATTCCTATTGAGCACTGTGAATGTATTGTGCTTAAGATGAATAAGCAATTATGCATCTATGTGGATGATCATAAATTAGATGTAAAAACAATCTTTGATTCTTTTTATCTACAATTTTTGGATAGTATGCTAGATGTAGTTGGTAGGGAGATGTACTCAATTGTGGATGTCTTTTGTGGCTACAACTAGGTGCAAATGGTAGAGATTGATGTGTTAAAGATAATTAAGGAGATATGCTCATTTTGGTTATGTTGTTGTAGGGGTTTGAGTTTGAAATGCTGCATAGGTTTGTCCTTCTTATGCTCTAGCATATTTTTCTATTGAGGTTCAACTTAGGAGAGCCCGAAGTCTGACGTTTTATTAAGTTTGACTTAGGAGATAGAATAAAGAACTTATGAGTTCTAGAGGAGGACAAGTATGAGAGTTTTTTCATTCTTTAGAAAATGTAGATGTGGTAGGAGAAGTGGCATGACAAGAATCTCCGGACTCCCATTCTAAGATTCAAATATATGGTCTTATTTTTCATCCTTACTGAAGAGAAGGGCAAGGAGTTTTAATATTATGTGGATAGGAACATTTATAATTGACACCAAAATTGGCCTAAAAACTTTGACATTGAAGATCTTGAATGGTATCTTTGCCTTGACTGTAGTCAATGGGACAAGGTTCTACCTATAAAAATGAAAAATTCTAGTACTATGATTGAGTTATAGAGATGGTGTTCAATTGCATAAGGAAAGGAAACCTTATTTGATTCCTCATGACTCACAAATTGAATCAATGTTGCAACAAAGAGCATTCTTAGATGTTGCTATAGTACAAAGTTTGCTCAAGATAATACAAAATAGATCAAACATGTGTATGAAACACACCTAGCCAAAATAAAATCCCAATTGATAAAAGACTTTTGCACCAAATTTTAGCCAAGAAAGCCATCCATGAATGAGTACGTCTTCCCCACCTACTTCATCCAACATACTATCCAAGAAAGGTAGGGAAAAGGTTCAAGGGTGGTTTGTGCATTGAATTTATGATAATCCACACAGATGCATAATTTCTTGTTCTTTTTAGGCACAATAACTATGGGTGATAACCATTCAAGGTTCTCAATGGGAATGATGAATCCTAATTTGAGCTCTATCAATTTCCTACTTGATCAAATTATCATAGGTTAGATTCATACCATCCACAGCAAATACATCCTTGAATTACTTCACAAAGTTACTTCAAAGGGGTTCTAGTTACTTCGAAGGGGTTACTTCAAAGGGGTTCTAGTAATCCTTCACAAATCCTTCAAAGTTACTTCAAAGGGGTTCTAGTAACCCTTCACAAATCCTTCTACTTCAAAGGGGTTCCAGTAATCCTTCACAAATCCTTGCTTCAAAGGGGTTCTAGTAATCGTTCACAAATCCTTGCTAGTTGTGGGGGCTCTTCTATTCCCAAATCATAGGTTTCGAATTTATCCCCACACACTATTACTTTGCCATTGAGCTCCTTTTATATTCAATTTTGCATTAGAAACATTTCTTCATCCATGAGTTAAAAGCATATTAGATCATCGATACTAGATAATGATTCAACAAACATTAATAATGCTTATTAACAATAGATACTTATTGGTTTTTGTTATGGAAGGATAATACCTTCATAAGAAAATCTAACTAAGTACTAACTATCCAAGCCCACACTAGGGAGAGAGATGCACTTATCCACCCAACCAACCCCTCCAATATATAGCTCTAAGTCCAAGGGGGTAACTCACCCTCAAGGGGACATGTGTACCTTCCATCACATGGGTTTGCAAGGTGATCGTATGGTTTCCAAGCTTAGGAAATCACATCAAATCATGCACCTTCTAAAAGAAGACCCACCAAGTTCTCACGTACAAATCAAATGTCTAGGAGAAGCTTCCAACCAATCTTAAGGTACTCAACCTTAGAGAATTAACCCTAAGGTTCAAAACCCATCTAATAGGGTTAGATAAATAATATATCCCAAGGGTTTCACACCTAGAAGCCTAAGGTTTCTACCCCTTAGATCCATGTAGTTATACAACATTCTCCCCCCTGAAAAGCATTTATGTCCTAAAAAATGAGTGGAGATATATTTCTTCAAGTATTCCCCCATGCCCCATTCTCTTCGACCATGGTCATCATCCCTCTAATTTCACCTCTTTATTTTGGAAGGGGGATCTAATCTCACTTGAATCATAAAAGAGGAGAATCTATGTGTGGTATGATCCCTACCTTGATCACTCAAAGATCCATCTAGTTTTGCACATGAAAAACTAAATCAAGTGCAAATTTTGGAAACAATGATAAGGGTGGAATAGACATCCTTGCATATTTCATAGTTTTTAGTTATGTGCAAACTAGACCTTCATAGCATAAACATGTGAATTGGGTGTATCTAATGTGTCTTTAGCCAAATTTCTATCTTGGTCCATCTCTATGCACCACTTGTGCATGAACCTAGCAAAATAGATGAATACTGTTGATATATTTAGGTAGTGATGTGTGTCAATACTCTAGGTTCATCGGGGCACTTTTTTCCCTCTTTAGGATGTTTTTACCCCCCGGCTTGTATATACGCCTATTGCCCTAATGGGCTGCTTATCTTTGTACATTCTCTAGTAATACATTCAGTATTGTGTGTTGTGCTCCAAGCTTCTTCTTCTTCCTTGTGCTGTTTGCATGCTTCCGAAGATGTGTAACTCCAACAATTGGTATTAGAGAAGGTCACCGATTCATCTAGGGTGTCCTCGACACTCCTCCGGTTGCAATCTCAAAATCGCACAAACTTTGGTGGGCATACTCAAGCTGTTTCTCATATCAAAACTGCTTTGTTGTGTGGTGCCAAAGTCACGATCTGAGCTCGTTTCAGCCTCCAAACGCACTATCGCAGTGCTTGTGTAGGCTATTTCATCTTTTTGTGCCAAAGGTATATACCAGTTTCGGTTTGCCAGTATAAACATCTCGAAGTCTGCTACAAGTTTAGCAGAACTCATCTAGGCAAATCCGTTCAACTTTTTGAGATACACTCAACTTTCTGCATCAAGGTGTTTTAGTCACCGGCCATGGCTCAAAGCAGTGATGTATTTCGTATGTCCGCTATTGAGGATAAGTTGGATGGTACCAACTACCCGTTGTGGGGTTATATGATGCAACATATATTGGTTACAAAAGGACTGTGGAACATTGTGCATGGTGTTGAAAAACATCCTATCACACGTGTAACTGTTACAACTAGAGGTACTGAAGCTGATGTAGAAGGTGTTCAAGATGATGATATTCTGCATATTCCTGTTCGTGCTGTGGTTTCTGTTGCACCTAGTGCGGAGCAAATTCCTTGGGATGGCAGAGATGCCTAGGCACATGCATTGAAAGCTTTGCCTATCAAACATGCCATTATTCTTCACATTCACTCTTGCAGAATAGCTAAGGATGCTTGGGATATACTTACCACATTGTACCAAGCTAGGAATGAGGCTCACGTTACTTACCTTCGAAAACAGTTGGAGAGTGAACACATGAATGAAGGTGATTCTATGGATAGATTTCTAACAAACATCAAAGAATTGAAGGAATAGTTGATTTCTGCTAATGAGGTTATACCAGATAGCTCACTTGTGCAGATGGTTCTAAATGGTCTTCCTGATTCATATCAGAGTTTTGCTTTGAATCTTCAGTTTATGATGAAAGGCAATCCAAATGCCTTGTCATTTGAGAAGGTATCTCTATTCTGTTGTAGGAGGATCAGTCTAGGTAGAACAGGTCCATTATGCATGTTGCAGATCAAGCTTTCCTAGCTATTTAGAAGGGCAAAGGAAATGGAGCTCTTCAAGTAGTAAGAAAAATCTGCTAATTCTACACAATCAAAAAGGGAAGACAAAGATGAAAAGAAATCACAAAAGCAAAAATTGTTTTGCAAGTACTGTAAACGAAATGATCATATCGTAAAGAACTGTCCAAAAGTGGCTGCTAAATAGGAAAAGAAGAAAGAGGCTAGAATGATTGTTGCATAGGCCTCTACACCAAAAACACAGTCTCCTAATCTTGTGCAGGAAGAAGAATGGGTGTTTACCACTGTTTGCAGTTTTGACCCATCTTCTCATGAGCAGTGCATGTTTGTAGTAGACTCAGATGTTTGGTACTTCGATAGTCGGGCGACCAAACATATTACCTCGTAGTGTAGTTTCTTCTCTTCACTCGAGCTTGCCCTATAAGGAATACTATTACATGTGCCAATAACTCCTCTTATCTTGTTATGGGAGTTGGTAAGATCATTTTGACTACTGCTGATGGTAGTTCTTTCACTTTGTCAGATGCTTTGTTTGTGCCAAGGATCAAGAAAAATCTGTTATCAATTTTTGCATTAGCCAAGATTGGCTTGGTTGTGAAAATTATTGATGACAGATGTATAGTTCATGATCTCTCAAATGGCGATGTGATTATTGCTTCTGGCATTTTATGTCATGGGCTGTATAAGCTCATAAACTATGAAAGATCTGTGAATGATTCGGCATGCACCATACATGATTCTCAGGCTATTTCAGATGCAAAGCTTTGGCGTGCATGCTTTGGTCATCTAAATTTTGTTAGTTTGCTACGCCTGCAAGAATATGAAATGGTGTCCTCTTTGCCCAAACTTGAGGCACCCGGAAAACATGTTTGTGAAGGTTGTATTTGGGCAAAATGCAGCATTCCTCCTTTCCAAAAGATGGTTGAGTTCGGGCTACTCAGGAATTGCAGCTTGTACATAGTGATGTTTGTGGTCCTATGCAAACACCTTCTTTTGGAAATTATCTTTACTTCGTGACTTTCGTCGATGACGTTTCTAGGCATGCATGGGTATATGCATTGAAGGCAAAGTCTGAAGTGTTCATGTGCTTCAAACAATTTTTGGTTTTGGCTGAAAATCTGTCAGCATGTAAAATGGGCACCTTCTGTTCTGATCAAGGGGGGAATATATGTCTTCTTATTTTAATGCATTTATGGCTGAATGTGGGATAAAACACAAGTGTACAGTACCATATACACCTCAACAGAATGGAGTTGCTAAAATAAAGAACATGTCACTCATGGAGATGGCGAGGTGCATGGTTAAGAGTCAGGCTTTACCACATAGTTTCTGGCTTGAGGCTATCACGTGTGCAACATATGTACTGAACAAGTGTCCCAGTAAAGCGTTGTAGTCTATGACTCCATATGAGGCTTGGCATGATCGGAAGCCATCTGTTGCTCATCTGCGTGTTTTTGGTTGTTTGGCATATGCATTAGTGCCTGAACAACATCACAGAAAATTAGATGATAAAGTAGTAAAATGTATTTTTGTTGGGTACAGTTTTGAAAGTAAAGGCTATGGTCTGTATCATCCACAGACAAAAATGCATTATGGTTAGCCGTGATGTTGTTTTTGTGGAAGATGCTATTCAGCCATTGCTTTCATGTACTAAGGAGACATCTGTTAGCTCGAAAGACATGTATGATACTTTAATGCCTCTTTTCGTAACTATTAAATATGAACTCTATAATAAACCTAACTGCCCAAGCTGACACCTAATTTCTCCTTCACAAGCTACATTATCAAAAGTACAAATTCACTCATGATGGATACATTCAAACAAAGAAAAATATGACAAACCTGGTGGGCGGACCAAAAGATGCAACGCAGATGCTAGACTTGTAGATTGATTTGGAAACTAAGTAGAGAATCACTTGATTGATCAACAAAATTTACAACCTTGAAGCATCATACATAGATTTCTCATAAGGACAATACTACAAGATCAACTTACAATCAGTGCACATCAAAATAGCCCTTCAATCTAACTTCATTGCTCTCTCTTTTTCTTATCGATTTCTTTTTTGTTTTATAATAGTGTTCTGCCACACCAGATGTCAATATCGAGTGGTATGTAGAGACACAACATGGCCTAGTTATTTCTGGATAAGGTGCAAAAAGTTACAACGGCTAATTATAATGTCTTGTGCACCAATTATGGGCATACTTTCTGAGGGTTTGCCATGTTAGTTGTTTTCAAGTATTGGGTATTGTCTTTAAATATACATCTTGTACAAAAAGGATTCATTGTAAAAGTAGCCCTATCAACAAAAATGATTGCATACACAAATTGTGATAGTGATCTGCAAAAAGTAATCTCGATAGACACTTGGTACTCTTAGGTGGACTCAACCAACTACCCTAATCTTCAATGGGATGAATGATAGAGATGTATCTGTTTAAAACAACCTTAATGGTAGAGATGGATGTTTGAAGATGACCTTAATGGTAGAGATGGATGTGATGAAGATAGCCTTAATGGCAGAGATGGATGTGTTGAAGACAACCTATAATTTGGGAATAGAAGAGCATCCACAAGTAGTAATGATTTTTGAAGAATCAATAGAACCCCTTTATACTAAGTCAATTTATATGGTTACAAAATTCAAGGATGTATTTACTTGGGATAATATGGCTAGGAAGGGTTTGGACCCTTGACTCTATCAACACAGGATATTGTTGAAACAAGATGTTATTCCCATTTTGCAATAGTGATATGCATGAATCATACCTATGGTAAGTTGGTCAAGTAGAAAATTGATATCTTGATTAAAGTAGGATTCATCATTCGTATTGAGCACTGTGAATGTATTGTGCTTAAGAAGAATAAGCAATTATGCATCTATGTGGATGATCATAACTTAGATGTAAAAACAATCTTTGATGCTTTTTATCTACAATTTTTGGATAGTATGTTAGATGTAGTTGGTAGGGCAATATAATCAATTGTGGATGTCTTTTGTGGCTACAACTAGGTGCAAATGGTAGAGATTGATGTGTTAAATGTGAAGAGAGATGGTGGATGCAATCCAAAGATGAGTAGGTGCCGCTACAACCAGCTTCACACCAGGCAACTGAGACTTCTGAGTTGTTTAGTAGACCCTTTGAGCTTCCTAAATCCACCAAAATATCAGCCAAGTACTTTGGAACATGTATCCCAAAAGTTTAAGTCAAGACAGACTAGTTGCGAAATGACTAGCTCCCAAAACTTGCTATTTTTGGACATACACCTGCTGGAAAAAATGAACAGTGCTCTCAACTTGGTAGGAATTTGAAAAATTCCTTTTGGGAATAGTAAATAGACTTAGCAAGCTTCCCAGTCCAAGTTAAAAAACTTCAAATGATGGACTGAGCACTGATAACAAGATTTATCAATTTCTGGAACATGCCCACCATTCTCGGGGCTCTGCAGAGATAGACCAGTGAGCAGTAAAATGCAGATATCTCCAAAACTATAAATCCAATGACCTTGAAAATTGATACGCAGCAACTAGACAGTAAGAGCTATCCAACGCATGTTAAATAACTGAAAAAGGGTCAGTAGAAGTCGAGATATGACCTTATGAAGGTACTGCTCTGAGTGAGTATATCAGAGAACAAAACAGAGAAGTAGATGATAATAAATGTATAGATTCACATATGATTACAACCACATTGGCAATGAATCTTTGCACAATGGGAGTAGAATGATAGAGCTATAGAGTAAGCTCTTCAATCTTTACAAAATGACATGAAGTGGTCACGTACAAGGCTTGCTAATCGCCTCTTCCTTCTTGCTCCTTTTTATAGCTATTCTTGGAGGGAGTTTTGAATTCGAATTCGAATGGCTCCACCTAAAAGTGATCCCCAAAGTTAGGAGAGATTCCCTCAGCTCTAAATTTTGTGGTTTTAGGTAGTTAGAGCCACGAATTTGCTTTTACATCATGCATGAGGTAAGCCATCCTTTTCCTTTTTCTTTTTTCAATTACAAGAGATAAAAATGAACTCTTTTACAAGAGGTGTTCACATGACTACTCATGTGACTTACAAATGAGGATGATATCAAATATATCAAGCATGTAGGCTTGGGTAAAATGCACCAACAGCTCCCCCTCAAGCCTAACATGCTTGACCTTCAAATAAGTCTTCAATTGTCCTTGATTTCCTGCAAGCCAATCATCAACTTGAATCTACTTAATTTTGTACCATCAAGAGCTTTAGTCAACATGTCGGCACATTGCATATCTGTAGAGACATAGGATAGTTGAATATCCTTGCTCATTAGCTTCTCCCTTACATAATGGTAGTGGACTTCAATATGCTTGGTTCTAGCATGGTATACCGGATTAGCTGCTAGATGTAGTGAGCTTGTGTTGTCACCAAAAATATGAGGGTTGAAGAATGAAGTCCAAGATCTGTGTACAAAGACTTTAACCACATGATTTCTTGAGTTGCATTAGCCAAACCTCTATATTCAGCTTCGGTAGAAGATAATGCCACGGTTGGTTGCTTCTTCGATGACCAAGAAATGATTTTTGAACCAGCAAATGATATATACCATGATGTGCTTCTTCTATCATCTTTAGATCCGGCCCAATCTGCATCTGAGTAGACCTTTAGCTCAATATCTGAAGTATATGAATAGAACAAACCTTCATTCATGGTCCCCTTTAGGTACTTGAGGACTCTCTTGGCCGCTTCCATATGTGGTCTTCTCGGCTTATGCATAAACTGACTCAATATGCTAACACTATAGCATATATCCACCCTTGTGAGTGTTGCATAGTTCAAACTTCCAACCAAGCTTTGATAGCTTGTGATGTCTTCAATTGGCTCTCCTTCATAAGCACTAAGCTTATGATTTTGCTCCATATGTGTACCTGCACACTTGGTATTTTCCATCTTGAACTTGACGAGCATGTCATGGACATACTTCCTTTGTGTGATGTATATACTTGAATCTGTGTAGATCAACTCCAATCCAAGAAAATAAGTGAGTGGTCCGAGGTCACTTATTTTGAACTCCTCCTTCATTTGAGCCTTTACTTGTTTGATTCCTTCAAGATCATTGCCTGTGATAATAATATCACCAACATACACACATAAATAGATCACTTCAGATCCATTCCTCTTTATGAACAAAGAGGTATCCGCCTTGCTAGCTTTGAATCCTTGGTCCTGCAAATAAGTCACCAATATGAAATTCCAAGCTCTTGGAGCTTGCTTCAATCCATACAAAGCTTTCTTTAGTTTGCATACATAGTTAGGATGATGTGCATCCTCATATCCAGGAGGTTGTGCCATATACACTTCCTCAGAAATCCATCCATTCAAGAAGGCATTCTTTACATCAAGTTGATAAAGATTCCAATTTCTAGATGCAGCAAGACTAATGAGAACCCTAATTGTAGGCATTTTTGCAATAGGAGAGAAAGTCTCCTCATAATCAATACCATGGGTTTGAGCAAACCCTTTAGCAACTAACCTTGCTTTGTGTCTATTTATACTTCCATCTGGATTCCTCTTGATTTTGTATATCCATCGAGATCCAATTAGCTTCATAGATGGCTTGTTAGGTACAAGCTCCCAGGTATCATTCTCCTTCAAGGCTTCCATTTCTTCATCCATTGCATCTCTCCAAGCTTTCTTGCTTTGTGCTTCTTCAAATGTGGTAGGTTCTTCATTGGTTGAATCCTTTGCAATGTAGATTGAGTGCTTCGTGACCAAAGAAGTATCATAACCAAACCTCTCTGGTTTCTTCTTCTCCCTCGAAGACCTTCTAAGTGGTTGATGTGAGCTCTCGGGTCCATATGTAGCATCCTGCATCTTTGCTTTACCTTTGTTCTTCCATAGCTTTAGTCTTTCCAAGTCTTCTAGGTCAATCTCCGAATCACTTTCTTCAATCTGCTTTGGCTCCTTTGGTTGAAGTGATGGAAAATCTTCATCCAAGTCATATGGCAGCTTCACTTTCCTGTCATCATCAAACCATGATTTGTTTTCATCAAAAATTACATCTCTACTCACAGAAAATCCTTTATTGGTTGGATTGTACAATCTATATCCTTTTTGGTTTTGGTCATAACCAATAAATACGCACTTCTCTGCCTTGGGATCCAATTTCCCTCTTACTTGAGAAGGAATGTGAGCATAGGCTAAGCATCCGAAGATTTTACAATGCTCTAGACTAGGTCTTCTTCCATTCCATACTTCATATGGAGTGGTTCCATCTAGTGACTTAGATGGAAGTCTATTTATGAGATATGTGGCTGTAAACACAGCCTCTGCCCATAGGTAGTTCGGCAATCCCTTTTCGTTGAGCATGGACCTTGCAACTTCGACAATAGCTCTGTTCCTCCTCTCTGCTACACCATTGAGTTTGGGTGTATACCTTGTAGTGACTTCCCTTTTAATGCCTTTTTCATGCAAGAAGGCATCAAATTCAGAAGAGAAGTATTCTCCTCCACCATCTGATCTGAGTCGTTTCAAAGTCCTACCTGTTTGGTTTTCAACAAGAGCAATATACTTCTTAAAGCAATTAAACACTTCATCCTTGTGCTTCATGAAAAATAGAATGGTCCACCTGCTACAATCATCTATGAAAGACACATAATATCTTGAGCCTGATATAGATGGCTCCTTGCTTGGACCCCACACATCCGTGTGCACTAGATCCAAAGGATGTTGATACATATATCCTTTCTTATTGAAAGGTTGTCTATGAGCCTTGCCGAGTTGACAAGCTTCACACTTATAAATCATGTGTTGCCTTGTGATATTAGGCAAACCAAGTACACTTTGGTCCCTGCAAATTTGTTTGAGTGTCCTCTCACCAATGTGAGGGAGCCTTTTGTGCCATATCTCCAACTCTGTAAGAGTTTGAGATCCATAGCTAAACAAAGCTATGTTCTTTGTATCTTCCACTTCAAAAGTGAAAAGCCTTCCCGTCTTTTCTCCTTTGGCAATCCTTCGAAAGCCTTGCCTTGGGTCTTCAACATATGCTCCAAATCGATTGAATCTAACCTGCAATCCTTTTTCAACAATCTGTCCAACACTTATTAAATTTTTGGTAATTGTAGGGACATACAAGACTTTGCTTAAGAGGTTCATATTCCCATCTGATGTCTTCACATTACCTATCTTCTCCACTGAGTGCTTTGTGTCATCTCCTGTCTGCACTTCATGCTTGTTATGAGGATCTTCCAAATCAGAAAATAAAGCCACATTTCTTGCTACATGGTTCGAGCATCCCGAATCAATGTAAAATATGTGATCATCATCCTTACCCTTCTTCACTGATAGATTCATAATCAATAATGAATCTTCTTGACTTTGGTCCTCTGCATAGTTATTGTAATCTCTTCTTCCTCTATGGCCACTTTGATAGTTGTTTTTGTTGTAATTGTTGTTGTAGTAGTTGTTGTTGTTGTTGTAGCCTCCATTGTATCTACCTCTATTTGATCCATAGCCACCTCTATTGAATCCTCTTCCTCTTGAGTTCCTCGGGTTCCTGAAACATTCTTCAGTAGTATGGTTAGATAAGCCACATATGTTGCAAGGTTGAGATGATTGGAAACTCCCCCTGCCTTGCTTTCCACTTCTGCCTCTTCCTCTAGCTCTTCCTCTACCTGCAAAGTTTGCTTGGAAAGAGCTACCTTCATCTTCATTCTTCCTATTCTTTGACTTGTCCTTGACCTTAGCTTTATCAGAATATAAGGCAGAAGTTTGATTACCTCTTGAGGACTCACCACCTTTGCTAATCTTTGCTTCATGAGTGAAGAGTTGGCCCATGAGTGTGTTGAGATCGGGTACATGCATATCCATGTATAAATCCATGGCTGTTGTGAATGACTCCCACTTGTCATCTGATTTGATTCCATTCATGATTTGTCTTATGATTTGCTCCTCTTCAATTACCTCTCCAATGCTTCCAAGTTGGTCGGAAATCTCCTTCATCTTTGTGACATAATCAGTCACATTTTGCTTCGGGCTTTTCTTCATTGTTGTGAACTCCATCCACAATTGGTTCTTCCTTGCTCGAGTGTTGGAAGAGAAGAAAGAAGCAAGTGCATTCCAGGTCTCTCTTGATGTCTTGCATCCCTTGACATGAGGTAAAAGAAAATCTGAGATTGAGTTTAGAATATAGGACCCTGCAAGTGCATCCTTCGAACACCAATTCGAAAGTCCTTCCACTTCTTCATGTGATGGTTGCCCTTTGTTCCTCATGGTTGGCATTGCTTCATCTCCGGATATGAATCCATATAGATTCCTCCCTTGAAGGTAAGCCTCCATCCTTAGAGACCATGCCAGGTAGTTGTTTCGATCCAATTTGTCAATTGTTGATGGAAATCCATCTCCCATGTTGCTTGACTATGCTCTGATACCACTGTGAAGAGAGATGGTGGATGCAATCCAAAGATGAGTAGGTGCCACTACAACCAGCTTCACACCAGCCAACTGAGACTTCAAAGTTGATTAGTAGACCCTTTGAGCTTCCTAAATCCACCAAAATATCAGCCAAGTACTTTGGAACATGTATCCCAAAAGTTTAAGTCAAGACAGACTAGTTGTGAAATGACTAGCTCCCAAAACTTGCTATTTTTGGACATACACCTGCTGGAAAAAATGAACAGTGCTCTCAACCTCGTAGGAATTAGAAAAATTCCTTTTGGGCATAGCAAATAGACTTAGCAAGCTTCCCAATCCAAGTTAAAACACTTCAAATGATGGACTGAGCACTGAGAACAAGATTTATCAATTTCTAGAACATGTCCACCATTCTCGGGGCTCTGCAGAGATAGACCAGTGAGCAGTAAAATGCAGATATCTCCAAAACTATAAATCCAATGACTACAAAATGAACCACATATGATTAGAACCACATTGGCAATGAATCTTTGCACAATGGGAGTAGAATGATAGAGCTATGGAGTAAGCTCTTCAATCTCTACAAAATGACATGAAGTGGTCACGTACAAGGCTTGCTAATCGCCTCTTCCTTCTTGCTCCTTTTTATAGCTATTCTTGGAGGGAGTTTTGAATTCGAATTCGAATGGCTCCACCTAAAAGTGATCCCCAAAGTTAGGAGAGATTCCCTCAACTCTAAATTTCGTGGTTTTAGGTAGTTAGAGCCACGAATTTGCTTTTACATCATGCATGAGGTAAGCCATCCTTTTCCTTTTTCTTTTTTCAATTACAAGAGATAAAAATGAACTCTTTTACAAGAGGTGTTCACATGACTACTCATGTGACTTACAAATGAGGATGATATCAAATATATCAAGCATGTAGGCTTGGGTAAAATGCACCAACATTAAAGACAATTAAGGAGATATGCTCATTTTGGTTATGTTGTTGTAGGGGTTTGAATTTGAAATGCTGCATAGGTTTGTCCTTCTTATGGTCTAGCATATTTTTCTATTAAGGTTCAACTTAGGAGAGCCCCAAGTCTGACGTTTTATTAAGTTTGACTTAGGAGATAGAATAAAGACCTGATGAGTTCTAGAGGAGGACAAGTATGAGAGTTTTTTCTTTCTTTAGAAAATGTAGATGTGCTAGAAGAAGGGGCATGACAAGAATCTCCGGACTCCCATTCTAAGATTCAAATATATGGTCTTATTTTTCATCCTTACTGAAGAGAAGGGCAAGGAGTTTTAATACTATGTGGATAGGAACATTTATAATTGACACCAAAATTGGCCTAAAAATTTTGACATTGAAGATTTTGAATGGTATCTTTGTCTTGATTCTAGTCAATGGGACAAGGTTCTACCTATAAATAAGAAAAATTCTAGTACTATGACTGAGTTATAGAGATGGTTTTCAATTGCATAAGCAAAGGCAACCGTATTTGATTCCTCATGAGTCACAAATTGAATCAATGTTGCAACAAAGAGCATTCTTAGATGTTGCTACAGTACAAAGTTTGCTCAAGATAATACAAAATAGATCAAACATGTGTATGAAAAACACCTAGCCAAAATAAAATCGCAATTGATAAAAGCACCAAATTTTAGCCAAGGAAGCCATCCATGAATGAGTACATCTTCCCCACCTACTTCATCCAACATACTATCCAAGAAAGGTAGGGAAAAGGTTCAAGGGTGGTTTTTGCATTGAATTTATGATAATCCATATAGATGCATAATTTCTTGTTCTTTTTAGGCACAATAACTATGGGTGATAACCATTCAAGGTTCTCAATGGGAATGATGAATCCTAATTTGAGCTCTATCAATTTCCTACTTGATCAACTTATCATAGGTTAGACTCATACCATCCAAAGCAAATACATCCTTGAATTTGTCCATATATTAATTAAGTTACTTCAAAGGGGTTCTAGTAATCCTTCACAAATCCTTTCTAGTTGTGGGGGCTATTCTATTCCCAAATCATAGGTTTCGAATTTATCCCCACACACTATTACTTTGCCATTGAGCTCCTTTTATATTCAATTTTGCATTAGAAACATTTCTTCATCCATGAGTTAAAAGCATATTAGATCATCGATACTAGATAATGATTCAATAAACATTAATAATGCTTATTAACAATAGATACTTATTGGTTTTTGTTATGGAAGGATAATACCTTCATAAGAAAATCTAACTAAGTACTAACTATCCAAGCCCACACTAGGGAGAGAGATGCACTTATCCACCCAACCAACCCCTCCAATATATAGCTCTAAGTCCAAGGGGGTAACTCACCCTCAAGGGGACATGTGTACCTTCCATCACATGGGTTTGCAAGGTGATCGTATGGTTTCCAAGCTTAGGAAATCACATCAAATCATGCACCTTCTAAAAGAAGACCCACCAAGTTCTCACGTACAAATCAAATGTCTAGGAGAAGCTTCCAACCAATCTTAAGGTACTCAACCTTAGAGAATTAACCCTAAGGTTCAAAACCCATCTAATAGGGTTAGATAAATAATATATCCCAAGGGTTTCACACCTAGAAGCCTAAGGGTTATACCCCTTAGATCCATGTAGTTATACAACATTCTCCCCCCTGAAAAGCATTTATGTCCTAAAAAATGAGCGGAGATATATACCTTCAAGTATTCCCCCATGCCCCATTCTCTTCGACCATGGTTATCTTCCCTCTAATTTCACCTCTTTATTTTGGAAGGGGGATCCAATCTCAGTTGAATCATAAAAGAGGAGAATCCATGTGTGGTATGATCCCTACCTTGATCACTCAAAGATCCATCTAGTTTTGCACATGAAAAACTAAATCAAGTGCAAATTTTGGAAACAATGATAAGGGTGGAATAGACATCCTTGCCTATTTCATAGTTTTTAGTTATGTGCAAACTAGACTTCCATAGCATAAACATGTGAATTGGGTGTATCTAATGTGTCTTTAGCCAAATTTCTATCTTGGTTCATCTCTATGCACCACTTGTGCGTGAACCTAACAAAATAGATGAATACTGTTGATATATTTAGGCAGTGATGTGTGTCCACACTCTAGGACCACCGGGTCACTTTTTTCCCTCTTTAGGATGTTTTTCCCCCCCGACTTGTGTATACGCCTATTGCCCTAATGGGCTGCTTATCTTCGTACATTCTCTAGTAATACATTCAGTACTGTGTGTTGTGCTCCAAGCTTCTTCTTCTTCCTTCTGGTGTTTGCATGCTTCCGAAGATGTGTAACTCCAACAATTGGTACTAGAGAAGGTCATCGATTCATCTAGGGTGTCCTCGACACTCCTCCGGTTGCAATCTCAGAATCGCACAAACTTTGGTGGGCATACTCAAGCTGTTTCTGATATCAAAACTGCTTTGTTGTGTGGTGCCAAAATCACGATCTGAGCTCGTTTCAGCCTCCAAATGCACTATCGTAGTGCTTTTGTAGGCTATTTCATCTTTTCGTGCCAAAGGTATATACCAGTTTCGGTTTGCCAGTATAAATATCTCAAAGTCTGCTATAGGTTTAGCAGAACTCATCTAGGCAGTTTCGTTCAACTTTTTGAGATACACTCAATTTTTTGCATCAAGGTATTTTAGTCACCGGCCATGGCTAAAAGCAGTGATGTATTTCGTATGTCCGCTATTGAGGATAAGTTGGATGGTACCAACTACCCGTTGTGGGGTTATATGATGCGACATGTATTGGTTGCAAAAGGACTGTGGAACATTGTGCAGGGTGTTGAAAAACATCCTATCACACGTGTAACTGTTACAACTAGAGGTATTGAAGCTGATGTAGAAGATGTTGAAGACGATGATATTCTGCATATTCCTGTTCGTGCTACGGTTTTTGTTGCAGCTAGTGCAGAGAAAATTCATTGGGATGGCAGAGATGCCCAGGCACATGCATTGAAAGCTTTGTCTATCAAACATGCCATTATTCCTCACATTCACTCTTGTAGAATAGCTAAGGATGCGTAGGATACACTTACCACATTGTACCAAGCTAGGAATGAGGCTCGTGTTGCTTACCTTCGAAAACAGTTGGAGAGTGAACACATGAATGAAGGTGATTCTATGGATAGATTTCCAACAAATATCAAAGAATTGAAGGAACAATTGATTTCTGCTAATGAGGTTATACCAGATAGCTCACTTGTGCAGATGGTTCTAAATGGTCTTCCTGATTCATATCAAATTTTTGTTTCTACTCTTCAGTTGATGATGAAAGGCAATCCAAATGCCTTGTCATTTGAGAAGTTAGTCTCTGTTCTTCTGTAGGATGATCAGTCCAGGTAGAACACGTCCATTATGCGTGTTGCAGATCAAGCTTTCCTAGCTATTCAGAAGGGAAAGAAATCAGAAAAGCAAAAATTGTTTTGCAAGTACTATAACGGAAATGATCATATCCTAAAGAACTGTCCAAAAGTGGCTACTAAATAGGAAAAGAAGAAAGAGGCTGGAATGATTGTTGCAAAGGCCTCTACACCAAAAAGAGAGTCTACTAATCTTGTGCAGGAAGAAGAATGGGTGTTTACCACTGTTTGCAGTTTTGACCCATCTTCTCATGAGTAGTGCATGTTTGTAGTAGACTCAGATGTTTGGTACTTTGATAGTGGGGCGACCAAACATATTACCTCGCAGCGTAGTTTCTTCTCTTCACTCGAGCTTGCCCCTATAAGGAATACTATTACATGTGCCAATAACTCCTCTTATCCTGTTATGGGAGTTGGTAAGATCATTTTGACTACTTCTGATGGTAGTTCTTTCACTTTGTTAGATGCTTTGTTTGTGCCAAGGATCAAGAAAAATCTGTTATCAGTTTCTCCATTAGCCAAGATTGGCTTGGTTGTGAAATTTATTGATGACAGATGTATAGTTCATGATCTGTCAAATGGCGATGTGATTATTGCTTCTTGCATTTTATGTCATGGGCTGTATAAGCTCATAAACTATGAAAGATCTATAAATGATTCGGCATGCGCCGTACATGATTCTCAGGCTAAGTCAGATGCAAAGCTTTGGCATGCATGCTTCGGTCATCTAAATTTTGCTAGTTTGCTATGCTTGCAGAAATATGAAATGGTGTCCTCTTTGCCCAAACTTGAGGCACCTGGAAAACATGTTTGTGAAGGTTGTATTTTGGGCAAAATGCAACATTCCTCCTTTCCAAAAGATGGTTGAGTTCGGGCTACTAAAAAATTGCAGCTTGTACGTAGTGATGTCTGTGGTCCTATGCAAACACCTTCTTTTGGAAATTATCTTTACTTCGTGACTTTCGTCGATGACTTTTCTAGGCATGCATGGGTATATCCATTGAAGGTGAAGTCTGAAGTGTTCATGTGCTTCATACAGTTTTTGGTTTTGGCTGAAATTCTGTCAGCATGTAAAATGGGCACCCTCCGTTCTGATCAAGGGAGGGAATATATGTCTTCTGCTTTTAATGCATTTATGGCTGAATGTGGGATAAAACACAAGTGTACAGTACGATATACACCTCAAAAGAATGGAGTTGCTAAAATAAAGAATATGTCACTCATGGAGATGGCGAGGTGTATGGTTAAGAGTCAGGCTTTACCACATAGTTTCTGGCTTGAGGCTATCATGTGTGCAACATATGTACTGAACAAGTGTCCCAGTAAAGCGTTGTAGTCTATCACTCCATATGAGGCTTGGCATGATCGCAAGCCATCTGTTGCTCATCTGCGTGTTTTTGGTTGTTTGGCATATGCATTAGTGCATGAACAACATCACAGAAAATTAGATGATAAAGTGGTAAAATGTATTTTTGTTGGGTACAATTCTGAAAGTAAAGGCTATCGTCTGTATCATCCACATACTAAAATGCATTCTGGTTATCCATGATGTTGTTTTTATGGAAGATGCTATTCAGCCATTGCTTTCATGTACTAAGGAGACATCTGTTAGCTCGAAAGACATGTATGATGCTTTAATGCCTCTTTTTATAGGTGGACAATCTGTTGTTGGTCCTAATGAGGCAACTTCTTAGCCTTTGCAGGTTTCATGTGATGATGGAGATCATTCCATTTCTGATGCAGATTTACATGGTGCACTTGTTGATGAGAGAGCTGATATTGAGCAGGCAAAAACTATGCCAAAATGGTTGGTGTAGACTTTGTGTGACAACAAATTACATGCACCTCTGTCATATCATACTCTTTGAGGCTCTCATAGTGCCTCTTTTGCATCAGATTGCTATGCTATGGCTGCATATAGTCTCTGTGATAAGAATGAGCCTATTTCGTTTGATGAAGCACAACATTCAGAAAATTGGATGGTTGCTATGCAATCTGAATATGATGCTATAACGAAGAATGGTACTTCGTCTTTATTTGACTTGCCTCGTGGCAAGAAGGGCATTGGGACTAAGTGGGTATACAAGCTGAAGCGTAAGCCCAATGGTACAATTGATAGGTATAAGGCTAGGCTTGTTGCAAAGGGTTATGTGCAGGAAAGAGGCATTGATTTTGATGAGACCTTTGCACCTACTTGCCGAATGACTACTGTTCGTAGCATCTGTGCACTTACAGCTCATCATGGTTGGAATGTACATCAATTGGATATCAAAAAAGCATTTCTGAATGGCGATTTGCATGAAGAAGTGTATGTTTCTCAGCCCCGTGGCTTTGTGCAGAAAGGGCATGAGAACCAGGTGTGCAGGTTAAAGAAGGCATAATATGGCTTAAAGCAAGCACCACGTGCTTGGTATGAAAAGATACATGCCTATCTGATTACACATGGTTTTGAGAACAATCCAACTGAAAGCACCTTATATGTTAAGTGTGATAATGATGTACTTCTGATCATTGTGTGTTGGAACAAGTCCATTACAAGCCTAAGTATTAAGTTTCTAAGAGAAGACAATGTATGGAAATCTAAGAGTTCACTTGTGAACTCACCGTTGTAATTGTTTGATCATTTACTTGATGTAAAAGTTAAATGAATCAAACTTGGTTGAGTCCACTTGATAAAAATAGAGAGAGAAGCCACAAATTCTGATTTTGAGGTTGGAGAATCAATCAATCTCTAAAAATTAGGGAACTACTTTTAGGTGAGCAAGATTCAAATTCAAATCTTGGCTCCAAAACTCTCTATATATACATGGCAGTTTAGACACACTTTTAGAGGCATCCATAAGCTGAGATATATGCTATATCAAGTGTGGATACAAGGCACACACATGTATCTGTAAGTTCATTGTATTCTACAATCAATATACATTTATATTTATGATCATACAAGTTCATATCTTCATGGTTGTGGGAGTCTACTCTTTATTATTATGCTTCTCAGATTTTTCAATCAGATTGCAGAGATCATTTCTCTTAGTGTGGTACATCATTTTCAATGATTTAACTTGATAAAGTTTACTTTTAGAGTCTACTATATTCTCACAAAATTTCGTTCCTATTGAAGTTCTCAATCTTGAGTTATGTTTAGTTGACATCAATGCTATCTATTCATATTCACTTCTCTAGAGAGTTTTGATTTTTTGCAATCAACTTGTCAGAGCTGGTTCTCCACGTGTACTTCATCAAATTGCATGATTCAAAGCTTCTTGGATTCATCATACTTTCTATTATCGATATACAAAATTTCATAATCATTGAATATTTGAAACTTGAGTTATGATCATTTTTCTGCTCATTGGTCTAAGTATTGTTGTAGCCTGTGACAATTGGGATGATGTCATAACTTGTTAAACTTCATTCTCATTGTGTGATTCACTATTTCTGATGCAATTACTTTTGAAAGTTAGCTCGCTAAGTTACTTAGAGTTCCCCAAAAGGAATTAAGATAATTGCTATTGTGCTCAGAGAATTATTCAAGACGCTGGACATGTGTATGGATCAAAATAGGAAGTTTTTCACATCTGAATTAATTCAAGCTCATCTGTTTTGATGTATCTTTTTGAGAGTGATCTTCCAAGGTACATAGGGTGTTTAACAAATCCATTGGCAAGCTAAAAGGGCCCACCGCATACTCCTAGAGTTCATTTGGGTGGAGTAGATCAAGGATTTTGTAGCACCACTTCATCTTCAAGCACATATCTATCCATCTCTTCATAGTGGTATCAGAGCAAAGATGGCAGATGGATTTCCTTCATAAACTGACAAATTGCATAGAGGTAATTACTCAGCTTGGTCATTAAGGATGTAAGCTTATCCCCAAGGTAGAATTTTATATGGTTATGTGGCTGGAGATGAAGTTATGCCAAGTTTGAGGAACAAAATTCAACCAACACAACAAGAGCAAGAAAGATTGAGCACATGGTGCTCCAAGGATGCACTTGCAAGGTCTTACCTCCTTAACTCTATCTCAGATTTTTTGTTTCCTCACATTAGAAGTTGTAAGACATCTCAAGAACTGTGGGATGCACTTGAAGCCTTCTTCTCTTCAAGTACCAAAGCTAGGAAGCATCAACTATGGCTGGATTTCACAACTCTCAAGAAAGCTCCGAAACAAAATGTGACTGATTTTGTCACAAAGCTCAAGGACATAGCAAATCAGTTGGGAAGCATTGGAGAGGTAATAGATGAAGAGAAAATTGTAAGGCACAGCATCAATGGATTGAAAGCAGATGACAAGTGGGAAGCATTCACCATAGCTATGGATTTGTACATGGACATGCATATACCTGATTTCAATACACTCATTGGACAACTACTCACTCAAGAGGCAAAACTTATCAAGAATGGAGAAAGCTCTAAAGGTAATCAATCTTCAGCTTTATATACTGATAAAAGCAAGTCCAAAGAAAACAAAAGAAAGTCAAAGAAAGTGGATGATGAAGCAAGAACATATCAAGCTAACTATGCAGGTAGAGGAAGACATGGCAGAGGTAGAGGAAGAGGAGGTAGACAAGGCAGGGGGAGATCCCAAGACTCCAACTCATGTTCTATTTGTGGATTAACTAATCATACAACTGAAAATTGCTTTAGGAATTCTAGGAATCAAAGAGGCAGAGGATATAATAGAGAAAGTTATGGCTACTCAAGAGGAAGGTTCACAGAAGACTCAAACAAAGAGGATTCACTATTAATCATGAACATGGCTATGCCACAAGGTAAATATAATGAACATGTTTTCTACATAGATTTAGGTTGTTCAAATCATGTGGCAGGAAATGTGGCCCTCCTATCAGATTTAGAAGATCTAAGGAACAAGCATGAGGTACAAACAGGAGATGACACAAGACATCTTGTGGAGAAAATAGGAAATGTCAAAGCACCTGATGGAAACATCAACTTACTCAGTAAGGTACTCTATGTCCCTACCATTACAAAGAATTTGATAAGTGTTGGACATATAGTAGAAAAAGGATTGCAAGTTAAGTTCATAATGGAAGGAGCATATGTGGAAGACCCTAGCCAAGGGTTCAGAAGAATAGCAAAGGGAGAAAAAACAAGTAGACTATTCAGTTTTGAGTTGCAAGACACAAGGCACCTAGCTCTCTTCAACTATGGTAATCAAACACTCACAGAACTAGAGGTATGGCACAAGAGATTGGCACATATTGGTGAAAGATCATTAAAGAAAATTTGCAGGGACCAAAGTGTACTTGGACTCCCTACCTTATCAAAACAACATATGATTTATAAGTGCAGTGCATGTCAATTTGGAAAGTCTCACAGGTTACCATTCATGAAGAAAGGTTATATGCATGGAGATCTCTTGGAGTTGGTTCATAGAGATGTATGGGGACCTAGCAAGGATGCTTCAATATCTAGATCAAGGTATTATGTCTTCTTTATTGATGATTGCAGCAGATGGACTATCCTATTCTTTACGAAACACAAAGATGAAGTTTTTTCATGCTTCAAAAGATATTTGGATCTTGTGGAGAATCAAACAGGTAAATCACTAAAAAGGCTAAGGTCAGATGGAGGGGGAGAATACTTCTCCCATGAATTTGATTCTTTTCTTCAAGAAAGAGGAATCAAAAGAGAGGTAACTACAAGGCACACTCTTGAGCAAAATGGAGTGGCAGAAAGGAGGAATAGGACAATTGTTGAAGCTGCAACATCCATGTTAAATGAAAAGCATTTGCCTAATTATCTATGGGCTGAGGTTGTATCTACAACCACTTACTTGATTAACAGGTTGCCTTCAAAATCCCTTGATGGGATGACTCCATATGAGGCCTGGAATGGAAGAAGACCTAGCTTAGATCATTGTAAAATTTTTGGATGTATTTCTTTTGCTCATGTTCCATCATAGGTTAGAGGCAAGATGGATCCAAAGGCAGAAAGGTGTGTATTTATTGGATATGACAACAATCAAAAGGGTTACATGTTATACAAACCTACAAACAAAGGACTCTTGGTAAGCAGAGATGTAGTTTTTTATGAGAACAATTCATGGTATGAAGTATCATGCAGGAAAGTCAAATTGCCATATGACCTTGAAGAAGATTTTCCAAAGCTTGGCAGAGAACATCAACCAAAGATTGAAGAACAAGATACTTCAGAAGATGATGAAGAAACTTAGATGGAAAAAATGAAAGCATGGAAGTCTAAAGGTAAAGCAAAATTGCAGGAACTTGGATATGAGGCAGAATCAGCACAACATGGCTTAAGAAGATCTATAAGGGAAAGAAAAAAACCAGAAAGGTATGGGCTTGACACCTCATTAGTAACTAAACATTTTATTTACATAGCACAGGACATAAATCAAGAGGAGCCATCATCCTTTGAAGAGGCCAAAGCAAAATCAGAATGGAAGCATGCAATGAAGGAAGAAATTGAAGCACTTGAGGAAAACAACACTTGGGATATGGTGCCCAAGACTCCATCTATGAAGGTAATAGGCTCAAGATGGGTCTATAAACTCAAGAAGAATTTTGATGGTTCCATAAACATGTATAAGGAAAGGCTTGTAGCAAAGGGCTTTGTACAAACTTAGGGAGTTGATTATGAGGAGACCTTCTCTCCTGTGGCAAAGATGCCTACTATTAGGGTTTTGCTTAGTATTGCCTCTTCCAAGAATCGGAAGAAATTTCAACTAGATGTAAAGAATGCATTCTTGAATGGTTGGATAACAGAAGAGGTATATATGGCACAACCACCTGGTTTTGAGAATCAAGTTTATCCTGATTATGTGTGTAAACTTAACAATGCATTGTATGGTCTCAAGCAAGCCCCAAGAGCTTGGAATTTCAGACTTGTTTCATTCTTGCAGGACAAAGGTTTTCAACCAAGCAAGGCAGATCCTTCACTCTTTATTAAAAAGAGTAACTCTGAGGTCATCTGCCTATGTGTATATGTAGATGATATTATATTGACAGGAAATGATGCAGATGGTATGAAGAAGATCAAAGATCAGAGAGAGAAGAATTCAAGATAAGTGATTTAGGTTCATTTACCTACTTCCTAGGTTTGGAAGTTGTTTACAAAGATCATGGTTAATTTCTCACTCAAAGGAAGTATATCAAGGATATGTTAGCAAAGTTCAAGACGGAGGATTGTAAAATTGCAGGTACTCCAATGGAGGTCAACCATAAATTGAGTTCACATGAAGGTGAAATCGTAGAGGACATCACATCATATTAAAGCCTTGTGGTTAGTCTCAACTATGCAACATTGATGAGGGTAGATATATGTTATAGTGTGAGTGTGCTAAGTCAATTCATGCACACACCAAGGAAACCACACATGGATGCTGCTAAGAGGATACTCAAATATCTCAAAGGAACCATAAATGAAGGACTTTATTATCCTTATGTATCTGATTTAGGGTTGAAGCTATTTTCTGATGCAGATTGGGCTGGCTCCAAGGAAGATAGAAGGAGCACTTCTGGTTATCTTACCTTTGCAAGTTCAAAGCTTATTTCATGGTCATCCAAGAAGCAACCCACATTTGCTCTCTCTTCTAATGAAGCTGAATACAAAGGTCTTGCAATAGCTACACAAGAAGCTATGTGGATGAAGACATTATTCAAAGATCTTGGATTGGAGTTTGGAACTCCAACTATTTTTAGTGACAACATGAGTTCTATTCATTTAGCTGCTAACCATATTTTTCATGCAAGGACTAAACACATTGAATTTCATTATCACTATGTAAGAGAAAAGGTTTTAAGCAAAGAGATTCAGATATCATATGTGTCCACTCATCAACAATGTGCAGATATTTTGACCAAAGCATTGGATGGTACAAAACTTTGCAAATTCAAGGCTATGATTGGATTGCAGGTTATTCTTGAATATTGAAGACCTCAAGCATACTTGGCTTGAGGGGGAGCTGTTGGAACAAGTCCATTATAAGCCTAAGTATTGGCTTGAGTTTCTAAGAGAAGACAATGTATGGAAATCTAAGAGTTCACTTGTGAACTCACCCTTGTAATTGTTTGATCATTTACTTGATGTAAAAGTTAAAGGAATCAAAAGTGGTTGAGTCCACTTGATAAAAATAGAGAGAGAAGCCATGAATTTTGATTTGGAGGTTGGATAATCAATCAATCTCTAAAAATTAGGAAATTAATTTTAGGTGAGCAACATTCAAATTCAAATCTTGGCTCCAAAACTCTCTATATATACATGGCAGTTTAGACACACTTTTAGAGGCATCCATAAGCTGAGATAAATGCTATATCAAGTGTGGATACAAGGCACACACATGTATCTATAAGTTCATTGTATTCTACAATCAATATACATTCATATTTATGATCTTACAAGTTCATATCTTCATGGTTGTGTGAGTCTCCTCCTTACTATTATGCTTCTCAGATTTTTCAGTCCGATTGCAGAGATTATTTCTCCCAGTGTAATGCATCATTTTCAATGATTTAACTTGATCAAGTTTAATTTTAGAGTCTATTATACGCTCACAAAATTTCGTTCCTATTGGAGTTCTCAATCTTGAGTTATGCTCAGTTGAAGTCAATGCTATCTGTTCATATTCATTTCTCTGTAGATTTTTGATTTTTTTCAGTCAAGTTGTCAGAGCTGGTTCTCCGCGTGTGCTTCATCAAATTGCCTGATTCAAAGCTCTTTGGATTCATCATAATGTCTTTTATCAGTATACAAAATTTCGTAATCATTGAATATTTGAATCTTGAGTTATGGTCAATTTTTTGCTCACTAGTCTAAGTACTATTGCAACCCATGAAAATCGAGATGATGTCATAACTTGTTAAACTTCATTCTCATTGTGTGATTGACTATTTCTAATGAGATTACTCTTGAAAGGTAGCTCTCTAAGTTAATTAGAGTTCCCCAAAAGGAATTAAGCTAATTGGTGATGTGCTCAGAGAATTATTCAAAACACTAGACAGGTGTATGAATCAAAATAACAACTTTTTCACCTCTGAATTAATTCCAGCTCATCTATTTTGATCTATCTTTTTGAGATTGATCTTCCAAGGTACATAGGGTTTCTAACACATCCATTGGCAAGCTAAAAGGGCCCACCACATACTCCTAGAGTTCATTTGGCTGGTGTAGATCAAGGATTTTGTAGCACCACTTCATCTTCAAGACTATTGCTCACTGGTCCTCATGAGAGGCATATTGCTGATTTTAAGGCTGATTTACATGCCTCATTTAAGATGTTAGATTTGGAGCATTTGCATCACTATTTGGGCATTCAGTTTATGCACATTGATGGTGGAATGGCTTTGTGTCAAACGAAATACATTGACACATTATTGCAATGTTTTGGCCTTGAAGACTATAAGCCTATTGCCACTCCTATGGAGACACGTTTACAATTGAGTCTTCAGGATGCTGGAGATGCATTTGATGTTGTTCTCTATCAGCAAGTTATTGGATGCTTGATTTACTTATGCATTACTCGGCCAGATATTCCGTTTGCTGTCTCACAAATGACCAGGTTTATGCATTGCCCAGGACTCAAGCATTGGCAGGCAGTTAAGCGCATCTTTCGCTACTTGAGTGGTACTCGGCTACTTGGGTTGTTTTATCCCAAGGGGGGATCACTACCGCCAGATTTGCATGCTTTTTCTAACTCTGATTGGGTTGATTGCTATGACACTTGTGTGTCCACTAGTGGCTTTTGCTTCATGCTTGGTAGCTCATGTACATCTTGGTTGAGCAAGAAGCAGCCTACTGTGGCCACTTCCAATCATGAGGACGAGTATAGGGAAGCTTTCACGACGACTGTTGAGTGTGTGTGGCTTAGACACCTTATGGCTGATTTGGGTGTTGGTTAGTCTTCTGCCACCACCATCTTCACTGACAGTCAGAGCGCATTGGTAGTTGCGAGGAACCCTGTGTTCCATGCTCACACTAAGCACATTGAGGTGCATTATCATTATGCCAGGGAAAGGTTCTCTGTTGGGGAGATCAGCTTGGCATATTTGCCCACGTAGGAGAACATTGCAGACCTTTTCACGAAGGCTCTGCCTAGGGAGAAGTTTGAAGCTTTCCGCAAAGCTTTGGGCTTACTTCCTTTTGTGGAGTGATTTCCACATAGCTTGGCACTTCCTTATACATGAGTGCTAGCTACTTGTTCACCACATCACTCCCAGGGGGGATTTGTTGATATATTTAGGTGGATGTGTGTGAACACTCTAGGACCACCAAGGCACTTTTTCCCTCTCTAGGAGGTTTTTTTCCCCCGGCTTGTATACACCCCTATTGCCCTAATGGGCTACTTATCTTTGTACATTCTCTAGTAATACATTCAGTACTGTGTGTTGTGCTCCAAGCTTCTTCTCCTCCTTGTGTTGTTTGCGTGCTTCCGTAGACGTCTAACTCCGACAAATACTGCTTAAGACTTCCTTATCAAATTCAGATGTCAAGTTAGAACCTATATTTTTCTAAAAGGAAGATGAATCTTTCATAGTCCTTGCCCAAATTGCTTTCTCTTAGATGTAGACATCCTTTGTACATTTAGAATAAGTGACATGGGTGGATTTCTTGTTTGTAATTTGGACCCAATAAAGAAATCAATCTAAATAGAGAGGAATTTCTTTTTGTTGATATATTTAGGTAGTGATGTGTGTGAACACTCTAGGACCGTCGAGGCACTTTTTTCCCTCTTTAGGAGGTTTTTCCCCCCGGCTTGTATATACGCCTATTGCCCTAAAGGGCTACTTATCTCTATACATTCTCTAATAATACATTTAGTATTGTGTGTTGTGCTCCAAGCTTCTTCTTCTTCCTTGTTCTATTCGCATGCTTTCGCAGACGTCTAACTCCAACAATTGGTATCATAGCAGGTCCTCGATTCATCTAGGGCGTAGTCGATTCTCCTCCGGTTGGAATCGCACAAATTTTGGTGAGCATACTCAGCGTGTTTTCAAAATCAAAACTGCTTCGCTCTATCATGCAAAAATCACGATCTTAGCTCATTTCGGCCTCCGAACGCACTATTGCAGTGCTTGTGCAGGCTATTTCATCTTTTTGTGCCAAAGATATATACTAGTTTTTGTTCACCAGTTTAAGCATCTCGAAGTCTGCTACAGGTCTAGCAGAATTTGTCTGGGTACTTCTATTCAACTTTTTGAGATACAGTTAATTTTCTGCATCAAGGTATTTTAGTCACCCGCCATGGCTGAAAGCAATGATGTATTCCGTATGTTGGTTGTTGAGGATAATTTGGACAGTACCAACTACCCGTTATAGGCTTACATGAAGCAAAACAGGTCCATTATGCGAGTTGCAGATCAAGCATTCCTGGCTAGTCAGAAGGGCAAAGGAAAATGGAGCTCTTCAAGTAGTATGCAGAAATATACAAATGCTACACATTTGAAGAACCAAGATAAAGATGAGAAAAAAATCAGAAAAGCAGAAACTGTTTTGCAAGTACTATAAAGGGAATGATCATATTATAAAGAACTGTCCAAAACTGGCTGCTAAAGACGCAAAGAAGAAAGAGGTTGGAATGGTTGTTGCAGAGGCCTCTACACCAAAAACGGAGTCTGCTAATCTTGTGCAGGAAGAAGAATGGGCGTTTACTACTGTTTGTAGTTTTGACCCATCTTCTCATGAGCAGTGCATGTCTGTAGTAGACTCAGATGTTTGGTACTTTGACAGTGGGGTGACCAAACGTATTACCTCGCAGTGCAGTTTCTTCTCTTCACTCAAGCCTATCCCTATAGGGAATACTGTTACATGCACCAACAACTTCTCTTATCCTGTTATGGGATTTGGTAAGATCATTTTGACTACTGCTGATGGTAGTTCTTTCACTTTGTTAGATGCTTTGTTTATGCCAGGGATCAAGAAAAATCTGTTATCAGTCTCTACATTAGCCAAGATTGGCTTGGTTGTGAAATTTGTTGATGAGAGGTGTACAAGTCATGATCTATCAAATGGCAATGTGATTATTCCTTCTGGCATTTTATGTTGTGGTCTGTATAAGCTCATAGACTATCAAAGATCTGTAAATGATTCGGCATGTGCAGTACATGATTCTCAGGCTATGTTAGATACAAAGCTTTGGCATGTACGCTTTGGTCATCTAAATTTTGCTAGTTTGCTATGCTTGCATAAATCTGAAATGATGTCCTTTTTGCCCAAACTGGAGGCACTGGGAAAACATGTTTGTGAAGGCTGTATTTTGGGCAAAATGCAGCATTGCTCCTTTCCAAAAAATGGTTCAGTTCGGGCTACTGAGAAATTGTAGCTTGTACGTAGTGATGTCTGTGTTCGTATGCAAACACCTTCTTTTGGAAATTATCTTTACTTCTTGAGTGTCATCGATGATTTTTCGAGGCATAAATGGGTATATCCATTGAAGTCAAAGTCTGAAGTGTTCATGTGCTTCAAACAGGTTTTGGTTTTGGATGAAAATCTGTCAGCATGTAAAATGGGCATCCTCCGTTCTGATCGAGGGGGGGAATATATCTCTTCTAATTTTAATGCATTTATGGCTGAACATGGGATAAAAAACCAGTGTATAGTGCCATATACAACTCAACAAAATGGAGTTGCTGAACAAAAAAACAGGTCACTCCTGGAGATGTCCAAGTGTATGGTCAAGAGTTAGGCATTACCACATAGTTTCTAGCTTGAAGCTGTCATGTGTGGAGCATATGTACTGAATAGGTGTCCCACTAAAGCGCTGCATTCTATCACTCCATATGAGGCTTGGCGTGATCACAAGCCATCTATTGCTCATCTGCATGTTTTTGGTTGTTTGGCATATGCATTAGTGCTTGAAGAACATCGCAGAAAATGTATTTTTGTTGGGTACAATTCTCGAAGTAAAGGCTATCATCTGTATCATCCACAGACTAAACGGATTCTGGTTAGCCGTGATGTTGTTTTTGTGGAAGATGTTATTCAACCATTGCTTTCATGTACAAAGGATACATCTGTTAGCTCCAAAGACATGTATGATACTTTGCTGCCTCTTTTTACAGGTGGACAGTCTAGTGCTAGTCCCAATGAGGCAACTTCTCAGCCTTTACAGGTTTCATGTGATGATGCGAATCATTCCATTTCTAATGCACATTTACATGATGCACTAGTTGATCAGAGAGCTGATATTGAGCAGGCAAAAACTGTGCCAAAATGGCTGGTGCAGAATTTGCATGATAGCAAATTAGATGCACCTTTATCATATCGTACTCGTTCGGACTCTCATAGTGCCTCTTTTGCATCAGATTGCTATGCTATGGCTGCATCTATTCTCTCTGATGAGAATGAGCTTGTTTTGTTTGATGAAGCACAAAAATTAGGAAATTGGATGGCTGCTATGCAATCTAAATATGATGCTATAATGAAGAATGGTACTTGGTCTTTATGTGACTTGCCTCCTAGCAAGAAGGCCATTGGGACTAAGTGGGTATACAAGCTTAAGCGTAAGCTTGATGTTACAGTTGACTGGTATAAGGCTAGACTTGTTGCAAAGGGTTATGCGCAAGAAAGAGGCATTGATTTTGATGAGACATTTGCACCTACTTGCCAATTGATTACTGTTCATAGCATTTGTGCACGTGCAGCTCATCATGGTTGGAATGTACATCAGTTGGACATTAAAACAACATTTCTGAATGGTGACTTGCATGAAGAAGTGTATGTTTTTTAGCCCCATGGCTTTGTGCAGAAAGGGCATGAAAACCAGGTGTTCATGTTAAAGAAGGCATTATATGGTTTAAAGCAATCACCACATGCTTGGTATGAGAAGATACATGCCTATCTGATTGAACATTGTTTTGAGAATAGTCCAAGTAAAATCACCTGTGCTAATGATGTGTTTTTTATCATTGTTATCTATGTTGACGACATGCTGCTCACTGGTCCTATTGAGAAGCATATTACTGATTTTAAGGTTGATTTGCATGCCTCATTTGAGATGTCTGATTTGGGGCATTTGCATCACTATTTGGGCATTCAGTTTATGCAAGTTGATGGTGGAATGGCTGTGTCAAATGAAATACATTGACACATTATTTCAACGTTTTGGCCTTGAAGACTGTAAGCCTATCGCCACTCCTATGGAGACAGGTTTACGATTGAGTCTTCATGATGCTGGAGATGCATTTGATGTTTTTCTCTATCAGCAGGCTATTGGATGCTTAATTTACGTATGCATTACTCGGCCAGATATTCAGTGTGTTGTCTCATAGATGAGCAGGTTTATGCATTGCCTAGGAGTCAAGCGTTGGCAAGCGGTTAAGTGCATCTTTTGCTATTTGAGTGGTACTCGGCTACTTGGGTTGTATCCCAAGGGGGATCACTACCGCTAGATTTGCATGCTTTTTCTGACTGTGATTGGGCTAGTTGCTATGACACTCGTATATCCACTACTGGTTTTGCTTCATGCTTAGTAGCTCATGTATATCTTGGTTCAGCAAGAAGAAGCCTACGGTGGCCACTTCTAGTTGTGAGGTTGAGTATAGGGCAGCTTGTTGGAAATGAGGTAGGCCCATAAACAAATCTCACAAGTCCCATAAGTCCAGGATCTTCAATATAGGTTCCATAGGTCCAAGATTCCATAGATTCAGGATCTTCAACATAAATTCTAGCAATCTTCCAATATTGACAAAACATGAACATACCACACTTAATCATACAAATGATGAGACAAAGATAGAGAAAGATTAGACAACATGTGTAAAGTGTTATGTAAGCCACTACTTACTCACACTATCATATATACAAATGCCATTTTACAATGTGGGAGTCAAAATTCGCAACCACTCTATGTGAACAGAAATAGATGGATGACTGAATGTACAAATGTAACAAGAATATTCAGATGTATGGACAGAAATCTGAATATACATGAGATGTGTGACCTGATAGGTTGTAGAAGTGTATGAGTGACAAAAAGAGGAAGGATCAATCTAAAACTGATAATCAGTAAACCCTCATCTGAACTTAGGCTATGGAAGACCTTAAGTCAGACACGTGTGTGAAAGATCACACACTTACAAAAGTAGCAAAGAATGCTAACAAGTTTGCTGCTAGAAATCCTCAAACTCATATGAACATATCTTCTCTAACACCTCATCCAAATATGCATAAAGCAAACATGTACTGATTCTCTTGTACCTATGCCGAATAGGACTCCTACTGATATGGATGTTACAACCTCCATAAACTCCAAGTAGTATATGTGTGCATAAAGAGAATATGCACCTAAATTCTTAACATAAGATGCAAATCTTATGTTAACCTCCATCCAATGTCTTTGAAGTATACCGAAATCTTCATGTAGAAGACAATCTTCAAATACATTATGTAGATGGCTGATCCACACCACCAAGCTACTGATGGGTAAGTCCTCTCCATAAGCAAGAGTGTGAGCACACTCTTCTCCAAGAAGAACTCCATAGCTGCTCCTCAACATGCTCCTAGAGTGCACCATGGCTACCCCATGTGTGCTAGAGCACCACCTCTACTGAGGGACCAAAGCTGGCATTGCAATTGGTGTAGGATAAATTGATCAATGAGACAAACTCTTTTTATATAGTATTTGTTTGTCCTTGAAAAGCTATACCAAAAAGCTATCACTCATAAAGCAATATGATCAAGCTATCTAAAAGCATATCTTACGTGATCGTCTTCAAAATGCTATTCCAGCCAAACCATTAATCAAGAAAAACAATATTTCTTTTCAAAAGAGTATTTCGTGATCTGCGTGCTGCCGTTGCCATCCATGGGACTTGAACCCATGTGGGTTCTTTGAGAGGAAACTGACGTAGCCAAGGTGCCCACACGCTTTTTGCTTATAGAGAAGCTACAAGGACTCTACACATACTGTATTCTCTGAACTATGTGGACTATTGAGACATTGTTTTCCAACATAGCTTTCACAACGACTGTTGAGTGTGTGTGGCTCAGGCGCCTAATGACTGATTTGGGTGTTGGTCAGTCTTCTGCCACCACCATCTTCACTGACAGTCAGAGCACATTGGCAGTTGCGAGGAATCCTATGTTCCATGCTCACACTAAGCACATTGAGGTGCATTATCACTATGTCAGGGAGAGGTTCTCTACTGGGGAGATCAGCTTGGCATATGTGCCCACACAAGAGAACGTTACATACCTTTTCATGAAGGCTCTGCCTAGGGAGAAGTTTGAAGCTTTCCGCAAAGCTTTGGGCTTACTTCCTTTTGTGGAGTGATTTCCACATAGCTTGGCACTTCCTTATACATGAGTGCCAGCTCCTTGTTCACCGCATCACTCCCAGAGGGGATTTCTTGATATATTTAGGTGGTGATGTGGGTGAACACTCTAGGATTGTCGGGGCACTAAGTGTTCTCTAGCAATACATTCTCTAGTAATACATTTAATAGTGTGTTGTGCTCCAAGCTTCTTCTTCTTCCTTGTGCTGTTTACGTGCTTCCGCAGACGTCTAACTCCAATACTTTTATAGTCCCTACCCAACAAATAAAATGGTATAGGTGGATTAACTATCTGGTTTTAAGAGGATATAACATCCTCTTTACTTTGGAGAGAATAACTTTACTTAAGGTGGGCTTAGGGATCTTTCAAAACTTTACTTAGTTTTGAGATTGTGTTTTAAGATAATGAAGCCCATAGGGATCAATCTAGCCTTTGAAGAATATATTGGTTGAAACCTATTTTACTTGTTCTTCCAAAAAGATTAAGATCTTTACAACTATTTCCCAAGATGGGAATTCATAGTGTAAAAGTTCTTGCTATCTTTAAGGTTGCAAGTATTCATAGGAATAGATTATTCCAACCACTTTTTCAATACTTAATCCTTATGGATCTTTAGTTGGATCTCAAACCTTAGATGCCTTCTTGATCCTTCAAGAATTCTCTCTTTTTATGGTTAGACCTAATTTAAGATGTCCTATGTTAGCACTCTGATATGACAGAGATGCATCTAAGTTGCTATCTCTTAAAGTCTGTACTAGCCATTTGAACATAGTTTTTACATCCCTTATATCAGCCCTCTCATCAATAAGTGCATCATGTAAATCTGCATCAGAAATGGAATGATCTGCATCATCATGTGAAACTTATCCAACAAAAATACATTTCACTACTTTATCATCCAATTTCCTACATTGTTTTTCAGGTAGTAACACATATGCCAGACAACCAAAGACACACAAATGAGCAATAGATGGTTTGCGACCATTTTAAGACTCATATGGAGTGATAGACCTTTGGTGGGACACCTATTAAGTACATATGCTGCATACATAACAACCTCAAGCCAGAAGCTATGTGGTAAAGCCTAACTTTTGACTATACATCTCGCCATCTACATGAGAGACCTATTATTTCTTTCAGCAAATCCATTCTATTGAGGTGTATACAACACTATACACTGATGTTTTATCCCATGTTCAGCCAAAAATGCATTGAAATTAGAAGACATGTATTTCCTCCCTCGATTAGAATGGAGGGTGCCCATTTTACATACTGACAAATTTTTAGCCAAAACTAGAAACTATTTGAAGCACATAAGTACTTTGGACTTTGGTTCCAATGGATACACCCATGCATGCCTAAAAAAATCATCAATAAAAGTCATGAATTAAAGGTAGTTCCCAAACGAATGTGTTTGCATATGACCACAGACATCATTATGAACAAGCTACAATTTTTTAGTAGCTCAAACTAAACCATCTTTTGGGAAGGAGGAATGCTGCATTTCACCCAAAATATATCCTTCATAAACATGTTTACTAGGTGTCTCAAGTTTGGGCAAAGAAGATACCATTTCGAATTTCTGTAGGCATAGCAAACTAGCGAAATTTAGATGACCAAAGCGTGCATGCCAAAGCTTTGCATTTGAGATAGCCTGAGAATCTTGAATTGCACATGATGAATCATTGACAGATTTTGCATAGTTTATGAGCTTATATAGCCCATGACATAAAAGGCTAGAAGCAATAATGACATTGCCATTTGAGAGTTCGTGAACTATACACCTTTCATCGACAAATTTGACAACCAAGCCAATCTTGGATAATGTTGAAACTGACTTGAGATTTTTCTTGATCCCATGCACAAAAAAATTATCTGACAATGTGAAAGAACTATCATCAGCAATAGCCAACATGATCTTACCAAATCCCATTACAAGATAAGAGGAGTTATTAGCACATGTAACATTATTCCCTTTAGGATCAGGCTTAAGTGAACTAAAGAAATTGCACTCTGAGGTAATATGTTTGGTTTCCCCACTGTCAAAGTATCAAACATCTGAGTCTACTGCAATATGCTATTCATAAGAAGATGGGTTATAACTGCAAACAATAGTAAATGTCCATTCCTCATTCTGCATAAGATTAGCAAACTATGTTTTAAGTGTAGAGGCCTATGCAAAAACCATTCTAGGTTCTTTTTTCTTTGCCTCTTTTGCAGCCAATTTTGGACAACTCTTTATGACATGATCATTTTCTTTAGAGTATTTGCATAACTATTATTGCTTTTTTGTTTTCTTCTCATCTTTGTCTTCCCTTTTTTACTATGTAGAATTAGCAGATTCTTGCTTACTAGTAGATGAGCCCCATTTACCTTTGCCCTTCTGACTAGCTAAGAAAGCTTGATGTGCAACGTGCATAATGGAATTTTTATGCTTAGATTGACATTCTTGCAATAAAACAAAGACTAATTCCTCAAATGTTAAGGCATTTGGATTTCCTTTCATCATTAACCAAAGAGTAGAAGCAAAACTCTGATATGAATAAGGAAGACCATTAAGAACAGTCTACATAAGTGAACTATCTGGCAAGACTTCATCTACAGAAAACAACAACTCTTTCAAATATTTGATCTTTGTCAAAAAATTGTCCATAGAAATCTCCTTCATTCATATGATCATGCTCCAACGATTTTCGGAGGTAAGCAAGAGGAGCCTCATTTCTTGCCTGGTACGAAGTGGTAAGTGTATCCCAAGCATCCTTTATTGTTTTGCAAGGGTGAATATGAGAGATAATGGCATGTTTGATAGACAAAGTAATCAATGCATGTGCTTGAGCATTTATGCAATCCCAATGAAGTAGCTCTACAATAGGTGCAATAGGAACCACAACACAAATAGGAATTTGAAGATTGTCATCTTCAATGCTATTTGCATCACCTTCAATAACTATATTTGCAGCTGTAGTAGGTCATTTTTCAACAGCCTGCATAATATTCCACAGTCCTTTTGCTACCAATACATGATGCATCATATATCCCCATAATGGGTAATTGATACCATCTAACTTGTCCTCAACATCCAACATACAAAACACATCATTGCTTTCAGTCATGGCCATTGAACAAAATATCTAATGCAAAAAAATCATTGTATCTCAAAAAGTTGAATAGAACTATCCTCTGGAGCTCTGCTATACTCGTAGAAGACTTTAAGGTGCTTGTACTGGCAAACCAAAACCTATATATATGTTTGGCACAAGAGGACAAAATTGCCTACAACAAGATAAAAATTTTGACACCACAAAGTCAAGCAGTTTTGAATTCCTAATCACCCTGATTATGCTCGTCAATTTTCATGCAATCCAAAGACTCTAACTAGAGGGGTGTCGATGATGTTGTAGATGAAGTGGCCCCCTATTTTGATACCAATTGTTGGAGTTTGAGGTCTACAGAACACATGAATAGCACAAGGAAAAAGAAGAAGGAGCTTGAAGCACAACACACGATACTAAATGTATTGCTAAGTTAATGTATAAAGATAAGTGATCCGTTAGCGTTATAGACATATATTCAAGCCTGTGAAAAAAACCTCCTAAAGGGGGAAAAAAATGTCCCAGTGATCCTAATTGTGTTCACACACATCACTACAAAAATATATCAACATCATCAAGTTAACTTTAGGATATGCTTTAGCTCTTCCAACTAATTTTCCTAAACCACTTAGGATTTCTACAATCCTTATGGTTTATGAAAGTCTTCACTTACATTGGGGTTCCTTGCAAAATCCAAATCCCTTGAGAACTTCATCTAAGTTGGAAGATGTAATGCAAAACTTCTGAAGGGCTTGAATACGAGGAAGCAATACAAGAATAAAGGGGGTGTAGTGATGCCCCCAATCGAAAAAAAAATGGAGACAGTTGCTTATGTGATGCTCCTATTAAATAGTGTCGCATAAGTGAAAATGCAAAAGAAAAATAAAAAAATGTGACAATAACTGGTTGCGATGTTTTAGCATTGCATAAGCGACACCCTATGAATTGAAAAAAAAAAGATTTTTCCCAGCACATTTGTGTCGAGATCAAGTGAGAGAGCAAGAGCGAATGATCAAGCGGACGAGAAACCGAATGAGCGAACAAGAGCAAATGAGCAAAAGGGTGATCAAATGAGCAAAAGTACATGCACATACATACACACATTTGTATACACACACATGCACAAACATACATACATATGCATACACATGCATGCACACATATACACACACATACATATACACATATACACACAAAATCATGCACATACATAGACATATACACATACACATACAAATATAGATACTTGCACATATACATACACACACATATACACACACATACATGCATACACACATGCATACACATGCGTATGCATACATACATAGACACATGCATACACACACATGCACATACATACACACATACACTCACATGCATACATGCACACATATGCATACATACATAGATACATGTATACACACACATGCACATACATACATACATATGCATACACATGCATACATACACACATGTGTTCATGTTCGTGCTATGGTTTCTGTTGCACCTACTATAGAGCAAATTTGTTGGGATGGCAGAGATGCCCAGACACATGCGTTGATAGCTTTGGCTGTCAAACGTGCCATTATTCCTCACATTCGCTCTTGCAAAACAGCTAAGGATGCTTGGGATACACTTACCAGATTTTACCAAGCTAGGAATGAGGCTCGTGTTGCTTACCTCCGAAAATAGTTGGAGAGTGAGCACATGAATGAAGGTGATTCTATGGACAGTTTTCTAATGAAGATCAAAGACTTGAAGGAACAGTTGATTTCTGCTGATGAGGTTATACCAGATAACTCACTTGTGCAGATGGTTCTGAATGGTCTTCCTGATTCATATCAGAGTTTTGCTTCTACTCTTCAGTTGATGATGAAAGGTAATCCAAATGCCTTGTCATTTGAGGAGTTAGTCTCTATTATGTTGCAGAAAGATCAGTCCAGACATAACAGGTCCATTATGTGTGTTGCAGATTGAGCTTTCCTGGCTAGTCAGAAGGGCAAAGGAAAATGGAGCTCTTTAACTAGTAAGCAAAAATCTGCTAATTCTGCACAATTGAAGAGGGAAGACAAAGATGAAAAGAAATCAGAAAAGTAGAAATTGTTTTGTAAGTATTGTAAAGGAAATGATAATATCATAAACAACTATCCAAAACTGGCTGCTAAAGAGGCAAAGAAGAAAGAGGTTGGAATGGTTATTGCAGAGGCCTCTACACCACAAACAGAGTCTGCTAATCTTGTGCAGGAAGAAGAATGGGCGTTTACTACTATTTGCAGTTTTGACCCATCTTCTCATGAGCAGTGCATGTCTGCAATAGACTCACATGTTTGGTACTTTGACAGTGGGGTGACCAAACATATTACCTCGGCAGTTGGTAAGATCATTTTGAATATTGTTGATGGTAGTTCCATATGCTTTGTTTGTGTCAGGGATCATGAATAATCTGTTATCAGTTTTTGCATTAGCGAAGATTGGCTTGGTTGTGAAATTTGTTGATGATAGATGTAGAGTTCATGGTATGTCAAATGGCGATGTTATTATTGCTTCTAGCATTTTATGTCATGGGTTGTATAAGCTCATAGACTATGAAAGATCTGTAAATGATTCGGCATGTGCAGTACATGATTCTCAAGCTATGTCAGATGCAAAGCTTTGGCATGCACACTTTGTTCATCTGAATTTTCCTAGTTTACTATGCCTACAGAAATCAGCAATGGTTTCCTCTTTGCCCAAACATGAGGCACACAGAAAACATGTTTGTGAAGGCTATATTTTGGGCAAAATGAAGCGTTCTTCCTTTCCAAAAGATGGTTCAGTTCGGGCTACGCAGAAATTGTAGCTTGTACATAGTGATGTCTATGGTCCTATGCAGACACCTTCTTTTGGAAATTATCTTTACTTCGTGACTTTCATCTATGATTTCTCCAGGCATGCATGGGTATATCCGTTGAAGGCAAAGTCTGAAGTGTTCATGTCTTCAAACACTTTTTAGTTTTGGCTGAAAATCTATCAGCATGTAAAATGGGCACCCTCCGTTCAAATATGTCTTTTGATTTTAATGCATTTTTGGCTGAACGTGGGATAAAACACCAATGTATAGTTCCGTATACACCTCAACAGAATGGAGTTGCTGAATGAAAGAACAGGTCACTCATGGAGATGGCAAGGTGTATGGTCAAGAGCCAGGCTTTACCACATAGGTTCTGGCTTGAGGTTGTCATGTGTGCAGCATATGTACTTAACAGGTGTCCCACTAAAGCGCTGCAATCTATCACTCCATATGAGGCTTGGCATGATCGCAAGCCATCTGTTGCTCATATGCATGTTTTTAGTTGTTTGGCATATGCATTATCCCTGAACAACATCGCAAAAATTGGATGATAAAGTAGTAAAATGTATTTCTTTTGGGTACAATTTTGAAAGTAAAGGTTATCGTCTGTATCATCCACAGACTAAACGCATTCTATTTAGTTGTGATGTTGTTTTTGTGGAAGATGCTATTCACCCATTGCTTTCATGTACTAAGGAGACATTTGTTAGCTCAAAAGACATGTATGATACTTTGCTGCCTCTTCCTATAGGTGGACAGTCTAGTGCTGGTCCTAATGAGGCAACTTCTCAGCCTTTGCAGGTTTCATGTGATGATGCAGATCATTCCATTTCTGATGCAGATTTACATGATGCACTTGTTAATGAGAGAGCTGATATTGAGCAGGCAAAAACTATGCCAAAATGGTTGGTGCAGACTTTGCATGACAACAAATTAGATGCATCTCAATCATATTGTACTCGATCAGGCTCTCATAGTGCCTCTTTTGCATCAGATTGCTATGTTATGGCTCCATCTAGTCTGTGTGATGAGAGTGATCCTATTTCGTTAGACGAAGCATAAAATTCAGAAAATTGGATGGCAACTATGCAATCTGAATATGATGCTATAATGAAGAATGGTACTTGGTATTTTTGTGACTTGCCACCTGGCAAGAAGGCCATTGGCACTAAGTGGGTATACAAGCTGAAGCATAAACCAGATGGTATAGTTGACAGGTATAAGGCTAGGCTTGTTGCAAAGGGTTATGCGTAGGAAAGAGACATTGATTTTGATGACACCTTTGCACCTACTTGTCAAATGACTACTGTTCGTAGTATATGTGCACTTGCAGCCCATCACGGTTGGAATGTACATCACTTGGACATTAAAACTTCATTTCTGAATGGTGATTTGCATGAAGAAGTGTATGTTTTTCAACCCCATGGCTTTGTGCAAAAAGGGCATGAAAACCAGGTGTGCAGGTTATAAAAGGCATTATATGGTTTAAAGCAGGCACCACATGCTTGGTATGAGAAGATACATGCCTATTTGATTGTACATGGTTTTGAGAACACTCCAACCAAAAGCACCTTATATGTTAAGCATGCTAATGATGTACTTCTGATCATTGTTGTCTATGTTGATGACATGCTACTCACTGGTCCTATTGAGAAGCATATTGCTAATTTTAAGGTTGATTTACATGCCTCATTTGAGATGTCTGATTTGGGGCATTTGCATCACTATTTGGGCATTCAATTTATGCACGTTGCTGGTGGAATGGCTTTGTGTCAAAGGAAATATATTGACACATTATTGTAGCATTTTGGCCTTGAAGACTGTAAGCCTATTTCCACTCCTATGGAGACAGGTTTACGATTGAGTCTTCAAGATGTTGGAGATGCATTTGATGTTGTTCTCTATTAGGAGGTTGTTGGATGCTTGATTTACTTATGCATTACTCAGCCAGATATTCAGTTTGCTGTCTCACAGATGAGCAGGTTTATGCATTGCCCAGGTGTCAAGCATTGGCAGGTGATTAAGCGCATCTTTCACTACTTGAGTGGTACTCGACTACTTGGGTTGTTTTACGGATGCAAGCTGAGGCTTTATATGGTGTTAAACCATCGAATATATTCAAAGAGATTCAATGAGATTCGACATGTTAACTCCATGTAAATCCTAAGCTTGCACACACAATGACTCTATTTCCCCTTCAAGTTGTACAATCTCATCCACCTCTTTCTTCTTAATATCAATAGGCCTATCATGTTCTTCCTCACCTCTAGTCAATTTCTAAAAGCATTGATCCACCTTTCTCTTGTGAATCTCAATGCTTCCCAAAATGAAATGATGCACTCCTTGTTGTTCCTCGTATGACCCACCATGTAATTTAGTCCTCTTAGGAAGCACAACATATGGTATCTCAGTATCATCATCACTCTCCAAGAAAGCTTCTTGATGCTTAAAGCTTGGTACAAGGTTCGACTTCATCTTTGCTTTGAGCTCTCAATATATGAGATGATTTATTTCATAGATCCATAGATCTTCTTCAAGAAGTTGTATTGTATTGATACAACAAGAACCTTCTTTAGTTGATATGCATTGTCTTGGATGCCATTCACCTTGATGAGATGTTGGCATCAAGATTGACAATAGCATCAGGAGGGACTTTTTGAGAGAAAAGAAATCAACTTGTTGAGGCAATAACATCAAGAGGGACTTGTTATGGCCAAGTTTTGATAGAAATCGACTTATGCACCTCCTCTTTGGATACTTACGACAAAATAGATGCAAAAAAGTAAAAAAAGATTTTACTTTTTATGATATAGTTCAATATTTTTTCAAGCACATAATAATGAATTTTAGTTTTTTTATATTTGTAGGTTATTTTGAAGGTTGATTGGTTTCAAACTGAATATGAAGGTAGTAATTTCCCATTAAAAAGGGATCGTTATCGATCATTAACTTGAATAATTTAAATGGGTATCAGACAATAGGTTCTTCTTTATTCAACTAGTATATAGGTGAATCCCACCACAGAGATGAAAACATGTTCTTTTAAGTTAGAACATGGAGCTCGGGGGTATGTCTATATTTTATATATAGCTTTATTTTCGAGGACGAAATTTCTTTCATGTTTGTATGTACATGTGTGTATATATATGTATGTATATTCATGTGTATTATATATATACATATGTTAGAATGCACATATGTGTGTTTCATGTGTATGTATGTGTATGCATGTGTGTGATATATGTATGCATGTGTTAGTATGCAAACATGTATGTATGCATGTGCATTAGTGTGATATATGCAAAGTGTGTTTATAATTGTGTATGCATGTATATGTATACATGTGTGCATGTAGGCATGTATGTGTGATGTGTATGTATCTAAATATGTGTTTTATATATATGTATGTGTATATACATGACTTGTATATATCTTTATATGTATTATGGTCCTCGTTGATTTGAGTAGCTATATATAGAGGCATAAGGTTGGGAGATCTCTTTACTAGGTGGTGGGAGGACTAGATGCAATATGGATATATACTTCAACCATATGGCAAACACATACGGGTACAAAAGTAGGAAAAAAGTATGGTTGAAAATACCATACGTGTGTGTGTGTGTGTTGGGTTGGTTCTTGACGCATTAAGAACCCTCTTTCCTAACTTTACTTACTTGTGCATGGCTACTAATTGAGATAAGGTTTCTTGACTACGCTTTTTTTTTCAAGACTCAAGTCGATTTACTCTATTCTATGTGTTACTTACTAGACTCGCATACATATGTGTGTGTGTGTCTCTATGTCTCTCTCTCTCTCTCTCTCTCTCTCTCTCTATATATATATATATATATATATATATATATATATATATATATATATATATATATATATATATATATATATATATATATATATATATATATATATATGTATGTATGTATGTATGTATGTATGTATATATATATATATATATATGTGTGTGTGTGTGTGTGTGTGTGTGTACACACACACACATAAAAGCAATGCATACCATGCATTATCACGATGATGTGCCATAAGTATCTGCATCTCTTTCAAATACCATTAATGAGACCATCCAGTGCCAAATTCTGCCTCCAATGAACTAAGTACATACTTTTTATCTCTCTCATCAAACTCACTGCAAAAGAAAAAAAATCATATAAGTAAAACATAAAATATTTATCCCATTTTATATGTAAACTTATACTTACTTCCATTTCAAGTGAACAAAACACAGATACGAGTCACATAAAGCTCTCATTCCTCTTTTAAACTCCAACTCATGCCTCATATATACTATATTTCCTTCAGGTTCTATGTCGCACTCTAGCCCTAGGCTACCTATGCATGTTCTCATAGGCACCTCTATTGTGCTCTCACGAGCTGGAAGTGGTATAGGTGTCCTGAAAATAAATAAATAAAAATGAATAAAAACATGTGTTATAATATCATTAAAAATGTTAATTTATGAAAAGAAAACATACCTATGGGCAGGTAACTCTCTTCCCGCAAGTGGAGCCACAAAGGAGCCTTCCTCTGGCTACTAGGTAAGCATCTGTATGGTAAGGTCTATTTCTCATCACGCATGTGTTGGAGTTAGACGTCTGTGGAAGCACATGAACAACACAAGGAAGAAGAAGAAGCTTGGAGCACAACACACAAGAATGAATGTATTACTAGAGAGTGTGCTAACATAAGTAGCCCATTAGGGCAACAGGCGTATATACAAGTGTTGGAAGCAGTCAGAGGCACAGTCAGAGACACAGACGACATGGAAGCATGTAAAGACAGAGCAGGGAGCCAGTCGGATCATTTTTTCAAACAATTATGTTTTTATTACCTCTTCAAACATCCAACAATGATTTTCATCACTCTTGTAACATATGTAATATAGACAAAACCCCATTTTGTAATCCATAGCTCCATTTTGTGCAAGCCGAGGAGTCCTCGAGCTTGAGGAGCTTAGGTAGAATGCTCGTACCAATTTTCGTTATTTTTAGACATCGTTTACCCTTCCAAATAGCCTCTAGGACCTATTTTTTAACTAGGCCGGTCACTAGATGTGAAACCGGTCAAAACTAGTCTAGAAACTATAAAAAGAGCTAGAGAGCTCATTTTTGAGGTTGGTTCATGTTGGCTAGTGTGAGCATAGAGCTAGTTTGAGCTTGTAATAGTGTTCTTGAGTAATAGAGCTAATTTCCCACCTTCCATTGTGTCTTGCTTGTCTCTTCGTAGTGTGTGTGTATGTGTGTGTGCATCTTTGTGCTTCTCACCTTCACTCTCACTTCATCTCACGTTCACGATCTTCATATCACTCCTATCTCTTCCGCGGATTGACATTAAGGAGGTGAAGCTTCTTAACGTGGTTCTCACCATTGTGCTAGAGCAACACCAAATTTGGCGCCGTTGCCGGGGATCGAGTCTAGGACGAATGTGTGATGGTAAGAGTATAGCAAGAAGTGGCGTTGGAAGGTAAAAATTTCAGTTTTTGTTGTTGTTTTTACTTAGTTTTTAGTGTTTTTCACCTTCCCCATACTCCATCTTCATCATCGCATCATCATCTTCATCTCCAAAAAAATCAGAAAATTCACCATATCCAGCCATTCACCTCATTTCCCCTCATTTGTGCATGCGAGAGAGAGAGAGAACTTTTGTGCTTGTGTGTGCTTGTGTTTTCTTGAGTTTTCTTGCAGGTACAGAGCTCCAGTGCATCAGGAAAGCTTGGAAAAGGTAAAATTTCACTCTCTGTCAAAGATTTGCCGAGTGTGGCGGACCATCGCGATGGTCTGCAACCTTCGGAATTCTTGGTACGCGACCACACCACGAGGTAGGTGACCCTTGCGCTTGCACGAATCCACAGGCGCATCTCAAAAATCATCAGTTTGGTGGACCATCGCGATTGGCTCAGACCATCGCGATTGTGTCGCACCATCGCGATAGGCTCACGCCATCGCGACGGCTCGGCCGGACCATCGCGACGGTCTCGGACCATCGCGACGGTTCACTTGAGCCATCGCGACGGTCCACTTGGACCATCGCGATTGTTCAGCTGACCCCGGACCATCGCGATTGGCCCATGCCATCGCCACGACAGTGCCACGTGTCACGATAGACCATCGCGACGGTTCATTTTTCGGACCATCGCGACAGCCCAAAATCGGACCATCGCGATTGGCTCACGCCATCGCACTTGTGACCATCGCGACTGTTCACTTCGGACCATCGCGATTGTCCACCTTTGACCGTTGACCGCGCCATCGCGATTGTCCGCCTGATCACGCCATCGCGATCGTTCACTTCGGACCATTGCGACGGTTCGACTTCACGCCATCGTGATCGCTCACTACTGGACCATCGCGACGGTCCATTCTCACGCCATCGCGATCGTTCATTTCGAGCCATCGCGACGGTTCACCTTTTCGCACCATCGCGATTGTCCAAATCGCACGCCATCGCGACGGTTCGCTTGGACCATCGCGACGGTCCCAGACCATCGCGATTGTGCATCCCCATCGCAAATTTAGGGTTCCATTTTTTGACCAATTTTGGGGGTATTTTTGAGAAATTTTTGGACCATTAGACTCATGGGAGACCCCTTAGCTCATATTTGAAGGAAAATTTGATTGTCAGTTTTTACCCCCCAGGGCCTGAACACTCATAACTTTTTCATCCGAAGTTCGTTTTTTGAGCTTAATAGCTCGTTAGAAAGCTCGTGACGAGTACTACGTGACCTCAACTGTTTTTTTCATAAAGGATACGTCTATTTTTTAGATAAGCTATTTTGAGGTTCACCTAGTTTGGGACTAGGAAGCCAGGGGGCAAGTATTGAAATTTTGGGCAAAAGGGAAGGGACGAGTATTGAAATTTTGGGCAAAAGGGAAGGGACGAAAAAGGTGTGTATACTTAAGTGCTGGATCATTCAATTGTGAATTGGTCTAATATTGAATTTTTCCAGGTCTAGCAAGGGCAATCAAAGGCAAGCAAGCAAGGCAGTGAAGACAGCAAAGCTTGGGAAGCGCGGCTTCTTGGGCAACAGGGCATCAGAGCAACCAGAAAAGCCGACTCGAGGTTGGAAGATTACTCAACCCCCTCAGTCAATTCTTAGCTTAGGCTAAACGTTAGCATTGTGGATTTAAGTCGATAGGAACGCCTCAAGTTCAAGATACTTAATTCTTTCAAGTTCAAGACTAAAGATAAAGGTGTGTGACGAAAACCTAAAGGAAAGAACATAAGTCTGACGGAACGAGAACTCAAAATCATAACGGAAAGTCGAATTCCTGACGCATATATTAAGACAAGAATCCAAAGAAAATAAAAAATAATCAAGAAAGTAATAACAAAGAACCAGTGACGATCTAAGTGTGTAACTGAGTGAGCAAGGAAGGAAATTAATGAACCTTAGATCGGGCAAACATATAGGTAAGTCGGACCGACGAAGCCTTAGATCATCAAAGGCTAGTGTAAGAACTACTGCTCGATCGTGGGCTCAGCAATTGAATAGTAATTACCCCTACGAGAGCTCAGAGACTAGCGAATCAGAAATGGCATTTAGGGCAGACAGACCAGAAGGAGGGTCGAATGTAGCCTACTTAGAAAAACCAGAAGGACCCTATAGAACGCAATTAGAGTTTCTCCGAACCAACCGATTAGGTGCTCGCATCTATGAGGATGGTTTGCAAAGGCAAGTGGTGCAACTGCACAACCCTGATCAACCCATTGGATTGGAAAGACCAGTGGTGAAATTTGAGAGAGACGCTTACATAGACAAAGAAGGAACCATGTACGTTCTAAGTATGCAGCCAAACGATACTAATGAGTTTGGCACAATTCAATTAGAGACGGAAGCGAAATTTCAAGGAAAAGAACCGTTAGAAGAACCTAGAACACCTAGAGGGAAATCCGTATTAACAAGAGTACTCATCCGAGAGTGGATCCCTCAAGATAACAGGAGCACCGAGTTGTTTGTAAATAAAGAGACAGATGAAGCCTTTTGGAGATACAGAAAGGAACACCCTGGTGAGATAGGCATCATTACAATTTATGAATTCAAGGACCCAGATACACCTGGAAAGGTTGTATACCTGGATGAGACTTCAGAAAGAGTCTTTGTGGTGCCTGAGCGCGCTAAAAACACATACACATGGAGAGGTGAATTGGTATTCCCTCCATCTAGACCGAACATGAATACAAGTCAACAAGGGGCAGGAACATCCTCAGCCCATGGAAATCAAAGAGAAGGAAATAAAGAGAGACCGGAAGTAAGCTTTAATCACCCCATAGGGAGAGATAGAACAACCACGGACACTAATAGAATGGATAGGCAAAGAGATCATGGAATACCAGGCGGTAGAGATGATTTTCCTCTACCTAGGCCACGTGAACACGCAAGAGTATTGAGACCCACTCAATTAGTAAAATCAATGAAAAATTATTTTGATGGGACAGGAGATCCCTATGATCACGTTGCAAAATTCAAGCAAGTACTAAGAGCAGAACAAGTCGAGGACATGTTCACGCAATACAATGCATTTGGACTAACATTAAAGAATACCGCTTTAACTTGGTTTCAACCATTGCAACAAAGGCAATTTAGAGACATCCATCACTTTTTAGAGTCATTCATCACGGAATTCTCTAAAAGTGGGATTAGACATGACACGTCTTCGTTGATTCATAGCTTTAAACAGACCCCTCAGGAGACAGTTAGACTGGCAGGTCGTAGATTCAGACAATATGTCGAACGATGTCCAATGCAAGAGCTACCCTCACAAGCCAAACAAGTATCACTGTTCCTAGATGGCTTGTTGAGCGCTAAACTACGCTCCTATGTGTACCTAAAGGAACCCAGAACGCTAGAGGAGTGTGTAAGAATATGTATAGACATCGAGGATAACCTAGGAGAGGAATTAGAACTCTCAAAGGTCTATAAGGACTCAGATGGCTCTTCTCTAGCATCCACAAAATTGTCTAATTCGATAGAGGACCTAGCAGAAAAAGTGGCCCAAAAACTAGGAGTGTCTAGTAAACAGGCGCCCAAGCTACCAACGAATGTACGTTGTTACACTTGTGGTGGAAATCATTTAGCAAATGTGTGCCCCAATGCACCACAACCTCAAGCCAACCCTAGTGGCCAATATTGTACAATTGAGAGAAGATACACGAATCATACGGCTCAGGACTGCCCATACAACAAACGAACCGTGAGACAGAACCACCCGCAAACATACCAGCAGCCAGGTAGGTATCAAGGCCAATACAATGCTCAGCCTTATTACTATAGGCCTCCTCAGAACTACCCATACCAGGCTCAACAGAGACCTCAACCCGTCTTAGCTCAGCAGCCACCCCCACCAGCGAATGTCATCTCAGTCAAATACGCTGCTGCAGAAGAGAACCTAAGTAGGGCCTTGGTGCCTTCTTCACCCTTGATCACAGAAAGTGACCCAAACTCAAACAGTTTTGACTCTACTCATGTAACTAGTCCACCCGCTTATTACACGGTGTCACCAGAACATGTGGAGACATATCATTATGATAGTCCTCCAATGGAACCTAGTTGGGAGCTAGACTATGCTAATGTGATGTACGCAAACCCAAACCCACGGCCCCAATTGAGACAACAGAGACCACAGGGCCCTAGAGGACCATGCTTTAGGTGCCAAGGAGATCACTTCATAAAGGATTGTCCACATCCCCCAATAGCAAGGCAATCACAGTACTATAGCATCCAAGGCTTTTGTGCCGATTGTGGCAAAGAGCATATAATCAAAGATTGTCCTAAGAACCCTGCTAATGCTACAAATGTGACACCGATCAACGTGATAGGTATTGTAAACACCGCAGATGGATCTAACCCTACATACGTGCCTATCCAAGCTATAACCAGAGCCCAGGTGCTCTTACAAAACCAACAGCTTAATCAAGAGAAAGTAGCCGGAACTAGTGAAGTTGCAGAATCTAGCAGTAAAAAGACGAAATCTTGGAAAGATTCTAGAGAAAGAATCAAGAGAAAGTGGAGTAAAAAGATAAGTGAGTTGGAAGGAAGTTTAAGGGAATCTAGAGCCAAAATACAAGAATTGACTTCACAAGAATTAAACCAAGAAATCCCAGCTCAGAAATCAGGATCAGTTTTAGCGGAACCCATACCGGAAGATTTAGACATGATGTTTCGTGCATATCAGGCAAGATTAAAAGAAGGACCTCAAGTAACGGAAATGAGTAAAAACTACCCTCGAGCTGATCTAGAAACTGAGAGAACTAAACTTTGCATGAAGATGGTAGAATTAGCACAAGCTTTATTCGAAGCCTCTAGATATCTTAATTGGAATAACATGGCAAAACCGGAACTACACTTTCAAGGACTAATGGAGAGGCTAGAACACTTGATAGAAAGCAAAGAGAAAAAGGATCAGCATAGGAACCCTATTGTCACAGAGACACAAGAAAGGAATGCACCATCCCTGTCTCAAGTACCCAATACAGAAAGTCAAGACAATTTGTCTTCCATACAAAGGTACTCACACGAATTTTTGAGAGAAATACAGGAAGAGAAATGGAGAAAAGAACAAGGAACTCATCCTCCTATCCAAGAAATAGACGACTTGCAGGAACAATTTCCCCAAGACATCCCCTCTATATATGAGGAGGTAGAGGTGGAACAACTGAGTGAACACACAGGATTTGAATCTAATTCGTTACAAGAATTACCTCAGTTCACAGGACCTTGGGAAGCTAAGTCTATTAGTATGAGAGCACCCACGATAATAGTGAGGAATGAAGAATCAGTGATCCCTAGGAACACGGAAGTGATCAAGAACACGAAAGTACAATGTAATCTCACTCTGGAGGAATTGTTAAAGGTAAAACCAGAATTGTGGAAGCACGTAGCAAATCAATTCCCTGAACTAGCTACCACACCCTCTCAGATAGGATCACATAAGAAGGTACCAGAGATACCCGTGGAAAAGATTGGAGACGTAAGCGAAGGAGAGGAAGGTAACACATATCTTCCAATAACCCATCAAGGCTACACCACGAAAGCCATCTTAGATTCAAGAGCCGGAGTAGCCATCGCTACCACCGCTTTGTGGAAACGTTGGGGTAAGCCAGCACTCAGACCCACCAGGATGAAGCTGCAAATGGCTGATGGACACATAGAAAAACCATTAGGCTTACTAGAAGGCATATCTCTCACCACTTGTGGTGTAGAATTTGAGCATACTTTCGCCATTTGTGACTTTGCGAAAAATCGTGCTTATGAGATGATATTGGGACGACCATTCATGCGTCAGTTGCAAATTGTACAAGATTGGGGAACTAATTCTTTGTACTTGCAACATTTAGGAGTGACTACTAAAGTCAATCTTAAAGACTATTCACACAGAGATGTACCCCCAATACAATGGAATACTATCCATAAGACACCAGTAGAGACGGAATCCGTGCACTCATTAGAGTCAGATCCTTCTTGGTTGCATGAGGATACCCATTTATGGATGTGTAAAGTAGCCAAACAAGAGGAAGAACGATTAGAAGCAAGGACCTTAGGTGCAGAACAACATCCACGAACCCTTCAAGATCCAGCCTACGCACCTGTAGTATTCCCAGATGAAGAGTTTGAACCCCATGGTTGGGCAGAAATACTAGCGACCATGGATGTAGCCATCAATGAAGAACAATGGACACCCCACTGTGACGAGGATGGCTATGACATTTCAGTTTTCACGATAGAGCCAATCATGTGCGATGCAGTTTTAGAAGAATGTGAAGCTAGCACTGATGCATTTGAGGATGCAAGCGATGTTGATCTAGAATCAATTATCATGGACCCACCCTTTGCATCAGAGGAGGAATATTTCTACGAAGTAGAGACTCACACTCAGAGACATGAGGAAATTACGAATGAAGTGAGGTTAGCCACGGAAGTGACTAACAAGAGTGAAGGCAAGAAAAGAAAGAAGAAAGACACCAGGACAGAAAAAGAAGAATCTTTATTTGAAGTACCCAAGAATTTCAAGAAATATGAAATCGAAGATAGAAGAATCATGGTACGAATGCCTAATAGAAAAGCGAATGATGGACAAGTATATGATAACCGAGAGAAAACCAAGAAAGTAATAGTTGCCATAGAAGGAGAAGAAGAAAAATGCACATACATAGGGCATGATTTGACGACTGAAGAAGAAGAAGAGTTAGTTGCCCTATTGCGCGAATATAGAGATGTTTTTGCTTGGAGTTACAAAGATTTGAAAGGAGTAGATCCAGATATATGTTCTCATAGAATCCCTATGACTCCAGATGCAAAACCGACAAAACAAAAACCGTACACGTATAATGATAACTACGCTGCGAAGATTAAAGAGGAGATAGATCGCTTGATAGAAGCAGGATTCATTTACGAAATTGAGCATACCGAATGGGTATCCCCCATTGTGGTTGTGCCCAAGAAGAATGGAAAATTGCGTGTGTGTATTAACCTTAAAAAAGTTAATGCCGCCACGATTAGAGATAGTTATCCTCTTCCTATCACAGAACATCTATTGGAAAGAGTTGCGGGCAAGGAAGTGTACAGCTTTCTTGATGGATTCTCAGGCTATAATCAAGTAGCCATTGCTCCAGAAGACCAACACAAGACGGCTTTTGCCATTGAATGGGGCATATTTGCATTTCGTGTGATGCCATTTGGCTTAACAAATGCACCCGCCACTTTCCAGCGACTCATGTGTCATGTTTTCAAGGAATTCTTACGTAAGAGCTTGGAAGTTTATGTCGATGACTTATGTGCTCATTCAAATGTAAGACAGACACATATCCCAGAGTTAAGACAAATATTTGACAAATGTCGAGAATATCAGGTTTGTTTGAACCCAGAAAAATGCGTTTTCATGGTCAGACAAGGCAAAATTCTAGGACACATTGTGTCAAAAAATGGAATCTCCACGGATGAGGAAAAGGTGAAGGTAATTGCGGATCTACCCAGACCAACTAATGTGAAAGAGGTACAGGCATTTATGGGCCATTGCGGTTATTATAGGAGATTCATACACATGTATGCAATCATAGCCAAGCCTTTGTACTCTTTTTTAGCCGATTTTGAGTGGACAGATGAATGTGAAAATTCATTCAATGAACTTAAACGACGCTTGTGCTCAGCACCTATATTGACAACCCCAGATTGGAGTAAGCCATTCCATGTACATGTGGATGCATCCAATTACGCCATAGGATGTGTGTTAGCACAACCCACGAATGAAGGTAACATAGATCTCCCCATAGCTTACGCTAGCAGACAATTGAACGCAGCAGAAAGAAATTACACCACGACGGAACGAGAAGGATTAGGGATGATCTACGCAGTAAAGAAGTTTAGGCACTACTTGTTGGCCAACAAATTCAAGTTCTTTACAGATCATCAAGCCCTATTATACTTAGTCAACAAGCCATGTAACACAGGACGACTGATACGTTGGTTTCTATTACTCATGGAGTATGATTTTGAAGTGGTAGTCAGGAAAGGAAAGACGCATCTTAGAGCCGACCACCTTTCAAGATTAACCTCAGGAGAAGCTCCTCAAGGAGTAGCGGATGAATTACCAGATGCATACTTGTTTAATCTTGAGATAGCACCAGAATGGGCTAAGCCTATAGTCCCTATTCTGACATACGGACCCAAGAATCCTAGGATAACGATCAGAGAAGGAGAGATTACCAAGTCTCAGAGGTACCAAATAATGGCAGGAAGCATATATAAACAGGATAATCAAAAGATTCTTGCTTGTTGTGTAGATGAATCAGAACATGCGAATTGGTTGCAATTAGCACACATAGGTGCACTAAAGAAACATTATTCAAAACATCGAACATTACAGACTCTGCATAGACTAGGAGTATATTGGCCTATGATGGAAGCAGATGTCTACAGGATGTGTAAGGAATGCCATGTTTGTTGTGAAAGACCACCAGTAGAACATGCTACACTCTATCACGTGTCTCTCACACCAGACTGGAGTGAACCTTTAGTGACATACTTGAGAACGAACACATTCCCTCAAGGCATGACCATAGCTCGACAACGCAGTCTAGAGCAGGAAGCTCAAGACTATTCACTTATTGGCGATAATTTATACAAAAGAGGACGAGATGGATATTTAAGACAATGTGTTCATGAAAGCGATTATCTGAGCATACTAGAGACTGCACACCAAGGTGTTGCAGGAGGTCACTTTGGACCAGATAGGACAGTCAAAGCCATTCTCTTTGCAGGATTATGGTGGCCCACTCTTCACATGGATGCTCATACCTATGTCAAGAGATGTGATGTGTGCCAAAGAACTCAGTTTCCTACTCGCAGAGATGAAATGCCATTGAAACCCATGATGGGCGGACGTGCATTTTCTAAGTGGGGTATAGACTTTGTAGGACCCATTAACCCCCCTGCAAAAGGTACACATGCAGAATACATTATCGTTGCCACAGATTATCTAACCAAATGGGTAGAGGCAAAAGCCACAAAAAAGAATGATGCTCACACGACTGCAAAGTTCTTATTTGAAAATGTCTTTACAAGGTATGGATTGCCTATAGAGTTAGTGAGCGATCGCGGCACTCACTTTCTAAACCAAGTCATTGAATATTTGTTACAGGATTTTATGGTGATTCACAAGAAATCTGCACCATATCATCCTCAGGCCAATGGTCAGGCTGAAAGCACTAACAAGATACTTTGTAACGTACTGACGAAACTCGTGAACAACAAACGTTCAGATTGGGACAAACAGTTACACCACGCTGTTTGGGCATATAGAGTGGCCTACAAGACCGTACTCAATGCAACTCCCTTTCAGATGGTTTTCGGTCAGAATGCAGTGCTTCCTTTGGACTTCTTGATACCGACCCTTAAGGTTGCACAAGAACATCAGTGGACCGGCCATGAATTATCAGCGAGAATAATGGACTTGGAACGATTAGGAGAAACCAGGCTGAGAGAAGTAGCAGGAATATACGCAGCGAAGAAGCGACAGAAAGCATATTTTGATGCACATGTGAAAGATAAAGGCCTAAAAGAAGGAGATTTAGTTCTAGTATATACGCTGAAATAGCACGCACGGAAGTTAGAAAAGCGAGGTTATGGACCTATGATCATTAACAGACTTTCAACAAGTGGAGCAATACAGTTAGCCACCTTAGAAGGAGATATAATGCCTAATTACATTAGTGGCTGTAGAATCAAGCTATATCAGGAACCTCTTACTGAGGATGTGCTTAGACGACTCACGTTGGCAAAGAAGCGTAAGGAGGAAGAAAATAGAATACGAGCGGAAGCTCAGGCAGAAGCCATAGAACGCATTAAGCGCATGAAGCTAAGAAGACAAGGACTAGGGAGAGAACATTATAACCATCTGGAAACATCACCCAGATATCCCATGGCCATGTGTCAAGTAAAGTCAACCACTCATCCTAGCATAGTGGACAGAAGACCATTCATTACAGTTAGGCTAGAGCACGGCAATCCTTGCCAAGAACTCAGGGCTTTAATTGACTCAGGTGCTGCGACTAGTGCGATTAGATGGTCCCACTATAAGGATTCAGGAATAGAAATGCGGCCAATTGAGGCATACCTCATAGGCCTAGGAGGCATGGAAACCCCTTGCATGGGTGAGGTGGACCTTCCTATCCTCATTAAGGATTTGACCATGACAGCGAAGCTACTAGTGTGCCATGATGACGACCTGATAGAACCCCTAATCCTTGGCCAAGATTGGCTATACGATCACTCAGTGGACCTAAATCTTAGACAAGGCTCCTTACAGATTGGAACCTTAGAGCAGAAGCGAGTGATACCGCTTGACTTCCCTAACGGCATTCCGCCTGACGGTTGTAACCCTAGACCCTATGAAACACATGCGACGGAAGACCGGAAGATCTTTGATCAGCTCAATCACGCTACGTCTACACCAACCCACTCGGGCTTGGCTATAGACAGTTGTCAATCAGAAGGACGACAGGAGATCTTCCCTGGGACTTCCTGCAAACTAGAAGGGACAGTTACCCAACCGCAAGGGCAGATGGACACAATCAGCGGTCAGGTGGGTTGCATCAGCGGCCAAATGAGCACGACACCCTACGGTGCTCATCCTTCCAAACTTGTTGCGGACTGGCCTAGATTAAAGTTAAAGAACGAATCACTTCCTAATGGGCAGGTCACGCAAGTGTTGGAACTCCCTTCTTTTCCAAAGCAGCGCGTCCATCCGACCTCTCTACCTCAACCACGACAGAGTCAACCACGACGAAGGAACCCAGACCGACGACAGTATCAGAGGACACAACAAGGAAAGCAGTCTAGACCACCCAAAGGAAGCGGCTCCAGACAGATATGGGTGCCGAAAGGACAAAAAGCACTGAAGAACTCCAACCAAGCAGAGACCGACAAGCAAAAGGCAGGGCAGAAACAGAATCAGTATCCACCATCCCCTCGACCTTCCTCTACAGGTCCGAGCATTCGACAAATTTGGATCGCCAAGAAATACCTTACCAATAGACCCACACCCACGCAGATTTGGGTACCCAAACCATGTATCATAGCTCAACCCTTAAGCCATGTAATATATACCCCTCACAAATCTTTCCATCCCTCAATACCACCACACCCGATACTACCTTTTGCCCCTCAGCCGAAACCCACCACCCACTCAAAGACTATTAGGAAATGGATACCGAAGAATGTCCAACCGTCTTCCCCTAACCCTTTGTCTAACTACCCCCCGACTAACATACAACCTTGTACTAAATCACTAACCTTTAAACCTTGTAAAAATTCACCCACCATCATCACACATCACTCATAATCTCATCTCACCAAGAAATGTATGCATGATCTGAAACGTGTAGGTGTCTAGAGACCTGCACTAGTGCTGCAAGAAGCATTGCACCCATCACATCACAGCACTTGGCTACACGGGTTACGCATCAGTTATGGAAAGGGATTGCGGTCTCACTTTAATGGGATCATAATTAATTTCCATGCTAATGTGTTAATCTTTTGTAGCAGATCTTTCTCATTAGCGCACCAGTCATCATGCAAACTGACGCAGGACCATCAGGAGCAGGCCCTAGTGTAGCTGCAGTGCCCCTCAATGTGTTACTAGCAGAATCCCACCCGACTGCTCCACCGCCAGAATTCCAAGGATTTCCAGGGCCCATGCCGATCGACAACCCACCTATGGGCTACACAGAAAAGATACACCGTAACTCTCACTGGTTTCAGGGACTTGCAGGACCCTTAGCGGACGCGGATTTTATATTTGAATCTAATCTGACATTTGATGACCGCACCTGGGGAAAATACCAATTCTTCTCCAGAGAGTTCGAAGGCCTACAGAACACCCAGGACTTAACTCACGTTTGGGCCAGAGCCGGCTTCACGGAGTATTTCAGTGATCCGCTACCCAAACCTGACTTTTACAGGTGTTATTACTTAATCACTACTTTGCTGGCCTCAGAGAATAAGGATATCCCAGGAACTTTTATTTTGCCTTCTTTAGTGGATGATCCACCTTACAAAAGGTTTTATCTCTCGAAGGATTTAATCAGAGCTGCCATCAAAATTCATGGAACCCACACGCCCATAGATCGAGAAAGATTAATTCTAGACCCTATGAAACGTGGGGATGTCACTAAGTGGGAGGAGATCTCAGCAATTACACCTGAGCTGTCAAAGCCGCTACGGATATGCATGCAGCACTTCGCATTCCCCGCTCAGGACAGATTTACCATGCCACATAAGAGAATATGGTTTGGATTGTATTTGGCATGTACGGGACCTCAGACGGTTGATCTGGCGAGCTGGATCATTGATCAAATGTATTTGGCACAACACAGATGGGAACGCAAAAAAGTGCTTAATGGATGTTGTGCGCTCACAAGAATTGTTTATATGTGCTTGGCTTATGATTTGCCAATTGAACGTGCATTAACAGGAGAAGAGCTGAAAGCATTCAAAGGAACGACGAAGAAAGCCAGGCAACCCAGCAGAACACGGGCAGGTAAGCGCATGAGAGGCACCATTCCTTGCCTCCAAGTGCCAGAGTCACCATCACCACAACCCTCTCCAGCACAATCACCGACAGAAGCCGCTCCCACAGTGCAACCTATTCGCATAAGGTTGTCTAGACCAGTGGTCACGGAGGGCACTACTAGTATCGCTGCACCTCAGGCAGCTGCAACCACAGAACCCACCACCACGACAGCAGAAGCTCCCACCACTATTGGTGCGGAAGCCTTTTCTTTCCCAATACCACACATGGAGGCAGAACCAATAAACACAACATTCGATTTTGAAATGCCTGATGCATTCTCAAATGAGTTCCAGTTTTCAGAGGCACAAATGTTCTCCCAAGAATATGAACGCCCCAGTTACCCTACCACACCGCGGGATCTGCCACAGGGACAAGTTGTGTCTAGCTCTGATGACGAAAGAACAGCCACCGACGACGACGAAGGTGATGACGAAGCCAGCCAGGGCACGCATGATTCCCAAGAACAAGGACAGACAGACGGCCAAGGCCAACAAACCGATGCACACGGTGACACCAGCACGCACGAAGAGGAGACTTTCGAAGCAGCAGCTTACACGCTGGCAATCAAGAAATTATATCGTACGATGGAGAAAGTCTGGGCACGGAAGAAATTGACTGAAGAAGAGAGCCAAACCCTAATTGAACAAGAACTAGTCTCCGGAGGATTTGAAGAAGTCTACATCAGAGGGTTTAGAGAACTGGTCCAATCCATCGGCCCGGTCGAAGCACTGAGGTATTTACAAAGGAAGCCACTCCCCCAATACGACCCTCGCAGAGTTCGACTGCTATCGAAGCCCGGTGAATATATTCGAGTTCCGGTAGGTGCTCAATCATCCCACCAGGCGCAAGATGCACGCCTACGGCCGGAAAGATCCTTCACCGAAGAAGCTATCCTAGTCGACTCCCCGCCACGTACTACCGTTGTACATACTACCACTATCCTTGAAATAACATCCACACCTTCTACTCCTCTCTCACCTCATGTTTCACCAACCCATCCTGTATCCCCCGCACACCCACCTGCTCCTCCCACCGCCACACTAGTTCACGGCAACATAGCCACAACCTTTGCCCCACCCATTCATGCCACCATGCCCGTACCCTCCCCACCTCGTCTACATGTTAACCCCTTCACCCCTTCATCCTTCCGAGCTTTTCCCCCACCTTTAAGACCCCCTTTCACCTTTCTAACCCCACTAACCTTCTCACCAGTTTCACCTCCCCAACCCACTATAACCCCTATTTCCCCTTTTCACCAAGCTGCTCCAGCCATCCCCCCTGTAAATTACTCTACATTTGTAAATCCCGTCTTCACACCGACACAACCACCCACATACACACCGTTTTTCACAGTCACCGCACTGGACACGTCCAATGACATGGACATCTCACCACCCACCGCACCCGCACCCACTCCACTCACAGCACCATCATATTTAGGTATGTCACAATTTTCCACGATCACCACTGCATCCACCTTCCCAACCCCATTTCCCATCCCCGCTGCATCTACTTCCACCGCATCCTCACTTAGCACTCCATTACTATTATCGCCAACCATAGACACTGCACTTCAACAAATGTTCACATGCATGTCACAAGTACGAGATGAGTTTGCATCTCTTGGCAACAACTATCAACAGCTGCAGAGGACGACCAACGAATTACAGTCGCAGCTCAATTCATTATCAATTGAGAATGCCTCTTTTAATACGCGATACCAAGAACTAAGAGAGGCATATCATAAGCTAGAGCTAGAAAGTGAAGAGAAAACAAAAGAAGTCACTGCTGATCTGGACAACCTGCTTCGAGCCCAAACAATTAGGAACGCGACGCTGACCAGGAATATGGGCCTACTCAGGAGGCACCTAGCTGCAGCCAAGGAGGAGAACCAAAGACTCCAAGAGCAGAATAGAGAAAATTTGGAAGCGGCATTGGACCATCCTGAACAACCATTAAGTCCGAGCAGATTCAAGGCAATCCCATCTGAATCGATGCGGATGTTGCTAGATGACCACGTTCGACTGCTAGAGGACTACGATCGAATGAACAAAGAGCATCAGAAGCTAAAAGAAGATCACAAGTTACTACAGCTCAGAGAAACGGCACCACAACAACTACCAGTGGCAGCAGAAGTACCAGAACCTGTGGACCCCTCTCCTGAACTCATAGAGGAACTAAACGCATTACGGGCCCAGGTAACCACTCTCCAATCACGCATAGATGTATACGAAGCACCACCACGGCCTGATTCCCCACCGGAGATCCCAGCTGACGACGAGAACATAACCATTCCGGTGGAGGAAACGTTTGAAGAAGCATACGAGCCAATACCCATCCCAGGCGGACAAGTCACGGCCGAAGGCCAGATGACCTATGAACTTCCTACCCCCGCGTGGATGAAAACGATCGAAGAACTTGGAACGACACATTCGGCCAGAGTAGAGGCACAGTTACATGCCATGGCCATGATTGAAGAGAGAATCTTACAATCCCCCTTCTTTGCTCATTTGGCCCCCCGACGCTATATATCTGGGCATGAGCTGCAGTATAAACCGTACTTCATGTTAATGGCTGAATATCAGCTAGCTATAGAGAAAGAAACCGGCATGAAACCCACGCATGCTACACAATTCGAGCCGGCGGACTTGCCACCAAATGCGCAAAGAGGAGAAATCCATCAACCTGATTGGCGCAAAGACCTCCTCCAGAAGTACCCAGAAATGATGAGCACATGGGTGAAAGCACCCTTACATTTAAAGTATAATCCTTGTTGGAGACCAGTACCTCGACGCCGCTCCTGGACTGCATTCGCTATCAAAGTACAAAACAATAGGCAGTGTCAGGATTGGCTGAATTACCCCTACTTCAAGCCGCCCACCGAGTTGCCCACTGTTGGCTATATGATGGCCACAATCCGTCACTGGCTCCCTCGCCTGAAGCATATGGATGATATCGCAGCGCATATGACTGTCAAAATTTTTGACATGATGCAAATGATATTTAAAGTCTTCCGACGCGTCAAGGCACCGCATGTAAACACCCCGGGATTTGAGCATGGTAACTTTGATCTAGTATATGACATGAGCACAACGCCATCGCTCCGGGTGTGTTATGCCTGGCACTGTAGGATAAAATACCTCCCGGCATGCTACAAACAAACCTTTGAAGAGATGTTCACCACCGGGTTTTGGGAATACCATTCCGAGGTATTCATCAGCAGGCCCACACATTTATTGCAACTTTTTGCCTGTGAGCGAATGGTTTATTCCACGCATTATCAACTCCCGCCACCCGACGAACCGCAACCGATCGACTGGGAGAAGCTCGAGGCTGATCTGGCCCGAGGCATTCGAGTATCTGAGCACACCCTCGCTCACGACCTCCTACAAAACTACATCCGGCAGACCGCACAACAAGGTTCTGTCGAGGACGACAGAAGCGAGAGGGAGGGGGGTGTTGGAAGCAGTCAGAGGCACAGTCAGAGACACAGACGACATGGAAGCATGTAAAGACGGAGCAGGGAGCCAGTCGGATCATTTTTTCAAACAATTATGTTTTTATTACCTCTTCAAACATCCAACAGTGATTTTCATCACTCTTGTAACATATGTAATATAGACAAAACCCCATTTTGTAATCCATAGCTCCATTTTGTGCAAGCCGAGGAGTCCTCGAGCTTGAGGAGCTTAGGTAGAATGCTCGTACCAATTTTCGTTATTTTTAGACATCGTTTACCCTTCCAAATAGCCTCTAGGACCTATTTTTTAACTAGGCCGGTCACTAGATGTGAAACCGGTCAAAACTAGTCTAGAAACTATAAAAAGAGCTAGAGAGCTCATTTTTGAGGTTGGTTCATGTTGGCTAGTGTGAGCATAGAGCTAGTTTGAGCTTGTAATAGTGTTCTTGAGTAATAGAGCTAATTTCCCACCTTCCATTGTGTCTTGCTTGTCTCTTCGTAGTGTGTGTGTATGTGTGTGTGCATCTTTGTGCTTCTCACCTTCACTCTCACTTCATCTCACGTTCACGATCTTCATATCACTCCTATCTCTTCCGCGGATTGACATTAAGGAGGTGAAGCTTCTTAACGTGGTTCTCACCATTGTGCTAGAGCAACAACAAGCCGGGGGAAAAAAACCTCCTAAAGAGGGAAAAAAGTGCCCTGGCAGTCCTAGTGTGTTCACACACATCACTACCTAAATATATTCACAAATCCCCCTTGGGAGTGATGCGGTGAACAAGGAGCTGGCACTCATGTATAAGGAAGTGCCAAGCTATGTGGAATCAATCCACAAAAGGAAGTAAGCCCAAAGCTTTGCGGAAAGCTTCAAACTTCTCCCTAGGTAGAGCCTTCGTGAAAAGGTCTATAATGTCCTCCTGTGTGGGAACATATGCCAAGCTGATCTCCCTAGCAGAGAACCTCTCCCTCTTCAAGCTGTACAATCTCATCTGCCTCTTTCTTCTTCATATCAATAGGCCTATCATGTTCTTCGTCACCTCTAGTCAATTTTTGGAAATATTGATCCACCTTTCTCTTGCGAATCTCAATGCTTCCCAAAAGCACTGATGCACCCTTTGTTGTTCCTCGTATGACCACCATGTGATCTAGTCCTCTTAGGAAGCACAACATATGGTATCTCAATATCATCATCAGCACTCTCCAAGAAAGCTTCTTGATGCTTAAAGTTTGGTACAAGGTTCAACTTGATCTTTTCTTTGAGCTCTCGATATATGAGATGATATATTTCACAGATCCATAGACCTTCTTCAGGAAATTGTATTGTATTGATACAACAAGAACCTTTTGTTAGCTGACATGTGTTGTCCTAGATGCCATGATCTTGATGAGATGTTGGCATAAAGACAATATAGCATCATTTCTTGATGCATTGTCTTGATGACATTGACCTCTCATTGACCAAAAGCTTATTGTGTAGAAAATAAAGGTACTAGATATTGATAATTTGATTATTTACATGCACACACATTCACATGTACACATTTACACATACACATATTCAAATATACACAAATATACATTTTGAAATATATATACACATACAAAACTATAAATGTATGAGATATGTATGTGTGTGTGTATTTAGTATGCATGTGTGTGTGTATTTAGTATGTGTGTGTATGTATGTATGTGTAAATGTATGTGTGTATGTGTAAGTGTATAAATATATGTATGTGTATGCATGTATGCTTGTATTTATGCATGTGTATGTGTATGCATGTTTATGTGTGTGTGTATGTATGTATGTATGTGTAAGTGTATGTATGTATGTGTATGCATGTATATGTGTGTGTGTATGTATGTATAAGTATATATATGTATGTGTAAGTGTATGTATATGTGTATGCATGTATGTGTGTGTATGTATGTATGTATGTGTGTGTAAGTGTATGTATGTATGTGTATGCATGCATATGTGTGTGTGTGTGTATGTATGGATAAGTATATGTATGTATGTGTAAATGTATGTGTATGCATGTATGTGTATGTGTATGTATATGTATGTGTGGGTATCTATATATGTGTGCAAGAGTGTATGAATATGTGTATGTGTATGCATGTATGTGTGTGTGTATGTATGTATATATGTATGTATGTGTAAGTGTACATATGTATGTGGAAGTGTATGGATATGTGTATGTGTATGCATGTATGTGTGTGTATGTGTAAGGACGTATATGTAAGTGTAAGTATGTATGTGTAAGTGTATGTATGTGTGTCTGTCTATGCATGTTTATAAATTCATTTTTTATTTTTTTTTGATCTTTTTTTTTGTTTGAGATTAAAATAATAGGAGATATTGTATGCTTGAACAAAATAAGAGAAGACATAACATATCACCTGAGACGTGGCAGTTTTTTTGCAGACAGCTATGTCTTCAGGAATCATTTCCTCAATAGAAGGTATACAAATTAATAGTTTATATTACTATGACTTATAATTCTCATATATTTATAAATGTTTTACATTTAATCTATGTATTTTTGTTTCATTAAATAAATGCGGGCTGTTGCAAAGAGAGAGTTGAGTCAGGTCGTACATCACATTTAGGCCAAATGGGCCACCATGGTTTTGTAGCTACATTTGTAAGTATATGTATTATTGAAACTATATTTTTTATTTTAGTTAAAACACTAATCATTAATCTTTTTTATTTTTTTCAATGCAACGAAAGGATTATGATCAATATCCTACGAAAAAGGAAATTGATTTTGCTACATATTGTGGATATCGACGTCTGAGTGAATACATGCAAGATCATCCAAATGCTTTTGTAAGTATTATTAATTTTCATATGATTATTTTATTTTTATTGATGTTTTATATGTTTTATTTATTTATGTTTGTTATATGTAATACAGGAGTATTATGGAGAGGCAGATATGAATGAGGTGGAGAGACAGAGACAAGTGGGATGATCTGGATCATCACAAAGTGCTCACACCGCTACCCATGATGCCACTATAGATACATCAAATCATGTGGATGGTCGTGATGATGAGGATGATCATGATGATGAGGATGATCGTGATGATGATCATAATGATTAGGACTTACATGATGATATGGATGATGATTATCAGGATGATGATGATCAGGATGATGATGATCAGGATGATGATGATCAGGATGATTGATATATTACATTGGATTTATATTTTACATTGATATGCATGGTTTTTTTATATCTATATATTTTTAATTCCAGTTATGTTTTGAATTGTGTCTATGGTACTAATTAATGAAAAGTCTTATTTGAATGATTTTTATTACTATTTATATTTAACATGTATTTTCTTACTTTAATTATATAATTCATTCATATTATTTATATGTTTATGTGTATATATATGTGTTGTGTGTAGTTGCAGTGTGTGTATAAATATGTATGTATGCAAGGTATATATCTATATTTGTGTAAGTGTATCTATATGCATGTATATGTGTATCTGTGTGTGTATCTATATGCATGTAGATATGTTTTATGCAGATATGTGTATGTGTGCATGTCTCTATGTGCACATGTATGTGCATGAGTGTGTATGTGCATGTGTATGTATGTGCATGTGTATGTGTATAAGTGTATGTATGTGTGTGCATGTGTATGTGTATAAGTGTATGTATGTATGTGTGTGCATGTGTATGTGTAGGTATATATGCATGTGTATATGTGTGTATGTGTATGAGTGTGTATGGGCATGCGTATGTGTAAGTATACGTGTGTATATATATGTGTATATGTGTGTATGTGCATATATATGTGTATGTGTGTGTATATGTGTGTATGTGTATGTGTATGTGTATGTGTATGTGTATGTGTATGTGTATGTGTATGTGTATGTGTATGTGTATGTGTATGTGTATGTGTATGTGTATGTGTATGTGTATGTGTATGTGTATGTGTATGTGTATGTGTATGTGTATGTGTATGTGTATGTGTATGTGTATGTATGCATGTGTATATGTGTGTATGTGCATGTGTATGTGTATGTGTAGGTAGGTATATATGCATGTGTATGTGTGTATCTGTGTGTATATGTGTGTATGTGTATGAGTGTGTATATGTATGTATGTGCATGTGTATGTGTAAGTGTATGTGCGTATGTGTGTGTATGTGTATGTGTATGTGTGCGTATATATGTATGTATGTATGTGCATATGTGTGTGTATGTGCATGTATATATATAAGTGTATGTGCATATATGTGTGTACATATGTGCATGTTTATGTTTGTGTGTGTGTATGTGTATGTATATATATATATATATATATATATATATATATATATATATATATATATATATATATATATATATATATATATATATATATATATATATATATGTGTGTGTGTGTGTGTGTGTGTGTGTGTGTGTGTGTGTGCATGCATATGTATGTCGTTTGTGTATGTGTATGTGTAGGTATATGCATGTGTATATATATGAGCATGCATGTGCATATGCATGCATCTTCATCTCCATCCATGTGTATGTGCATGCATGTGTATAAGTATGTGTTAATGTGTGTATGAGAATGTGTATATGCAGTAATGCATGCATGCATGCATGTCCTTTTATGTGTTTGTAGATATGTTTGTACATATGCACATGTGTATGTGTGTGTATGTGTATGTGTGTGTATGTGTGTGTATGTGTAAGTGTATGTGCATGTATATGTGTATGTGTGTGTATGTGCATGTGTATGTGTGTGTACGTGTGTGAGCGTGCATGGTCATGTATGTGTGTATATGTGCATATGAATGAGTAAGTGTGAGTATGTTAATTAATGAAAATAAAACAATTTAAATGATATACAAACAATGAGAATTGTACTTACAATAATTAGCCATATTTTATGCTTGGTGAACTTCTTGAATAACTTGTAATAAAGAGAGAGAGAGATATCAAAAGAGAGAAGAAAAATGAGAAACAGAGGGAGACAATAATTGAAAGAGAAAGAGGTATAAAGAAGGAGAGAGAGAGAGAGATACAATAAGAGAGGGATTAGAAAAGAGAGAGATCCAAAAAGAGATTGTTGGAGCTCATCACACAACATAGATCTAGACGTTGGAGAGCTCTTGGATCAGATGCATGTAAATGATGATCGAAAAGCAGTTCAATGTTTTTTTAAATCAAATGCAACCATTGCATAGGTGATGAAAAATCATTGTGTTCCCAATATTTCAAAGCATCATATAAGTGATGCATAAGTATCGCATGAGTGACGACAAATAGCATTGCATAAGCAACGCTCAGTAACAAGTTGTATAAGCAATACTTACAAGCAAGTCGTATAAGCAACATGCAACGAGTAGTGCTATTGTGTACATTGTTAGGATCATTAAAAAAACATCAAAAATAATGTTGAGATTAACGTCATTTAGATGATAGTATGTGCTTAACGCCTGATCCGACGAAATGCACGATCACATAGCAATGAAAATATGTCACGTTAACCATCGCCATGGCCCCGTATTCCTTGTAGTGAAGCACTCAGACTTTGTCTATTTCTCTCGTTTCCTTTACCTTGCAATACCTTAAGGTATAGGTTCTTGGGGATTTTACCTCCTCCTTAAGAGTTTTTATCCTTGAAAATTGCTTAAGGTTTTATTGAAAATTGTGCTCTTTCTATTGATCTTTAGATTTTGAGAGAGTTTATTTTCAATTTTATTGTTCCCCTCAACTAAAAGAGCTATTCAAGGCTTTCCTCTTTATTTCCTCCAAGCTTAATTAACATATATCCCCAAGTTTAATCTTTGGCATCCCATACCACTTAATCCCCTTGAGTGGTAGTGTATGTCTAAATGTACCATACCATCTATCTTACACTTCTACTTTAGTAAAGGTAAAGTAAGCTTTAAACATGGGTTAAATCTCTTGTCCAGTCTAATCAAGTCAGGGTTACTATTCCGTTGACTTTGAAGTTTTTAATTCCATTGAAGAGCAACATAATTCCTTGTGTTGACATGAAATTTCAACATATAGTCTCTGTACTCAAAAATTTTAAAAGACTTAATCTTAGAGATTGGATTTCCAGTGACTCCTTTGTTCCATTATACTTTAAAATGTAATTTTTATATAGTTCTATTATTAATGAGAATTCTTTGTCATTGGCTTTGACTAATTCTCCTTCTCCTTCTTTGGTGACTAATAATTCTTTGGATACCAATTCTTTGGTGACTAATAATTCTTTACATTATCCTACTGATCATAGAACTAGTTTATATCTCAACTAGGTATTATCTACATACATAGCCAAGAATATGAAGTGCAAAGGAATAATTGATTAGCCAATCACACTATTTGTATGAAGAAGGTAGTAACCCTCTTTACCATTTGGAAAATTGTACTTTTATTTATAGGACAATAATAAAGGGTATTAGGGTATATTATAACCACCTAGTTTATCCTTATGAGACTTTCCATTTACTTGGAGAAATTGTGTAAAGCTCCAAATAGTTCTTCGATTCTCTTAAATAGAGAACTCACTTGAAAAGAAGAATTGATGCTTCCATCGGCCAACACTACATAGAATCTTTTATGCCATATTTTCAATCTTTTATGCCATATTGTCTCTTCCTTAAAGCTTAAGAGTAGTCATTCTAAGTTACCACCATTGTTTCGTGATTGAAGAAGAGAAAATTTTAACTTCTCACTTAAGAACTTGGCCTTGCTAATCAGGTATGACATGGAAAGTATGGAATAATTCCATAAAAGGGAATTTGAGCTTAATGTATCTTACTGATGTATTATTACTTGTTTTATATAAGCCAATCATATAGGAAGTGAATGGTAGTTTTAATATGGCCAATTAGCTCTACTAACATTATTCTTATAGTGTAAGTTGTAACCAAACTTAAGCTACAATAAATAGAATCTCTCTCTAATCCCATAAACCCATGTACTTCATTCCATAAGAATACTTAGTGTATGCCAAAAAATTACACCTTTATTGGAAGAAGTGTAGCATGCATAAGGTTTGTAAATCTAACCCCTCCTTAAAGCATGCAAAAGTTCCAATTTGGAACTTTATCCATTCATAAGATAGTGCAAAATTTCCATGCAACTTTGTGTATGCAAGTTGCAACAATGCACTACGTGCATTCCTCATAGCCATGACCATACTTAGACACAAACAACCTTTCTTTTCCAAAACTATATGAACTTGATACATAGTGCATGACCAATTGCATATGTGACCAAGCTAATTAGGCCTCTTGAATCTATATTGCATCCACTTTCAAATTAATGTCTATGATGACATGCATTGCACGATCTATAATTTGCAAGGAAAAATAAATAGATACAAATACTTATCTGCAAATTAAGCTTTGTCCATCCGTCGACTCCACTTGAACGCATGTGGTGATATAGAGTTAGCCAATCCCAGCTCTTTTGTTGTTGAAGTCCTTCTTGGGCATTTTTATTGTCACAAGGAAGGAGATAAGGAAGAGAGCTCAGACACTCTCTCACAATCAAAGAGAAGCACACACTCAGATTGAGGCAAGGAAGAATGATCTTCTTCTTCTTCTATTACATAAAAAGGAATGTACAAGAATGACCTAAAACAACAATACAATAAGTGCAATATATAAAGAATAGTACATAGGGAAAATCCTAATGTCGACGAATGAGTGAGTTGGCAAGAAACAAATGTGCCATCACTCTCGGTAGATAAATCTAGTAAAGCCCAATGAAGTATCCTTGACATATATTGGTGTGATCACTATACATGTTAGAGAAATGAAAAAGTGATATGTGTCATCTTGGATCATCACATGTTGAGCTTGATATCTCAACACTCCCCATCAAGCTTAACATCATGCCTTCTAATCCAAGCATCTTCCAAAACTTTTTCAGCTTCTCTGCTACAAGTGCTTTGGTGAAAATATCAGCAACCTGCTCATTTGTTCTCACATAAACAAGATCAATATCACTTGCTAATACCTTTTCTCTCTAATGATGAAGTGATAATGTACCTCAGTATGCTTTTTTCTAGTATGAAATACAGGGTTCTATGCTAACTATATAATGCTAAGATTATCACAAAAGATGGTGATAGGCTTTTGCATTTCCACACCTAAATCTGCAAGTAGTATCTCTAGCCATGATGCCTCATATGCTTCCATTGTAGCACCTCTATACTCAACCTATGTACTCGACAAGCAACAGTGGGTTGCTTCTTACTACTCTACGTAATAATTGCACCTCCAAGTGAGAATAGAAAGCCACTAGTAGATCTTCTATTTGGAATAGAAAGCATCTCTAGCCATGATCCCTCATATGCTTCCATTGTAGCACCTCTATACTTAGCCTCTGTACTCGACAAAGCAACAGTGGGTTGCTTCTTTTTCTCCATGTAATAGTTGTACCTCCAAGTGAGAATAGAAAGCCACTAGTAGATCTTCTACCAACCCAATCTGCATCGGTGTATCCATGAACTTGCAAATCTACACCACCTTCAGAAAATAATTCATAATCCAAAGTAGCACTCACATAATGTAGAGTGTGTCTCAGAGCATCTAAATGTGGCTTCTTGGGAACTTGCATAAATTGACTTTCAAGTCCAGCACCATAGCTAAGATCAGGCCTTATAATTGTGAGGTATATCAAACTTCCCACAACTTTCCTATAGATAGTAGCATTTTCCAATACTTCATCTAATGTAACTTCAAATTCTGACCTAACGGTATAGAAATTGGCTTGTAATCAAGGCATATTGCCTTTGTGACATCCATATACCTGTTTCTGTATGTATAAACTCAATGCCCGAAAATTAGCGTAGCACATCAAGATCTTTCATGTCAAATTCCTACATAAGAAGCTGTTTTACCTCTTTGATGCTTTCTTCATTATCACCACCTACAATCAAGTCATCAACATAAATAGCCACAAGCATGATGCCATCATCACCCTTCCTTTCATATAGTGAATTATTTGCATCACACATAGAAAACCCAATGTTGGTTAAGTAATCACCAATCCTTGCATGCCATGCATGAGGAGCTTGCTTAAGCCCATACAAAGCCTTTTGCAACCTGCAAACATATTTTGGGTGCTTTGAATCTTCATATCCTTGTGGTTGTTCCATGTATACTTCTTCTTGTAACTCATCATGTAGGAAAGCATTCTTTACATCCATTTGATGCAAAGTCCATCCTTTTCTTGTAGCTAATGCAACAAGTGTTCTAACAGTAGACATTTTAGCTACAGGGCTGAATGTTTCCTCATAATCAATGCCATATGTTTGTGCATATCCTTTTGCTAACAATCTTGCTTTGTACTTGCTTATGCTACCATCAGCATTGTGTTCTACCTTGTAAACCCACTTGCAGCCTATGGGCTTCTTCCCTTGTGGCAATCAAACAAACTTCCATGTATCATTTCCATAAAGTGTAGCCATCTCCTCATCCATAGCTTTCTCTCAATCTGTATTTCCAATTGCATCTTCAAAACAAGAGGGTTCAACATCTTGTATTAGCTTGGTCATGTAGGCACAACGATGAGCCATATAACTGTCATATGTCAATTGTTGCACAGAATTCTGCATTCTTCTAGATCTTCTTGGTCTTGGGTCACTTCTCCTTGTATCATCTGCATATGACTTTCTTACACTTGGAGTCTTCACAAAGGGCAATCCAAGCTCCTAATCAAGGTTGTTTTTTGAACCGCTTGAATCTCCATCAATGTCTTCAAAATCTATAGATGTTTTACTACCAGCAGAAAGCTTTTCTTTACCTTTCTTGGATGTATTTGATGAATTTGTTGGACTGAAATTTCCATGCAATCTTCCACTCCATGGATTTGAGTTGGATTTGAGATTCTGCACTTGAATTTTCAGCATTTTCTTTGTCATTTGGTTCAAGATTCAGTCCCTTCTTTGACATCTACATAGAAGCTTGACATCTCATCAAATACCACATACTTAGCTTTAGCTATCGTGTGAGTGGGTTATAACATTTATATCCCTTTTGCTCAAGGGAGTATCCAATGAAGATACATTTTTCTACTTTTGGATCAAGCTTCATCCTCAACTCATCTGTAACATGTACATATGCAATACAACTCATCTTTTCCACCATAGCTTTAAAATTTTGGAAGTGAGTGAACACCTCACTCTTCCCTTTCATGAAATATACCCATACTTTTCGTGTATGGTCATCAATGAAAGTAACATAAAACCTACAACCACCCATAGATGTGGTCTTTCCAAGACCCCAAACATTTGGATGTACTATTTCTAGCATGTTCTCACTAACATGCTTGTCATGTGGAAATGCTTCTCTTGACTGTTTATTAAATTGACATGCTGCACATACCTTTTGCATTTTTTTAACCTTGAAATTTGGTAGTCGATTGCTTATCTCCTTTGACTGCATCAATTTCAACCTTTCTAAATTTGCATGCCCAATTCATTTGTGCCAGATCTCTATATTAGTAATAACTCCTGCACCTTTTGCAAACATGGCTGCATTCATTTCAAGAATTTTCACATTTAAGGTGAACATCCTACCCACTTTGTTTCCTTTGGCAATTAATTGTCCATCCTATTTATACTCTTCTACATATAACCCATCAGCATTGAACTTGACTAGTAATCCCTGGTCAACCATTTTTCCAACAGAAACCAAATTCTTTGTTGTATTTGGAACATGCACACATTAGCAAGATGTTTTACCTTTCCGTCCTCCATAGATAGTGTTATGTTTCCTATATGCTCAATAGGGTGTGATGTGTCATCACCTATCTCAACATATCCAAGAATTGGCAATTTTTGCAAATGACTAAACCATTCTGCATGACTGGTCATGTGATTTGAAGAACCTAAATCAACATACCAGACATTTCCATTCGATTTCAAAATATCAGCAGACATCGTATTCATCATGTGATGTTGAACCATGAATAGCTTCTTAGAATCATTTGCACTTGTGGATGCATAGTTGTTTTTCCACCTTCTGCTATTTTGATTCTTCAACCTGCAATCACGTTCAAAGTGCCCATTTTACCACAATTTTAGCATCCTTTATTGTCATTACCTGAATTATTTCTTTGGAAATTTTTGCGCCCTCTTTGGCTCCCCTGCCTCGAAACTGTCCTCTACCTCCTGCATGATTTTGTTGTTGACTTTGGTCTTGGTTATGGTGTCCTCTTCCACTTCCAAGACCTCTACCTCTTCCTCTGCCATAGTAGAATACGTGCTCAGAACTAGGTTTTCCTTGGGAGTTCGAGTCCTCACCAAGATTCTTTTCTTCAATAATAAACATGGACACTAAATCAGCAAAATTCAAAATATTTTCCTTGGTTTGAATAGATGTTCTGAACTACTTATATGTAGCTCCTAAACCACAAAGGCACACTTCCACCTTGTCATCATCATCTACATTCACGCCAATAGATGCAAGTGATTCACATATGCTTTTGATTTTTAGGGTGTAGTCACTTACCGACATGCTCTTTTCCTCCAAAGTATGTAGCTTTTTCTTGAGGTGCAATTTTTGTGCCTTTGTATTGGTCTCATACAAAATGACCAAACCATTTCAAGCCTCTTTCAAAGTCTTGGTATCCTGTATGTGTCCAATCATGCTATCCTATATGCTAACAGATAGCCAATACATTACCTTTCGTGCTCCTTGATTCCATTTCTCATATGCTCCTAACTAATCTGTAGTCTGATTCCTCTCTAGTAACTACAGAGCATTTTTGTTCCTTTGATGTACTTCTAGTAGCCTTTTCCCATCAGGAAATTCATCATTTTGAATCTCCAAGCATGGAAGTTGTTCTTGTCTAACTTGAACACTGTCACACTATGACGTGACAGTTCGATCTCAAAAAAACATAGTTTTTGTGTATCAACAGTACACCAAATAGGACACAAGTTACAATTTCACAAACTGACTTGATTTTTGTGTGGGCCCCACCTTGCAGGCTTGAAATGGAGGTCGAGATGACTCCAAAACTCTGATCTGACAAAAACAAGTGATCCTAAAGGGATTATTCTTTGAAAATATTTTGAGGCCTTCTACCTTCACGCCAATTTTTGTAGCAATTTGAGGTCCTTTGTGAATCGTGCTTTCTCCATGCCTTGTCGCGTACTCTTCACCGTCGGCCTTCTCCACGAGCTCTCTACAGCCATACTGGCTCTGATACCATGTCACGAGGAAGGAGATAAGGAAGAGAGCTCACACACACACACACACTCACAATCAAAGAGAAGGACACACTCAGATTGAGGCAAGGAAGAATAATCTTCTTCTTCTTCTTCTTCTTCTTCTATTACATAAAAAGGAATGTACAAGAATGACTAAAACAACAATACAACAAGTGCGATATATAAAGAAAAGTACATATGGAAAATCCTAATGTCCGTAAATGAGTGAGCTGGCAAGAGACCTCTCGGTAGATGAATCTAGTAAAGCGCAATGAAGTGTCTCTTCCATATACTAACATGACCACTATACATGTCAGAGAAATGAAAAAGTGAACCTTGTCATCCTGGATCATCACATGTTGAGCTTGATATCTCAACATCTATACATACTTGGGGTTCCCAATATTGGCATCAATTCTACAATCATGTATCTATTCTATGTTCGTATGAATCAATGATCCAAGCAGTCTATTGCTTCTATTCTTCTTACCATTCATTCATTCTATGTGCTTGTGTTCTTTTTCATATGCACATGTGCTTCCTTTTCATGCATCTTCATTATTGTGCTCATGGCTTTGTGTATTTAGGATGAAGATGAAACTTAAGGTTTACAAAAGGGGAGGCTTTAGACCATCTCTGGTCAATAGAAAATACACATACATTTTTAGTGCATGGACGCATGAAAGTATTTGAGGTGCTTGCCTTTCTTTCAACACACATAGGTTTGCCTATTAAGTATTAGCTTCCATTGTCCTTCATTATATTATTATGTCCTCTTGGACAACAATACATCTGTTACCTATGAGTATGTGCAAAAGAGGACATACAATACATCTCAAACTAATGTTGAAATCAAACATAGCTTAAAAATAATTACCTTGATTTCAATTTGATGAAGTCATGCTTCTTTTAGAGCATGTCCACTTTCACTCGAAAAATGTTTGGAAAATTTTTTTAAGGTAGTATGATAGATGCTCTCCCTCTTAGATATATTCAATACTCTACCCTCAAGTGACCACAAATGATCCATGATGCTCTGAGTTGTAAGGTCCCCATTATGTGGAGAAGCCATTGTGAGAACCCGGACATTTGTGGAACCCTAACTTCCAAGTTAGATGAGGTCTATGTGTGACCATTGATGGAAATTGATGATCTTTTTGACACTACCCATTAGGTTAAGTAGGGCATAAACTTCAGGGCTATTGGGTTGCCATTCAAGGCAAAATAAAGGCCTTGTGCAGTCACACCGTTTCCCCATAGAAGCTTAATGGGGGGAGTGCAGAGGGGGCTTTCCAAGTTTTGTGCAGTCTAGAGGGCCTATCCCCTCAGCTCGTAGATCAAAGATGGTAGGACTTCATGGTGAGGTGTATGGTCAAGAGTTTACCACATAGTTTCTAGCTTGAGGCTATCATGTGAGCAGCATATGTACTTAACAGGTGTCCCACTAAAGCACTGTAGTCTATCACTCCATATGAGGCTTGGCATGGTCGCAAGCCATCTGTTGCTCATCTGCGTGTTTTTGGTTGTCTGGCATATGCATTAGTGCTTGAAGAACATTGCAAAAAATTGGATGATAAAGTAGTAAAATGTATTTTTGTTGGGTACTGTTCTAAAAGTAAAGGCTATCGTCTGTATCATCCACAGACTAAATGCATTCTGGTTAGCCATGATGTTGTTTTTGTGGAAGATGTTATCCATCCATTGCTTTCATGTACTAAGGAGACATCTATTAGCTCCAAAGACATGTATGATACTTTGCTTCCTCTTTTTATAGGTGGACAGTCTAGTGCTCGTCCTAATGAGGCAACTTCTCAGCCTTTGTAGGTTTCATGTGATGATGCAAATCATCCCATTTCTGATGTAGATTTACATGATGCACTTGTTGATGAGAGAGCTAATATTGAGGAGGCAAAAACTATGCCAAAATGGCTCGTGTAGACTTTGCGTGATAGCAAATTAGATGCACCTCTGTCATATCGTACTCGTTCAGGCTCTCATAATGCCTCTTTTGCATCAGATTGCTATGTTATGGTTGCATCTAGTCTCTATGATGATAATGAGCCTATTTCATTTGATGAAGCACAAAATTCAAAAAATTGGATGGCTGATATGCAATCTGAATATGATGCTATAATGAAGAATGGTACTTGGTCTTTATGTGATTTGCCTCCTAGCAAGAAGGCCATTGGTACTAAGTGGGTATACAAGCTAAAGCATAAGCCTAATGGTACAGTTGATAGGTATAAGGATAGGCTTGTTGCAAAGGGTTGTGCGCAAGAAAAAGGCATTGATTTTGATGAAACCTTTGCTCCTACTTGTCGTATGACTACTATTCATAGCATCTGTGCACTTGCAGCTCATCATGGTTGGAATGTACATCAGTTGGATATTAAAACAACATTTTTGAATGGTGACTTGCATGAAGAAGTGTATGTTTTTCAGCCCCGTGGCTTTGTGTAGAAAGGGCATGAAAACCACGTGTGCAGGTTAAAGAAGGCATTATATGGTTTAAAGCAAGCACCACGTGCTTGGTATGAAAAGATGCATGCCTATCTAATTGCGCATGGTTTTGAGAACAGTCCAACTGAAAGCACCTTATACGTCAAGCATGCTAATGATGTATTTCTGATCATTGTGGTGTATGTTGATGACATGCTGCGCACTGGTCCTCATGAAAAGCATATTGTTGATTTCAAGGCTATTTTACATGTCTTGCAAGAGAATGACTATAACAACCACCACATGCTAGAGAGATGACTCTCCTCCCAACCAAATGCCTCTATATATAGCTCTCTCCAGGGGACTGCCTTCTTGGGTAGGTGGATACTAGCCAACCATGTGTCGGCCATGTAACTGCATGTGCGCCAAGTGTCCTAGTTAACTCGAGTCAAGTGGATGCTTCTAGAAGGCTCTAGACCTCTTTGGGCAAAATACTCTCCCCATGTCCCCATGCGGATTGAACCCAAGACCTCCTCCTTCACATCCTTGAGACTTAACCACTAAGCTAAGTGGATCACTTGTTCACAAGAGCACGAGACCTCCTAGTAAGTCTAAACTCGAGATCTTTGGTCATACACACGGATGACCAAACGGTGTCAGATTTCAGATGTGTCTGAATCGGCCAGACCCTTGGATCATAGACTTACTTTATTACATTCTTCCCCCCTTGGAAAATATTTTCGTCCTTGAAAATAGAGCTATATACTTATTGTAGGCAACCCCCGAGCCTCATGTTCTAAAACTGGAAGAACATGTTTCATGTTCTAAAACTGGAAGAACATGGTCATGCTCTAAAACTGGAAGAACATGTCTCATCTCGGTGGTGGCATCCCTGCCCAAATGATTCAAAACACTATCTTATTTTTCACTTTGATGAATTGGACAAAGTAAACTAGTGAAAGAATAATAAGGGTGGATTTAAACACATCCCTGGCCAATTCACAGTTTCTGGATATGCGATCTAGGCACAAACATGTGAACTAGGTGGATTCAAATTACTAGTCCATTTCTAGGCATAACTGGTGCATGGACTTAGTAATGAAGGTGGGATTCTTATCCCTTGCAAGAGTTTGAGAACTCTTGATTCACTTGAATTTGTTTTGGAGAACTTGAAGTTTGGTTGTCCCAAACATCTAACTTAGATGTTTGTACAATGGTTTACTTTGATCCAATTGTCATGGACAAAGGAAACCATCTTGAATCCCAGATTCCATATGAATCCTATATCTCATTATTGGTTCAGAATTTGGGGATACTAATGCTTCCATTACGTTTGGAACGTGCCAAAACCCTAAGATCGACTGTCTTCTTGCTTGATTCTGACATCCAGAGACCATGCTTCGAATTGATAACATCGTCGATGACATCATCAATTTGTAACCGCCCTAGAACCGCCCTTGGAAAACCTATATAAGGAGGGGTTGGCCACATTCATAATCAGTCTTGCCAATACCAGTCTTGGGAGCTCAAGGAGTTGTGACTGCCAAGTAAGTACTCTCCAAGTTCCAGTTCCAGTTCCTGTCTTGTTTCTTGTTCTAGTCCTGTCTAGTATAGTTCTTGGACATCCTGTCTTGTCCTCTTGTAATCTCGTAGTACGAGATCTTGTCAAGTTCTTTCTTGTATTTAGTTCATCTCCCATAAGGGAGTTCTTGTAATTGTTAGCGGCCGCCGGATTGGAAATGTATAACTGAATCTTGTTCGCACGAGCGAAAAGTTGTTACAGACAGTTTGTAAAAGTTATATAAATCAAAGAAAGACGCACCAGTGACGTTCCGTGGTGGATCACCAGACTGTCTGTCTGGGTGACTGAGTGGGGCGTTACTGTAGTGTTTGTTTGCATAATTTCAAGTATTCTGAGTTTTATGTTCGCCTCTTGTCGTGTCTGCCGTCGACATCTGTTCTGTTTGTTAACTTTATAGACGTTCGGGAAGATCACCAGACTGTCTGTCTGGGTGGTTAAGTGAACGTTACTGTGTTGTTGTGGAGCATTCCTGAGTATATTGCTCTTGTTCCTGTTTTGTTATCTGTCGATACCTGTCTGTTGGTGAGTTTCATAGTTGTTCAGAAGATTATCTGACTGTGGTATGAGCGAGTTATTCTATGGAGTTTCTATGGTATTGTGCAACTAAGTAGGTGTACCGTGGTGTTGATCTTCTGATAATACGCCGTGACGTGCTGAGGAAGTTTGTGTGGTCGTAGTCGTGTGTCTGGGATACGGATCTGTACTGTATTGCCTTCATTATTGAAGATCTATCCTCTTACGGTAAAAATTAAGCTACAGTAAAGATTCCTTGGGTTGCATACTGAACCTTCAGTATGGTGTATCTGAATACCTGGATTCGCTGTGTCTTCGGACATTGGTCGGATTGTGGCATCCATTCGGTAAAGGTTGACGATTACTCTTGTTTCTGGTATTTTCAGTAAGTTATGTGCAGATGCAACATGGCATCTTAGCGTATTCGGTACACGTGACTGAGCTAAACTGTGAACTGTAATATCTAAGTACAACAATTTCTTGATAGAGCTCTCAGCATCAGAATATTGCTGTGTGTAAGTGATTAGTTTGGGAACTTAGTATAGGGCCTCTGTCTAACAGACCCCTTCCAATCCCAAGAACCCAAGAATCGCTTAAACGCACTTCTGACAGATAGAAGTACAACGTTTAACATAATCCAGACATCTTGTCTCATACTTACGATCCCGGGTTGTGGGATCTCCTGTATCATCTCTAGTCCAGCTTTCCATACCTATTGGTCCCGGGTTGTGGGACGTCTTGTATCAAATCCGTCTTCTTGTATGATTTTCCATACATGGGTGTTCTTGTAATCATAAGTGTATTTCTGAAATCTTGTCTAGTGAAGTCAGACAGCACAATCTAGTGCTCCCCTGACATTTTGGCAAGACTATCTTCTATCCAAGACCAGGCATCATGGAGAACGCTTATGAACAGATCGTAGCATCACTTCAGAGTCTCCAACAACAAGTCGAAGTCCTAAGTCATCGATAGACACAAGTCAAGATGGGACATCCAGTGCATGTAGGTGCACTCCTCCAAGAATTACAAGAACGAATCGGGAGTCTTCAAGCAAATCAAGGGAGTATTCAAGTGAATCAACGGCCTAGTACATCATTTATGAAGGAACCCAAGATTTGCATGACAGAAAAGTTTGATGGGGATCACACAAAGTTTCATGGATTTCTCCAGCAAGTTAAATTGTACATCCGTATGCAACCTGATAGATACCCTGACGAGGCATCCAAGGTCGGGTTTATTGGAACCTTGCTTTGTGGCCAAGCATTATCATGGTTTGCCCCAATCTTGGAGAAGAACATGGCAGTACTTCAGGACTATGAGGGGTTTCTTCGACAACTCTCCACCACATTTGGAGATGTAGATACAAGTTGAGTAGCAGAAACAAAACTTCAGAAGTTACGTCAAGGTAACCACCCTGCCTCTACCTATGCATCTGAATTTAGGCAGTTGATATGTGATCTCACTTGGCATGAAGAGTATTTCATAAGCCAATTCCGATGGGGTTTAAGAGATGATGTGAAGGACCTTTTGCTCATGATGCCAAAAGTTAAAACATTGAATGAATATATCATGCAAGCTATTTCAAATGTGATAACCGACTTTTTGAAAGGAAACAAGAAAAACAAGTAGAAGGAAGACCTCGCCAGTGGAAACCTTTCCAACCAACTACTAAACATGAGTCCATGCCTGAACCTATGCAAATAGATGTAACTAGGTTTCAGCCTTTGTCACTCTAGCACAATGGTGAGTACCAACGTGAGAAGATTCACCTCATAATTGTCAATCCGTGGAGACGTGAGGACTAGTATGAAGACTATGAGCAAGTGAAGGCACAAGTGAGTGAGTGAGTCAGAAGCATACAAGCATGCACACACATACACACACACGTGCACACAAGGCAAGAACAAGGAGAGGAACAATGGATTTCTTTGCATTAGTCAAAAAGTCTCTTACATAAGCTCAATTCACAAACAATCTAACCTCCAAAATGAGCTCTCTAGCTCTTTTTATAGGTTTCTCACTAGCCTTGGAAAAAAATGGTTAGGCCTTGTTGCCGTATTGTGCATGACTACTCTATTGTACCTGTATGCTCTTCATATGACCTGTATGCCAACACTCCCCCCTTCCTAGCGTTTGTCGCCCCTGACAGACCTCTGTTCTATAGGGTGGTCGATGTAGTATTGAATGACATTGGTGGCTAATTCATGTTCTCCTATCCTCAAGCCTCTTGCTAGGTCAGCTTCCAATGCATCCCAATTTATTGCACCGGGGACCTCTGGTTGCGGTGTGGTGTAGTACTCGGAGTACATGGCTTGTTCACAAGCAAAGAGATGGAGCAGGTGTGTTGGCTTCGGTGCGAAGACCTCCGAGTGGTACTCCCAGAAACCTGATCTGAACATTTCTTCGAATGTCTGTTTGTAACATGCAGGGAGGTATTTGATGCGTGCATGCCAGGCGTAAGCCACACGAATACTGGGGGTGGTGCTCATGTCATACACCAAATCGTAATTTCCATTCGTAAATCCCGGTAGACGTACCTGTGGTGCTGCTGCATTTCTAAAGGTTTTCAGTACTACCTGCATCATATCGAGAATCTTAAGCATCATTTGGGCCGCCACATCTGGCATGGGCTTCAATTGCGGCATCCAATGTCGAATTGTTCCCATCATGTATGCTACTGACGGTGGTCCCTGTGGTGGCGCAATGTATGGATAATTGAGCCATTCCTTGCATTGTGCATTATTCTGGACCTTTATGTTGAATGCTTTCCATGAGCGGCGTCGTGGAACAGGGCCATAGCATGGATTATAGAGGAGATGTAATGGCGCATTGTTCCAGGTGCAGAGCATTTCAGGATAGGTTTCAAGAAGTTTATGTCGCCATGTTGGTTGACGGATCTTGCCTTTTTGCACCTCCGGAGGAAGGTCTTCGGGTTGAAATTGGGTTGCGAAAGAAGGTATCTTCCCTATGACTCTCTGTATTTCTACATTATAATCTGCTAAAATGATATAGTAAGGCCTGTATTGGAGTTCGGATGAGAGGATAAGGCGTCTCGATGATAGGTTTTTGAAGTAATTGGATTGTAATACAGTCTCTTCTATGACTCTCATAGCCTGATTTTGCACGACAGTTCGCTCTTCACGTGAACTCCCGATTTCCTCCACTTGTCGTAGCCATGGGGGTCATGGTGCTTCGAATGTGTCCTGAGCTTCTTCCGTTTGTTGACCTCCTGGAAAGGGTTGTGGGTCGTATTCTTCTTCAAATGTTTGTTCCACAGGAATTTGTACTATTTCTTCGTCGGTGGGAGCCTCTGGAGGGAAAGGTGGTCTCTCATATTGTAGTAGACGTGCTTGCAATTCGGTGACCTGTTTCTAGAGTGGTTTGAGAGGCCGCTGTTGTTTCTTTTTGGTGTTTCTGCTTCAGTTGACCCAGTTCCTCTGATAGCTGGTCATGTGCTTCAAGCAGCATGGCATAGTCTTCCAATATGATCTTGATATTGTCGGGGGTCACTGCTTGAAACTTTGATGGGCTGATGGGTGCCCCAGGTGTGCTTTCGATAGCTGCTTCTAGGTTTTCCTGATTTTGTAATTGCAGGCATCGATTCTCTTCGTGAGCGGCAGCAAGATGTCGCTTGAGTAGGGCCATATTTTGCTGAAGCTTTGAATTGCATTCCAGCTGTGTCCGTAGATGACCTTCTACCACTTGTATTGCTTCCTGATCTGTGTTCTATAACTGTACCTCCAATATGCTATGAGCCTCTTGGAGAGTTTGGAATTGTGTGTGGAGGCGAGCATTTTCCTCTTCTAGTGCAGCAAGGCGGTGTTGTAGTGTCTCCGAGTGCTCTTGCAGTCGTGCGTTATGTTGCTGGAGCTGATTGTACTCTACCCTTAACTGTGATATACATGTGAGCATGGTGTCCAATGCATTTCCTATGGATGATGGTGTGGTTTGTACAATGGAGGATGCACGGGAAGGGGATTGGGGAAGGGGAAGAGTGAATGATGTGTCTAATGGAGATGTGTGTGTCGGTGAAATTGGTGGGGGGGGAATGGGAGAAGGTGGAAGTGTGGGGGTGGGGGAGGTGCCATGGGTGGTGAAATGTCCATACTTTCAGGAGTGGGTGCGAGTGTGGGTTCTACCATATACATTGGAATGGTAGGTGGTGTGTGTGTGAAAGTGGTGAATAGATGAGAAGTGGGGTGGGGAGCTGAAAATAAAGGGAATGGTTGAGACCTGGGTTGAAAAGTTCTAGCAAGGAAGTTATGGAGGGATTGGAGAAGTGGAGAGATGGAGGTTGGGGGTTGAGGTCGTAGAGTTGAGGAGGGCATGAAGGGTTGCGTGGTAGCAGGGAAACCCATGAATATGGATCTAGGTTCAGGATGACCTATGGCTGAGGGCATGGGGCATGGTTGTCCTAGGGCAGGCTCTATGAGCGATTTGGTGGATTGTGTAGTGATGGTGGTTGCTTCATAGATTTTGGGTTATCAGAGGTGGAGAATAGGGTTGAACTAGAGATGGGAGTACGGAAGATGAAGGTTTGTTCGGTGGGTTGAGTGGTCGAGGTGATTTCCACGGTTTCTGTTCTAAGAGGCGATGGTGGGGTTGTGGGTGGTAGTGGCTCGGTTGATTCCTCATGGGTGACTGGGTGCTCTTGGCTAGCGGTTTCTGCTGCTTGGGAAGTTGTCCCAATGGGTTCGGATGTAGTAATCGGCCCTTCTGCCGTTGTAATGGGGATCTGGATGTTTTTACCTGGCCGTGGTCGTGTGTGGAATCTTCGTGGATCATATTGAACTGGCGATCTCCTAATGGCGGTCCGAACTGCTTCTACTACCCCATATGTTTCTGCCATTAATAAGAGACCTTCACTATATTCTGAGTCAACTCCTGCTTCTTCCAACAGCTGAGTCATGAGTACTCTACTGCTCTGTTCGGTGAGCAGTTATTGCGATCGCACTCGTTCCATGATTTGATATAGCCTTCGGAGTTCTGCTGTATAGGCTGGGGCTTCAGTGGTCTCCTCTTCATATGCTCCTTCTTCTTCTAGGCATCCTTGTTGTTGACCTTGCTGAGCGTCACTCCAATGTACATGGCGACCGTCTGTAGATTTTCTTCTTCTTTGTGAGGATGTGCCTTGTTCTTCTGCATCTGAATAAAACTCTACATCAGAGAGTTGTGTACTTTGTAAGAATGCTTCGAAGTCCTGGGGATCCATTCCTTTAGCATCTCCAGTTGTAGCAAATTCAAATTCAGATGGAGCAGGAGGAGCTGAAGGGGCAGCTTGTGTCGTAGTTTCAGATCCAGACCTGGGTATCCTAATGGTAAAGGGAGGTACAATGGCCTCCCCCCGTGGCGATACTTCAGGAGTAGTCAGAACTTCCCTTGTCTGGACACAAGGGATCGCACCCCTCATGCGCTTGGATTGATGTGTGGACGTCTTGAGCTTCTTAAACATTTGTAATTGTGCCCAAGTTAAGGCACGTTCAATGGGAACATCGTATGCTAGGCACCGGTAAATGATGCGTGTGATTGCACAGCAACCGTTCACCACTAATTTCCTAGAAGACCTTTTATTCGCTTCATACAATTGATCTATAATCCATACAGGCAGCTTAATTGGTAACGCACCTGTCTCCGCTAAGTAGAGAGCGAACCAGATTCTTTTGTGTGGTTGTGTGAAGCGGTCTTGGCCGGGGAAAGCAAAATGTTGCATGCACATACGGAGAGGGATGGACACGTTTGGTGTGAGTGCTGCCATGTCTTTAAGCTTCAGTAGTTTCCTATCCTTCATGTTAGTAGGAACGAGAGCATCCTTCTCAGAAGGTACATGTGTGCCGTGCATATTCAAAGCAGAGCTCACCAACTCCAAGGTAAGTGCAAACCTCTTTAACTCGTTGTTGCCCAGCAAGGAAGGAAGAACAAATGATCCTGGTTTGTCCTTTTCTTCATTAGCTTGTAATGTGGAGACCAAATAATAGCATCGGAGGAGATCCGGTTTAGGTAGTGGTGCTTCAAAGTATTTTGCTAGCCCTACACGTTGCCATATGGTCTGGAGATCCTCTGTGTTCTGTAGAGTCTCAAACTCCTTGGAGAAAAATTGGAATCGAACCCATGATCTGTCATACTCGCACTTAGACTCTCATATATACTTGGCCTCTCCTAATGGACCTGGCATGCCATTGAACCAATGAGAATTGGCATGGACTCTTTCTGTGATCCTTGTGGGTGGATCCGGTACCGGGATCTGCTGAAGGTGTTGAAGCTCCACAGGTCGTTCAATTGGTGGCACATCCACAGGTAGACTATCCACATCGATTCCTGCAGTAAGTATTCCTACTTGTGAGCTCGGACCTGTCGCTTCTGCCATGTTACTTCTTGCCTCCTGATTCTGTGAGAATATAGAAACATGTGTTAACATTGTAAAGGACAAGATAGAACCGTTTTTGTCCCCATTACAACATTATCATGAGGTTCGGGAGAGATTAGTAGGTTAATAAGTGCTCGGTGCTTGTGTGTGTAGTTAGGAATTGGGTGGACCTAAGAACTAAGTGGAATGATGTAGTGTGAGAGTGACGTAGTTAGTAGGTGGGCATGGATTTACAACTGGGGTCCGTGGGTTTATTACAAGTTTTAGGTTGCCAAATGCAGTGGATGGGCTTTGATCTTGATTTTGTGGAGACTCTGAAGAGTTTGATAGGGGTATCTGCTTGAAGATGAGGCTTTTTAGGGACCCATTTACAAGTGATTCTACTTGTGCTCATGGAAGAATATGTGTCCGTGCGTGATGTGTAAGACTGGGCCTCAGATGTTCGAGTGAGTGAAACATGTTGTACAGGTTGTGTCCTTGGTGTAGCTATTTGAGCCCGCAAGCAAGCCTTAGGCACCCAGATTTGCCGTGATTGTGGGCTGGCCTTTATTGACTTCTTGGGTACCCAAATAGACTTCATTCGAAGAAGAATTAATGAAGGACTTCTTATTAGTGTCATGTTGTTGACTACTAATAGGAGGTTTTGGCCCTGGGGTCGGCCTGGTCTGAACAGGGTATTCGCCTTTTCGCCTCCATACTTGTTTCCATGGCTGAAACAATATGCTTTGCTCCTTTTTTTGGCATCCAGTATAGGTAGTGTTCTACTTCTTCTGTATTTGATCTGTCGTTGGTTGTTGCAACCTTCTGGTCTTTGGAAAAGAAGGGAGTTCCGTCCTCTCCCTGGCTCCGTTGTTGAGACAAGCCTCTTTCTGCATCATACAGTTTTGGACAAAAATAGCATTGTCAACTTCATGTGCGCCCCTGGAAGGACCAGGAGTTTGTGCCTTGCCTAGTTCCTTGAGTGCCTCATTTTCCAATTCAACTATAATTCGGCTATGATCTACCCATACCTGAAGAAGTCCACTTCTTAGGTTGAGGTTGACTGCATGATCATAGATCCAGTCCTGACCCAAGACAAGAGGCTCAGTGAGGTCCTCATCTTGACACACTAGTACTTTGACTGTCATCACTTCGTCTTGAATGGAGATGGGAAGATCCACCTCGCCCATGCAAGGGGTTTCCACACCTCCCAATCCTATGAGATATGCTTCTATAGGATTGACAGTTAATTTCAATTCTTGACAGTAAGACAACTTGACAGCACTAGTGGATGCACCTGAGTCAATCAAAGCTCTTACAGTCTTTGCACCCTTTCCTTGTCCTACTCCTAGGGTTACAAAAGGCCGTCGATCGATTATTCTATGGGAATGCCCACCTGAAGCCTCGCAAATGGCCATAGGATGGCCTACAGATTCTTGAGTGTCAGGCATAGGCGGGTCTCTGCCTTGTCTCCTCAATTTCATTCGTCGGATGCGTTCTAAAGCTTCTGCCTGTGCTTCTTCTCTAATTCGTTTCTCTTCTTCTTTACGTTTCTTGGCAGTGTTGAGTTGATTTAGCATCTCTTCAGTGAGGGGTTCTTGATATAACTTGACTCTGCATCCACTGATGTAACTTGGTAGAATATCACCCTCTAGAGTGGCTAGTTGAACTGCGCCGTTTGTGGAGATTCTATTGATAATCATTGGCCCGTAACCTCTCTTCTCTAACTTCCGTGCATGTTGCTTCAAGGTGTAGACTAGGACTAGGTCTCTTGCTTTCAAGCCCTTATCCTTGACGTGTGCATCGAAATATGCCTTTTGCCTCTTCTTGGCTGCATAAATTCCTGCTGCAGCCCTCAATCGTGTTTCACCTAATCGTTCAAGATCGAAGACTCTAGAGGACAACTCGTGGCCTGTCTAGTCATGCTCTTGTGCTACTTTCAACGTAGGTATCAAAAAGTCTAGTGGTAGCACTGCATTTTGGCCGAACAACATCTGAAAGGGCATGGCTTGGAGTACCGTTTTATAGGCTACTCGGTATGCCCAAACAGCATGGTGTAGCTGTTTGTCCCAATCAGAGCGTTTATTGTTCACTAGTTTAGTCAGCACATTGCATAAGATCTTATTAGTGCTCTCCGCCTGGCCATTAGCTTGTGGATGATAGGGGGCCGATTTCTTATGTATCACCAAGAATTCTTGGAGAAGGTTTTCAATGACTTCATTCAAGAAGTGTGTGCCTCTATCACTCACCAACTCTATTGGCAATCCGTACCTCGTGAATACATTTTCAAATAAGAACTTTGCTGTTGTTTGAGCATCATTTTTTGTAGTAGCTTTCACTTCTACCCACTTGGTTAGATAGTCTGTGGCCACGATGATATACTCAGCATGTGAACCCTTAGCTGGGGGATTAATAGGACCAACAAAGTCTATTCCCCATTTAGAGAACGCACGTCCGCACATCATAGGCTTCAGTGGCATCTCATCTTTGCGTATAGGGTACTGAGTTCTCTGACAAACATCACACCGTTTCACATAGGTATGTGCATCCATGTGAAGGGTTGGCCACCAGAAGCCCGCAAATAGTATTGCCTTGATTACCCGATCTGGTCCAAAGTGTTCCCCTGCTACACCTTGGTGAGCAGTATCCAAGATTTTGAGATATTCACTCTCATGGACACATAGTCTCAGGTAACCATCTTTACCACGCTTGTATAGATTATCACCAATGAGTGAATAATCCTGTGCTTCTCGTTCTAAACTCCTTTTCCTAGCCAGAGTCATGTCTGGAGGGAATGTTTTCATCCTTAAGAAGGATACTAGTGGTTCACTCCAATCTGGCACTATGGACACTTGATAAAGAGTGGCATGTTCCACAGGTGGTTTAGTGTAGCAGATTGGGCATTCCTTGCACAACTTTTGGACATCAGCCTCCATAGTCGGCCAATGCACCCCTAGTCTCCTTAGTGTCTGTAAGGTTCGTTGCTTTGAGTAATGTTGCTTTAATGCACCTACATGTGCTAATTGCAACCATTTAGTGTACTCGTCCTCTTCTACACAACAAGCCAAGATCCTTTTATATGTGTGCTTGTACATGCTTCCAACCATGATGTGGTACTTCTGGGCTTTTACTACCTCTCTATCCTGTGTGGCTATTACTGGGTGGTTAGGCCCATATGTCAATATTGGCACTAATGGCTTAGCCCACTGAGGTATTACTTCCAAATTAAACAAGTAAGCATCATGAAGATCATCCGATACTCCTTGTGGGGCCTCTCCTGATGTGAGCCTAGAGAGATGATCTGCTCTCAAGTGAGTCTTCCCTTTCCTTACCACAACCTCAAAATCGTATTCCATTAGCAAGAGAAACCATCTTACTAATCTTCCTGTATTGCACGGCTTGTTTACAAGATATAGCAGTGCCTGATGGTCAGTAAAAAATTTAAACTTATTTGCAAGCAAATAATGTCTAAACTTTTTAACTGCATATACCATGCCTAATCCTTCTCTCTCCATAGTGGTATAATTTCGTTCAGCTGCATTCAATTGTCTACTAGCATAGGCAATTGGAAGATCCATATTACCTTCACTGGTAGGCTGCGCTAGTACACACCCAATAGCATAATTGGATGCATCAACATGAACATGGAAAGGCTTATTCCAATCTGGTGTGGTCAAGATTGGTGCTCAACATAATCGCCGTTTAAGCTCATTGAAGGAATGCTCACATTCATCAGTCCACTCGAAGTTAGTCAACAGTCCATACAGAGGCTTTGCTATGATGACATACATGTGTATAAATCGTCGATAATAACCACAATGCCCCATGAAAGCTTGTACTTCCTTGACATTCTTTGGCCTAGGTAATTCGGCTATAGCTCTTACTTTCTCTTCATCCGTAGATATGCCATTCTTTGACACTATGTGTCCTAGAATTTTGCCTTGCCTGACCATGAAAACACACTTTTCTGGGTTCAGGCAGACTTGATACTCTCTACACTTGTCAAAGATTTGCCTGAGTTCAGGTATATGTGTTTGTCTAATGTTGGAATGAGCACATAGATCATCAACATAGACTTCCAAATTCTTTCTCAGGAACTCTTTAAACGCATGGCACATCAATCTCTGGAAGGTTGCGGGAGCATTGGTAAGCCCGAATGGCATTACTCTAAAGGCGAATATGCCCCACTCTGTGGCAAAAGCCGTTTTATGTTGATCTTCTGGTGCAATGGCCACTTGATTGTAGCCAGAGAACCCATCTAGGAAGCTGTACACTTCCTTGCCGGCTACCCTTTCTAATAAATGCTCGGTGATAGGAAGCGGATAACTATCCCTGATAGTGGCTGCGTTAACCTTCTTCAAGTTAATGCATACACGTAATTAAACATTCTTTTTGGGCACCACTACAATGGGGGATACCCATTCAGTGTGCTCAATTTCATAGATAAATCCAGCTTCAACCAAGCGGTCTATCTCTTCTTTGATCTTGGTAGCATAGTTGTCATTGTATGTGTATGGATTTTGTTTTGAGGGTCTGGCCTCTGTAGTCATGGGAATCGTATGTGAGCATATGTCCGGGTCCACTCCTTTCAAATCCTTGTAACTCCAAGCGAATACATCTCTGTATTCTCTTAGCAAGGCTATTAGCTCTTGTTCTTCCTCTTCTGTTAGGTCATGGCCTATGTACGTGCATCTCTCTTCCCCTTCTTCTATTGCTACCACTATTTTCTTGGTGGTTTCTTTGTTATCATAGGCCTCCCCCGATTGCGCCTCTCGTTTAGGCATTCTAATCATGACTCTCCTGTCGTCTATCTCATACTTCTTAAAATTTTTTGGGACCTCAAACAAAGATTCTTCCTCTTCTGGTGTGACTTCTCTCTTCTTTCTTTTCTTTCCTTCTTCCTTAGGGGTTACATGTGTGGCTAGCCTTACATCCTTTGTAAGCTCTCCGTGCTTCTGGGGTTGAAATTCTACTTCATAGAAGTATTCTTCATCTGATGCAAAAGGTGGGTCCATAATGATTGACTCTAGATCGGAGTCACTCGCATCCTCAAATGCATCAGGGCTAGGTTCACATTCTTCTAAAACTGCCTCACCTATGATCGGCTCTATAGAGAAGACTGAAATGTCATAGCCATCCTCATCACAGTGAGGTGTCCATCGTTCTTCATTGATGGCTACATCCATTGTTGCTAGAATTTTTGCCGAGCCGTGAGGTTCAAATTCTTCGTCTGGAAAAACTACAGGTGCATAGGCTGGGTCTTGGATTGATAGATGGGTTTCTTTTGCACCTACCTCCCTGGCTTTTTCTCTCTTCTCTTCTTCTACTGCTACCTTACACATCCATAAGTGAGTGTCTTCATGTATCCATGAGGATCCTGATCCTAGGGAATGCACCGATTTTGTATCATCTTTGGCTCTATGGATGGGGTTCCATTGGATAGGAGGGACATCTCTATGAGAGTAATCCTTGAGATTGACTTTGGTTGTAACACCTAAGTGCTGCAAATACAAGGAATTGGTTCCCCAATCCTGTACCACTTGCAACTGCCGCAGAAATGGTCTTCCCAAAATCATCTCATAGGCTTGATTTTTGCTAAAGTCACAGATAGCAAATGTGTGCTCAAACTCTACACCACAAGTAGTGAGAGTTATCCCCTCTAGTAGTCCTAAGGGTCTTTCTATGTGCCCGTCAGCCATCTGCAATTTCATTCTCGTTGGCCTGAGAGCTGGCTTGCCCCATCGTTTCCATAAGGAAGTGGTAACAATTGCAACTCCTGCACCTGAGTCCAAAATGGCCTTGGTTGTGTAGCCCTGATGAGTGATGGGGAGATAGGTGTTTCCTTCTTCTCCCTCGCTCATGTCTCCTATCTTGTCCAAGGGTATTTCTGGCACTGTTCTTTGAGATCCTACCTGGGAATGTGGTTTTGCTACTTCGGGCACTTGATTGGCTACATGTTTCCACACTTCTGGTCTAACCTTGAGCAGCTCTTCCAAAGTGAGATTGCACTGCACTTTGGTGTTCTTCACTACCTCCGTGTTCCTAGGTATGACTGATTCTTCGTTTCTTACCATGACTGTAGGTGCTCTCATACAAGTGGACTTTGCTTCCCATGGGCCTGTGAAATGGGGTAGTTCCTGTAAAGAATTAGACTCGAAGTCTAATCTTTCTTGAGATTGGGCACTCTCCTGCTCTCCATAAATGGAAGGAAGGTCTTGTGGGAATTGATCGTGTGTGTCATCCACCAGTTCAATGGGAGGAGGAACTTCACTCTCTTTAGCCCATTTCTCTTCTTGAATCTCTCGCAAGAATTTTGGTGTGTAATGATTCATAGAAGAAGAGGTGTCTGGTTCAGTGGGGTTAGGCACATAAGCTCCCTGGGGAGGAATGCTTATTCTATCACTTGCCCTCTCCTTAGCCTGGGAGGTGGCTCCTTTTCTAGACTTTGCAAGTAACCCCTCCAATCTATCCAATAGACCATCAAAGTGCAATGGTGTTCTGATGGGGTTAGAGCCATTGAACAAACGACTGGCTTCAAACATGGCTTGCGCCAATTCAACCATTTTAGCACAAAGCTTTGTTTGCTCTATCTCTAGATCGGCTCTAGGGTAACATTTCTCAAGATCTGTTACATTGGGCCCTTCTTGAATTCTGGCCTGATATGCTTTAAGCATCATGTCTAGATCTTCAGGAGTGGGATCGGCTAAGACTGATCCTACTCGGGGTGGTGGTTGGGTTACGTGTGGTGGATTGGTGGGTGGAGGAATGGAGGGTGAAGGGGATGGTAGTGGTGGGGATGTCTGAGAGTGCGTTTGAGATGTGATTTCTATGATTTTGGCTTTGGTTTCTCGTAGGCTTTCCTCAAGTTCGCTCATCTTTCTTGCCCATTGCCTTTTCATACGTTCACGGCTATCTCTCCAAGCTCTTGTCCTCTTCTTATTCTGGCTCTCAGTCTCACTAACCTCCGCATTCTTTTCCTGGCCTAAGTCTTGGTTTTGCTTAAGTGTTTGGGCTCTCGTGATGACTTGTACTGGGGCTGTGGAAGTCACACTTCCTGTGGAGTCTACCACTAAGCCAATCACATTGATGGGAGTGATTTTTGGCATATTATTAGGATTCTTTGGGCAGTCTCATAAGAGATGCTCCTTTCCACACTCCTGGCAATAGGCCTGGATTGTCACTGACTGGGGTTGTGTCAGTGGAGGCAAGGGACAATCAAGAATGAGATGATCTCCCTTACATCTATAGCATGGCCCTCTAGGAAATGGAGCTCTTACCTGCCTAGGTTGAGGTCTAGGGTTGGGGTTCGCGTACATGACATTCGCATACTCTATCTCCCAAATAGGTTCACTCGGTTCCTCACTGTAGTAAGACTCACCATGTTCAAGAGACTGCATGTAGTAAACCTGGGGACTATCAACATGTGTAGAATCAAAGCTATGGTCACTGGGATCACTTTCTGAGATTAATGGTGTTACTGGGACTATAGCTCTATTCAGGTTTTCTTCTGCAGCAGCATACTTTACCGGAATCACATTAGTAGGAGCAGGTGGTTGCTGTGCTAGCACTGGCTGGGGTCTCAGTTGGGCCTGATATTGCGGTTGGTAATTTTGCTGAGGCCTAGTATACTGTTGTGGTGAATATTGACTCTGGTATCTGCCTTGTTGAGGGTATGGCTGAGAGTAGGTTTGCCTAACCGCTTGCTTATTGTATGGGCAGTCCTGTGCTGAGTGATTTGTGTACCTTCGCTCTATGGTGCAATATTGGCTGCTAGGATTCACTTGGGGTTGAGCCGTGATGGGACATGTGTTTGCCATATGGTCACAACCGCAAGTATAGCACCTCTTTACTGGGGCAAATCTAGGAATTTGTTTACTAGAGACACCTAGTTTTTTAGCTACTTTTTCTGCAAGTTCCTCAATTGATGTGGATTGTGAGGAAGAGAGGCTAGAGGTACTATCTGAATCTTTGTAGATTTCGGATAGCTCTAACTCCTCCCCTAGGTTATCCTCAATATCGATGCACATGCGTACACATTCTTCTATAGTCCGGGGGTCCTTCAAGTACACATATGATCTCAATTTGGTACTTAGCAATCCATCCAAGAATAAAGCCACTTGCTTAGCGGCCGTGGGTAACTCAGGACCAGGACATCGCTCAAGATATTGCCTAAATCTTCTTCCTGCAAGTCTCACAGTCTCTTGCGGGGTCTGCTTGAAGCTGTATATCAATGAGGAAGTATTATGCCTTATGCCACTTTTAGAGAATTCAATAATGAATGCCTCTAGAAGTTGATCTATGCTCCTGAACTGCCTCTCGTTTAGTGGTTGAAACCATGTCAGGGCGGTGTTCCTAAGGGTCAAACCAAAGGCATTGTATTGTGTGAACAGGTCTTCAACTTGTTCAGCTCTCAAGACTTGCTTAAACTCAGCTACATGATCGTAGGGGTCTCCCGTGCCATCGAAGTAGTTTTTCATGGACTTAACTAGCTGGGTCGGTCTCAAGGTCCTTGTGTGCTCTCTCGGTCTTGGCAAAGGGAAATCATCGGCATTTCTTCGGTTCCCTGGGGCTCTATGTCCCTCAGGTTCCCCTCTATTTGTTTCTGTTCTCGTTCTTTCTCTTCCCCAAGAGTTGGAAAAGCTTACCTCAGGTCTCTCTCTACTCCTTTCTCTTTGAGTCCCATGAGCTTGAGATGTTCCAGCTCCTTGGAGACCAAAGGCCACATTCAATCTTGGTTGGGGGAAGATAAATTCGCCTTTCCAAGTGTAAGCATGCCTATCATTTTCTGTAACCCCAAAGATCCTCTCTGAAGAGTGATCTAAGTAGGTCACTCTTCCTGGAATATCAGGATCTTTGAACTCATATATCGTGATTGTTCCTACCTCACTCGGCTGATTAGGTCTATATCTCCAAAAGGCTTCATCCATCTCTCAGTTCAAGAGGAGATCTATGCTCTTATTATCTTGGGGAACCCACTCTGGTGTGATAATCCTCGTGAGAACAAATTTGCCTCGGGGGGTTCTAGGTTCTTCGCCCATGTTTCCTTGCTCTAGGTCACCTAAGTCCGTTTCCGGGACCACATTCCCAAATTCATCTGTATCTGGATGACTGGTGACTACATATATTGTCCCTTCCTTGTCCAAGTATGCTCCATTTTCAAACTTGACAGCTGGGCGCTCTAGTCCAATGGATTGGTCAGGGTTTTTAATCTGGACCACCGCTCTTCCTAGGCCGTCCTCATAGATGCTAGCACCTAATCGGTTGGTCCTAAGGTACTCGAGTTGCATCTTGTAAGGGCCTTCCACCCTATGTAAATATGGCACCCCAGAACTTCCTGTAGGTCTCTCCATACCGTGGGACATCTCAGACTCGCTAGTCTCAGAACTAGGGTAATACGAATGATGGCTCAACTGCTGGGCCCAAGACCTAGCAGTATGATTGACACTAGCCTCTGAAGATCTAAGACTTTGTCTGTCTCTCCCTAGGTGTCTACCTGACCTAAGGTTCATATGCCCTTTGTACGTTGCTGATTCTTTGGTACCAGTCACTTGTTCCTTTTAAGTTCCTTTGGATGTGTTTTCTTGTTTTTAATTAAGCGTCATCAGGAGCACTTTCATGTGTCGTACTTGATGTTCTGCGTCCGCTTAGTTTAAGTTCTTTTCCTTTAAGTTATCCCTTGACTACAATTTAGCCTACCCTTGCACTTGAGAAATTAAGGGCTCTTCAAACTTGAGTGTTCCTATCGTACCCCTAGTCAATCAGAACAACTACTCGCACTTAGCCTATGCTAAGAATAGACTGAGGGGGTTAAGTGATGTTCCAACCTCAAGTCGCTCCTCCTGGCGATGCTGGTCCACCCAGGAAGCACGTTCCCAAGCTTGTTCGCCCTGGCACTTACTTTGCTTTCTCCAAGAGCTCTCGATGATCCTGTAAGAATCCCAAGTTTAGCTTCAATTTGATCCTTCAATTGACAGACAATTTATTTCAGACACTTTTTTAATGACCCTTGTTCCCCCTTTTGTATTGCTAAAAATTTCCTCTAGAGCTCCCTTGGTGTTCCTACCCCTTAGTGTGTCAACTTCCAAATATCATATCTGAAAGTCAACGCGTAGTATATGCCACGAGCTTTCCGACAAGCCCTAGAGCTCAAAAAATGGATTTCGTATGAAAAAGTGATGACCGTTCAGGGTTTAGGGGGTTAAACAGACAAACAGAACCTTTCAGGAGTTTTAATGCATTTTTCTAAGGCCTTTGCATGTGTGTGAGTATTTGAGAGTGCAAATATGCCCAAAATTTAGCCTAAATTTCCAAAAAATTCACCCCTTAATTTTTTTGCCGAAAATGTCTGTCTATCGCGATAGACGGTGTCTGTCGCGATAGACGGTGTCTGTCGCAATAGACAGTGTCTGTCGCGATAGACTGAAAAAACGCAAATTTTTGAGAAACTTCTAGTGATTTGGAGTGCTCTAATGGTGTAGGTTACCGTGCCAAACACGCATTCACAAAATATTAAGTTTTTCTGTCTGTCGCAACAGACAGAGGTCGTCGTCCCGGGACCTGTGTAGAGTCTGTCGTACCTGCGCAAGCTGCTGGAGATGATGGTACAACTAGTTCTTGCAACAAAAGCTCAAAAACACACCAAAAACAGATAGCATGCAAGCTCTCTCTCGCTCTCTCTCACAATGAAATGAGGGAAATGAGGTGGGGAGTGTAATATGACCAAAAAACTGAAATTTTTGTGGAGATGGAGATGGAGGTGGGAGATGGTGGGGATGATGATGGTGATGCGAAAGTAAGGAAAAAATGAAGAAAAATAAAGAAAAGGAAGGATATTACCTATAACTCCAATGTCTCAACTCGACGTCTTACCATCACACACTCGTCCTCGAAGCTCTCTCCCCGACAACGGCGCCAAATTTGGTGTCACTCTAGCACAATGGTGAGTACCAACGTGAGAAGATTCACCTCATAATTGTCAATCCGTGGAGACGTGAGGACTAGTATGAAGACTATGAGCAAGTGAAGGCACAAGTGAGTGAGTGAGAAGCATACAAGCATGCACACACATACACACACACGCGCACACAAGGCAAGAACAAGGAGAGGAACAATGGATTTCTTTGCATTAGTCAAAAAGTCTCTTACATAAGCTCAATTCACAAACAATCTAACCTCCAAAATGAGCTCTCTAGCTCTTTTTATAGGTTTCTCACTAGCTTTGGCCTTGTCCAGACCTAGTGTCCGGCCTAGTTAAAAATTAGGTTATAGAGCCTATTTGAGGGCTCAAACGAAGTCTAAAAATTATGAAAATTGATATGTAGCTAATTCTAATACTCCTCAAGCTCGAGGACTCCTTGGCTTGAACAAAATGGAGTCTATTCTACCAAAAATGGAATTTACAATGTTTGTGTAGTGATTAAAATCACTTGAGTTGTGAATGGTCCTTGGAAAAAAATGATTAGGCCTTGTTGCCGTATTGTGCATGACTGCTCTATTGTACCTGTATGCTCTTCATATGACCTGTATGCCAACATCCTTTAACACTAGAAGAGAAACAGAGAAGGAGAGTTAATAAGTTATGTCTCTACTATGGAAACCCTGGGCATATTGCAATTAATTGTCCGAACAAGAGAACAAACTCCAGAGTCGTAGCCACCCTTGTAGAGCAGGGAAACGAGGAAGTCCAGTTGTAAAAGAGACCCTGCAGACGGACCATGATATAAGAAAGGGTCTCATAATTCCAGCTACACCCATAGAAACATGTCTTGCGCCTGACACGTTAATCATGCCCAAGAAGACCCTTTCCCTTACAACCCTAGTAGATTTAGGAGCCTCCTCATGTTTCATCGATGAAGGATTGGTTAAGAAACATGGAATTCCTGTACTTCGGAAGAACAAACCAGTAGTAGCTGAAGTAGTAGATGGACAAGCTCTAGCATCTGGGAATATAACCATGGAAACCACACCATTAAGAGTACACCTTGCTGACCATGAATCCCACATATGTTTCAATGTAATATCGAGCCCGGTACATCTAGTTATCATTGAATGCCCTGGTTAAAGAAGCATAATCTAGACATTAATTGGGAAAAGAATAAAATCACCCATCAAGATATCCAGAAGAACCCAACATATGTTAGAGCCAAAGCCTTCATACATGCAGTAACGAAGGAACCTACATATATGATCTATGCCATACCAGCTCAAGAATCCAAGAAAGATGATCCAGTGCAGCTACCCAATCAGTACAAAGGCGTTGAAGATGTTTTTGAAAAGAAGAATGTAGATATCCTCCCAGAGCATAGACCTTACGATTGCCCCATAGATCTTCAAGAGGGAGCACGACCACCCTTTGGACCAATCTATAGACTATCCCCAGAGGAACTTACAGAACTACGCAAGAACATTGATGAGAATCTAGCAATGGGGTTTATCAAACACTCGAAGTCTCCAACAGGAGCTCCTATTCTATTTGTAAAGAAGAAGGATGGGACTCTCCGGATGTGTGTAGACTATCGTGGATTGAACAAAGTCACTATAAAAAACAGATACCCTCTACCACTCATATCAAAGCTCTTGGAATGCCTTGGAAAAGCAAAATTCTTCACGAAAATTGATCTTCGAGGAGCTTACAACCTTGTCAGGATCAGAAAAGGAGACGAATGGAAGACAACATTTCGAACAAGATATGGGCATTTTGAATATGTAGTTATGCCATTTGGTCTTACAAATGCTCTAGCTGTCTTCCAACATATGATGAATGATATCTTTCGAGAATATTTAGATGATTTTGTTGTAATATACCTTGATGATGTCTTGATATTCTCCAAAAATCTAGAGGATCATGAATGTCATGTAAAGATAGTCCTAGAGAAACTAAGAGAAAAAGGATTATATGTGAAATTGGAGAAGTGCTCTTTCCATAAGATAGAAGTTGAATTTTTAGGGTACATTGTATCAGATAAAGGAATTTTTATGGACCCTAAGAAGATTCAGACAATCCTTGATTGGCAACCACCTTCATGTGTTTGAGATGTACAATGTTTTCTAGGGTTTGCCAACTTCTATAGGATTTTCATCAAAGATTACTCCAAGATAGTGACACCTCTTACCAAGCTTATAGGGAACTCCAAACTCTCATGGACCGAAGAAGCAAAAAAACATTTCAGACCTTGAAATCAGCATTCACTACTGCTCCAATTCTAATTCATCCTGATTCTAGTAAGCCCTTCTTCCTAGAGATAGATGCATCACACTTTGCCCTAGGTGCCATTCTCTCACAATATGGAGATGATGGACACCTACATCGAGTTGCATATAATTCAAGGAAATTTTCTCCTTCAAAAATTAATTATGAAATTCATGATAAAGAACTTCTTGCCATAGTGGACGTGTTTGATACTTGGCGTCACCATCTAGAAGGAGCAGCTCATAAAGTTCTAGTGTATACAGATCACAAGAACCTAGAGTATTTTATGACCACCCGCATCCTCAACAGAAGGCAATCTTGATGGAGTAACTTTTTATCCAGGATCGACTTTGTCATCACATATCATCTAGGATGGCAACAATATCAGTTAGATGCCTTGTCAAGAAGATCTTACCTTGCACCAAAGAAGGGTGAAGAGGCCTTTGATCAACAGGAGAGCTTATTACCCAAGCCTGAGCATCTCCAGTTAGCAGCCATCTCTTCAAGCCATCATGAAGATTCAGCCTTGAATCATTTGATCCGTGAGACTCTACCACGAGATGAATTGTTTTGTAACATTAAGCAAAAAACTCAAGAAGGAAGAATTCAAGAAGTAGATGAATTCCAAGAAAAGGATGGGTTACTATTCTATAAGAACCTATTGTATGTCCCTCCAGGAACTCCCAGGATCCAAGTACTTCAACAACCTCATGATAACCTTGCAGTAGGACATTTTGGAGTGAATAAAACAATAGAACTTATATCAAGGGATTTTTGGTGGCCTCAAATGTGAAAGGAAGTCAAAGAATATATCCGAACCTATGACACTTGCAATAGATCTAAAGTACCATGACATAAACCTCATGGCCTCTTGCAGCCTTTACCTATTCCGGAAAGGCCATGGGCTTCATTATCTATGGACTTCATCACAGACCTCCCAAAGTCAGACAAGTATGATGCCATTCTTGTTATAGTGGATAGATTTACAAAGATGGCACACTTCATTCCAACTACCGAGGCAATCACAGGTGCAGCCACTGCTAGGCTTTTCCTCAGATACATCTTTAGGCTTCATGGATTTCCCGATGATATTGTCAGTGATTGAGGCCCACAATTCATATCCAGCTTTTGGAATAGTCTTTGCAAGCTCCTTGGTATTCAAGTTAAACTATCTACAACCAATCATCCACAGACTGATAGACAAACAGAACGAGTGAATCAAGTCCTAGAACAATATCTCCATTGCACCATCAACTATCATCAGAATGATTGGTTTGAGTTGTTACCCTTTGCAAAGTTTGCCTATAACAATAGTGTTCATACATCTACCAAGCAAACTCCCTGCTTTGCAAATTATGGACAGCATCCAAGGATGGACATACAACTCGCAAATCATGTCAAGAACCCAGCTGCCAGAGACAAGGCTCAATACCTCATGGAAACTCACAAAGAACTCAAGGAAGAGATCCATCAAGCTCAAGAACATTATAAGTACTATGCAGATCAACATTGTGTTCAAAATCCATCATATCAAATTGGGGATAAAGTATGGTTACTCAGAAACAATTTACAAACTTCAAGGCCCTGTGCAAAGTTAGATCATCAAAGATTTGGTCCATTCACCATCTTGGCCAAGATCAATCCAGTCACCTTCAAGCTCCAACTACCAAGCACCATGAGAATACATCCAGTTTTCATGTATCCATGTTGGAACCATATCAGATTTCTCCATTGAGGGGGGAGAGACCTAGTCCTTCACCACCTATCGAGATTGATGATCATGAAGAATTTGAAGTCGAGCATGTCCTAGATTCCAGAATATCCTGAGGAAGATTGGAATACCTTATTCATTGGAAAGGGTATGACATCAAACCTTCAGAGAGCACCAATCAAGGTTCGAGAATTCCATAAGAGAAATTCCATAAGACCAATCAATGACACCAACAGTTACTTGATTTTTTTCACCCGACTAGAGGACTACTTTATGCTAATGAGTTTAAAAATCCTATGTAAATTGTAAGAGAAAGTTACCATTTTCTTTGAGTCAACCATACTATAACTTGCCCAATACAAATTCGCAATGAAATTTGTCCAACTTAGGACACTTTTCTCAAAGACTAGTTTTTAGCTAAAAGTTCTAGGGAATTGTCAATCTATTGAGCAATTCCTAATTTCTCTATTCTAGAGTATACTAGACTCTAGGAAATCATTTATGCTATAACTTGAAGCAAACTCAAATAATATAAGTCCACTTAGACTTATTATCTTTTGAAGATTGAAAAGGTTCTTGTACATAACATCTATCTAGGATGTTTTAATTTAGTTATCTAGTTCTAACCAGCTAACCCTGCTCTTTTGCAAAAGGAATCAAATACCATATCTGAGCCAATTCCAAAAGATTTGAAAAGCGGAAAGAAATAAATGCAACTCAGTACAACCAATTGAAACTTTGAAGATATGTAAGCTCGCTATGAGTCAAAGTCTAGATGACTCAGGACTTTAACTTCTCAAAGATCTGTTTCAACAAGGTATTGAAGCATTTTCTTTATCTTTAAGAAAAATAAGCTAGAGTTTCAAAAAGATTCAATACAAATTGAAAAACATCATCCAACCACAAGATACTAGTGTGGTAACCAACATCAATGTGTCAACCCACTGAGGTTTTGTTGATGAGTTTTATATTCAAATAATGCTTCTCTTGAGAGTAAGTTCAGGTCATATTCATTCTTTCTGACTCCTTACTGGGAATGCAATTCTTGTGCATTTCTTTGATTCAAACGAGTGAATTTGCCAAGTTACACTAGGAACTTGATGCTTTACTTAGTCAATAAAATCCTTGGTTGAAAAGATCAACTCAAATCAAAGTCCAACTTTTTTTGGAAATTTATGAAATATTTCCAAATTAACAACACTTTATCTTGAAGTGTTTCAAGAAGATCTTGGAAGTTACTTACTTCATATCTTCTGTTTCCTTGATCTTGAAGTTATCTTGAAGTATCTTGAGATACTACTTTTATCCTCCTTGAATGAAACTTCCTCTTTGAAGTCTTAATTCTCTTGAGGATCAAACTTAACTTCAAAATCCAAACTAGGACTAAAAGAGAATTATCATCCACGGTCCAATGTCCCGTACCATCTTTCCTACATTAAGCTGAGTATGAAATCTGGTGTCCCATACCACCCTATTTTATATTCACATTAATGTGTGGATCATAGCTATCCCAAAGTCAAAACACCTCTTAATAGAGTACCTCCTTTCTTCAATTCTAAACGTGAATTTTGAAGTTTTAGGCATTAAGTCTAACTTAATATTCTAGCTTTTTATCCCTTCACATGATCGTGTCACGATCTTGTGATTTTCTTGAGGAACTTGAAAACCTTTTGATGGAACATCCATCCTTCTTTGCTAGGTTTTCAAATGAAAACCAAATAGAATTCCAAGTACTTGAATTTTCACAAATTCAAGTTCGATGGGTTTATCCTTGACCGATTTGTAGTGACAAGAGTTTTTAACTTCTTGTCTTTAGATTCCTTCTTTACTGTTGCTTAAGGTACCTATCTCGGCTGAGACTTTACAGGAATCTCTCTATTGCTTAAGTCCAAGCATCCACTCATGCTCTCTGGATTTGTACCAAAATCCCTTAAAGGATAGGCAAACACTTATGTTTTACCTTCCACAGACTTAAGTACCGTCTTCACAATTGCAGACTACATTCTTGGAATTGCTTCACTCTGTTCAGACTTGGAACATCTTACTCTTTTCACAATTTTCCATTGGATAAATGGAACCTGAGTGAATAATTTCCAAAAGGAATTTTATTGCCAATACTTGGGCAATCTACAAAGTAGTTCCAATCGCAAGTTCTTGGCCAATCATGGCCAAGCTTAATCAAGTCTGGTTGACCTTGCGACTAGAATAAAGACTTATTCTTTATCTTTAAGATCTCTTGAACTAACAAAAGCATCTTTGCTTACCTGCGGGATTTTTAGAGATCTTTTCTTGAACTTCAGTCCAAGCATACACTGATGCCTCTTAGATTCCAAAGCTAAGAATCTTTGATATACCTTTAGGTTATATCAATATTTGGACTTAATTACCAATACTAGTGGTTTGGGAATTACTGGGAACTACTTGTTATTAGACTTTTCTTGAAAGATTCTAGTCTCATATCTAGGAAGATTTTTCTTTCAAGAACTTTAGGTTCCTGTCAAGGAATCAATAACACTAAGCCAATGATGCATCTGGAATCTTTTGCTTTCCAGTCCAATGATTCATCTTGGAATCCTTAGTTTTACTGGAATCTTCTCTCTAAAAGAAATATTGACTATTGAACAAGAACAAGACTTAAGGCTTTATTACTTGTCCAAAAGATATTTCTTTTTAACTAAGGAAATAGTTAACTAGGTTATTTCCTTTATTGATTTAACTTTTAGGAAGTATCTTAATTCCTAAAGATATCTTGATTCCCAAAAATTAATTTGACTTGGGTTTCTTCTTTAAGCTTGAATTAGCTTAAACAAAACCAAGCATAGTATATATCTTGGCAAAACATCTATATCTTAAAGAGTTTTTACATTCTTCATCTTTCGGCAAAACATCCATAATTAGTAGATGTTTTGCTTTTATCTATTTATACACCTCATTAGAACATCACCATTCCTTGGTCCTATCATATATTATGAATTTATGTGTATTTTGGGAAGAGTTCATGAATCAACTAAGATCCTCTACTTGGAACGTCTGCCTTCCCAAAAATAAATTCATCTCGAAAATGGTAGGAGAATGATGTCATGTGTGGAATAGAAGGCTTGACTATTTCATTTTAGTATATCTCTTTTAGGAAATATCTCAACTCCTAAAAGTCACTTACCGAGGTTTCATCATGAGATACGAATCTTGAAACCACAAAGAAACTTCTTAGAACTTTCGAAATCTTCTAAATAGAAGAGTTCTTCCAAAGTTTCCATGTTTTCATGGCCCTATGCATCATTACCAGAGATGCAAAACATGAAAGAAACACAAATCTATTGAACTTCAAAGTTCAATTTGTATTTAAGTTCATCGATTTGGCTATTGAGTTCCATGGAATCGAAGAGTGCTCATGGAACTTGGAAATATAGCTGAAGTTATCATCCAATCTTGGGATGCTTGACAAGTTACATAAATTACGTAACTAATCAACTAAAGCTTATCCGCATTACTTTCTAAATATCACCTATACTTAGAGTAATCATCATAAGCTTATTTCATGACTCCCTAAGTACATCCGGGACTTAGAGTCATCATACATCGCAAAAAGTTTGCAAGTAATTAACTTTTCTTGGGCATCAAGAAAGTTTAATACTTAACTTTCTCCTAGTGCCTACTTATACCTAGTAAGACATCAAACATACTTACTTATCATTAAGTATTTGTCTTTGATAATAGAGTATCAACTTGAGAAGGAATCCACTAATTTCTTGAGCTGCAAACTAGAACTAGCATGTATTTGCAACTAACTAGTCCTCTATCTTCCTTAATGTCAAGCCATGAGCTTTATAAAGTAAACTAAATACTAAGAGAGTACATTATCATATTTACTTTCAAACAACATCCCATTTTATCATGCAAATGCATGTGTCTACATGCAAATCCATATGCTCACATGCGTATGCATGCATGTTCTTTGCATGCCTAAAAAATAATGCAACAATCATGCATGAGCTTGATGCATGACTTTTCCTTGTAGTAAGAATGTATAGCATGCAATCTTGATGCATGTTTATCCTTTCCTTGATCCTAATGCACTATGATATAAAAACATATCCTTGTGGTGCAATAAAAAGCTTACTCAATGGAAAGGAAATCTAGAATTAAACTACCAAAATACATTCTTTGATGCACAAGGATCCTTTTAAAACAAGTATTTCCTTAATGCAAACTAATGCTTGGAATGAGAAGTGGATTTTTTCATTATCCTAATCTAGACTTAATCGATTGAAATCTTGGCTATTTCAATGTGTGTTTAGGATTAAGTGTAGAATAATGAAAACAAGATAAATCAAGCATTAAGGCCAAGTAGAAACTGGAAAATACTTAGCTTTGATTATAGCTTCATCCATCCTCTAATCCTCAGGAAAGAATGATTCTTCATCTTGGTTAGCTTCAGTCTCCATACTTTGAAGAATCAGTGCATGCAACATCCACCACGGATGCATGTCCTTCATCCATGCACAAAAAATCTATCTTCAATCCGTTTTGCCTTGGCTAAGTTACGGTATTACTCATAGAGATGGGAGGTATGGGGTTCGAGTCCTATTGACACCATTTGAAGCTAACTTTCTCTGGTTTTGCTTCTGAAGACTTCTAAAACTGGAAGGTCACAGGCTCAAATCTCTACAATTAATGTCTAGAGAATTCCTTCCCTTTTGCTTTTTAAGCTCAAGCTTCTACGGTATTATAATAATATAGAAGAAACATTATATGGACATCTCTCAAGCGGAGGTTAAGGGCTCGGGTCCGAGCCGCGCATGCCCAACGCAAAGGCCATTTTCTTTTTATAATCTCTTCTTTTGCTCTTGTCATAACAGCACAAAAGTTTAGATCAACATATGTTTTGCACTACATCACAATCACGCTAGCTCCTAGTGTTGTTGGGTATGCTAGCGCCTTCCCTTGATGCACATAACGGGTTCGAAACCCGTGCGCCACCAAGAAGTGCTCAATCCTTTTAATCTCCTCTTGCAGCAAACCAAGAAGCATTCGAGCTGGTTCTTTAGCACAGCCGCGAGTAAGAAAGACGGTGAGAAAGAAAGACAGACGAAGATGAATTGGTGATGATCTTGATGAAAGGAAGCTCCATATCTAAAGATAATGATGAACCACCAAGGTCACCGTGGAAGCTTTGCCTAGAGCTCTCATACCAATGCAAGAGAATGACTATAATGACCACCACAGAGAATGACTATAATGACCACCACATGCTAGAGAGATGACTCTCCTCCCAACCAAATGCCTCTAAGCTCCATATCTAAAGATAATGATGAACCACCAAGGTCACCGTCACCGTGGAAGCTTGCCTAGAGCTCTCATACCAATGCAAGAGAATGACTATAATGACCACCCACATGTTAGAGAGATGACTCTCCTCCCAACCAAATGCCTCTAAGCTCCATATCTAAAGATAATGATGAACCACCAAGGTCACCGTCACCGTGGAAGCTTGCCTAGAGCTCTCATACCAATGCAAGAGAATGACTATAATGACCACCACATGCTGGAGAGATGACTCTCCTCCCAACCAATTGCCTCTATATATAGCTCTCTCCAGGGAAATGCCTTCTTGGGTAGGTGGGAACTAGCCAGCCATGTGTCGGCCATGTAACTGCATGTGCGCCAAGTGTCCCAGTTAACTCGAGTTAACTCAAGTGAATGCTTCTAGAAAGCTCTAGACCTCTTTGGGCAAAATACTCTCCCCATGTCCCCCATGGGGATTGAACCCAAGACCTCCTCCTTCATATCCTTGAGACTTAACCACTAAGCTAAGTGGATCACTTGTTCACAAGAGTGAAGAACGAGACCTCTTGGTAAGTCTAAACTCGAGATCTTTGGTCATACACACGGATGACCAAACGGTGTCCGATTTCAGATGTGTCTGAATCGGCCAGACCCTTGGATCGTAGACTTACTTTATTACATGCCTCATTTGAGATGTTTGATTTAGGGCATTTGCATCATTATTTGGGCATTCAATTTATGCACGTCGATGGTGGAATGGATTTGTGTCAAACAAAATATATTGACACATTATTGCAGTGTTTTGGCCTTGAAGACTATAAACCTATTACCACTCCTATGGAGATAGGTTTACAATTGAGTCTTCATGATGCTCGAGATGCATTTGATGTTGTTCTCTATCAAGAGGCTATTGGATGCTTGATTTACTTATGCATTACTCGACCAGATATTCAGTTTGATGTCTCACAGATGAGCAGGTTTATGCATTGCCTAGGAGTCAAGCATTGGCGGGTGGTCAAGCGCATCTTTCGCTACTTGAGTGGTACTCGACTACTTGGGTTGTTTTATCCCAAGGGGGGATCACTACCGCCAGATTTGCATGCTTTTTTTGACTCTGATTGGGTTGGTTTCTATGACACTCATGTGTCCACTAGTGGATTTTGCTTCATGCTTGGTAGCTCATGTATATCTTGGTGGAGCAAGAAGCAGTCTACTGTGGCCACTTCTAGTTGTGAGGTTGAGTATAGGGAAGCTTTCACAGGGACTATTGAGTGTGTGTGGCTTAGATGCCTTATGGCTGATTTGGGTGTTGGTCAGTCTTCTGCCACCACCATCTTCACTGATAGTCATAGTGCATTGGTAGTTGTGAGGAACCCTCTGTTCCATGCTCGCACTAAGCACATTGAGGTGCATTATCATTATGTCAGGGAGATCAGTTTGGCATATGTGCCCATGTAGGAGAACATTGTAGACCTTTTCACGAAGGCTCTGCCTAGGGAGAAGTTTGGAGCTTTCCGCAAAGCTTTGGGCTTACTTCCTTTTGTGGAGTGATTTCCACATAGCGTGGCACTTCCTACATGAGTGCGAGCTCCTTGTTCACCGCATCACTCCCTAGGGGGAATTTATTGATATATTTAGGTAGTGATGTGTGTGGACACACTAGGACCGCCGAGGCACTTTTTCCCTCTTTAGGAGGTCCCCCCCCCTCCCTCTTGTATATATGCCTATTGCCCTAATGGGATACTTATGTTTGTACATTCTAGTGGTAATACATTCAGTATTGTGTGTTGTGGTCTAAGCTTCTTCTTCTTCCTTGTGCTATTTGTGTGCATCCGCAGACGTCTAACTCCAATATTTCACACCTAGAAACCCAAGGGTTCTACCCCTTGGACCCATGTAGTTATACAATAGTTTGCAGGGAAGCCTGCTCTTCATCTTCTATTAGCCCATCTAGCAGATATGCTAGTTTGGCTAGCTCAAGAGTTTAATAGCGGTTACATTTATTGGTTTAATCAAAAGCAATCATCTAGTCCTCAAGTAATAATTGTGCGATTCATGGACCAATCTTGCATTACTTTTGCTTGTTTGAACCATGAAAGACGAATCACAAAGTGTAAATCTACTCATGCTTGATCAAAGTCCATTACTACACAAGTCATTTCGAAATTGTAATCTTTCAACATAATCAAAAGATCACAAATTATCCACATCCATTGGATTCTATACTGATTTGCCATTCTTACAAAAAAAAGGTTTGTTTTCGCATTCTTCCATTCTAGATGATTAAAAATTTTTAGAGCGGCTAGGTTTACTCCTAAACCACAATCAATTAACACCTTATTAATTTAGTGATTTTTATACCAAATTGTGAGTAGGGGTATCTCATGATGCACAAAGCCAATTTTGATGGTTGCCACATTATGCACAAGAGCAAGTGGTGTGTTGATAATATCTACTTCTAGATGATTAATTAGCTCTTTGCTAAACATATGACATAGAGACAGTAGCTTACCTAGTGGAATCTAGATGGGTGTCTTAATCAAGATTTGTAGATGTGTTTTGTGTTCTATTGATGTTTGTCGATCTATTTTGGTCTCTTGTGTGAGATCTAGAGAGCTGGGAGCTATTATTGGGAAAGAAGGCAATTTTGTTTATGAGAGGTTAATTTCTTTGAGGTCTTCCTTAGTAATTCTAGAGATAGAAGCTTAATCTTATAGTAATTTTGGTGTCACAAAGTGGGGTAGCTCCTCTTGTAATCATTGAGTGGTCTTCTACCACAAAAGTGGGGTAGCTCCTCTTGTAATCATTGAACATCCACTTTTGGAATGATCTTGTTGGACCAAGTCTAGACTACAAAAATCTTTGTCTTTTAATAGTTCAACTTCACCATGTTGACATGAGGCACTTGTTGTTGCCTTCTCCTCTAATCGAATTCCTTGGCATGTTCACAATTTTCCCTATATGCACCTCCTCCAAGAAATAGTTACATTGTGGTGACCGGTGATACTAAGGATTCCTATTGTGTGGACCATCTACATTTTTGAATTCCCAATGGTGATTATTCTTGTAAAATTGATTACTTTTGAAATTAAGCTTCTTTTTACAGGAAACTAAAGGAACAATTTTTCATATTGGTCATTGAAAGAGATCAATCAACACAACCATAAGATCGACAAATCATGGATCAATTATTCCCATGAAGAAATATAAATTTTCAATTTACATAATGAAGGATATGAATATATAGTCTCTTTAGCAAGGAAACTAGTGGCTCCATATGCATGTCTTTCAAACTATACACTGCAAAATACCTCAAGAAACAATCATAAGATTATATGAGCATACATCTTGACAATAATTCTTACTTGGGGAAGCAATAATATGTTCAATACTTGTGCAAAATACCTCATGAAGAATCATAAGATTATATGAACATATATCTTGACAACAATTCTTACTTGGGAAAGCAATACTATGTTCAATACAAGTATGCATTGTGATCAAAGGGAGAAGCCGGTGATGAAATGAATGTATGTGATGAAAGGAATGCATGTAATGAGAGTAATGCATGTAATGAAATATAGGAGCAAATCACTAGATCATTCACTAAGGAATGCTTTAGAGCCTTTGTTACATAATGCTTCAACACTGCTTTGCTCCATAACAAAACAAAAATGTTTATCAAGAATCTCCTTTTCAAGCACATATAACTTGTGACCCAAGGAATTTCCTATATGGTGGACTCCACTCTAATTTTGTATCATTATAATGGAAAACAAAACCTTGGAACCTAAACAAGATCTTGATTTCTGAGCTTCTAATCCCCTTTTAGAGAAGCAATATGGAGTTCCCTAGGGATGATATTGAATGGATAGTAAGTTGCATTTGTATTTAACCATATTTTGCACATGGCTTCTCCCATTACCTCACCTAGAAAGGCTTATTGCAAAGATATCTTTTCCATTTTAAATTTTATTTGTCAACTCAATTAATTTTCATTGAGAAAATCTTCTAAAAATGCAAATGGCCATCTTTCCTTCAACTTTTATGTATTGGTTAGCTTCCAAAGTTTTTTTCTTAACTCAGGTTGGGTTCACGTTGAGTGGAGGTACAATTTGACACCCGTTGGGTGTAATTACAATTGAATAACTTTCAAAATGAGTGGAGCCACAATTTGACACCCATTGGGTGTAACTACAATTGAATAACTATTGACTTGTGTCGAGTGAGTGTTGACAATTGAGTTTTGTGCTTTTCATCTCGTCTTGGTACCCCCCTGGGGGCTGACTCAACTCAAGAAACACCTCAGATAATAGTTCTTTATGTTAATTCTAGATATAGATGTATTCTCCATCAATCACTACAACTTGTTCCTGTTCATATCGAGTGATGGCACTAAGGATGCCCTCCTCTTTTCCTCCCTTCTATTTGAGCATAGAAGTGGTGGAACTCCAAAAGTAGGTTATCTCCTCTCTCTTCTTTTTGAGCATAGAAGTGGTGGAAGTCCAAAAGTAGGTTATCTTCCACGTGGAATACTAGCATTCAATATTTGGCTTCCACTAGCCCTATGTGAACTCGCCCTTAAGTAAGAACTATCTCATGAGCAAGGTTCGTGACAATGCAAACACGCGATCCTCCTCTAATATTTTAAAGTCTATAAATAGTGCGAATTCCTTGATGCAGGGTCGAATGCAACTCTCATGTGAAGACCTCAAACTCATCACTGAACTCAGTTGATCGAGGACTACTGATAGTCGTTTTCTCGGAGCATGAACATTGCGCATCATGAACATCACAATGTTTTGCGATCATGAACATTGCGCTTCAATTTTCTGGTAGAACGACCACCGCATCAGAACTGCACAGGAAAGGCTGATAAAGCAACCGCGAACATTATGATCTTGTACAGATTCTGATGACGTAGGTGGTGCGTTTTTGTTGCTCATCACCATTGTTGAAAGATGAGTAGGGATTCTCTGTCAAGAGCGGCAACATGGCTCGCTCTCTGTCAAAGGGAGGAGCTCATCTCACAATGTGGGTTGCTACATTATGTGTTAGCTCCAGATCCTTTGGGCAACTTAGCAACTCAAGAGGACCGAAAAGACCAGGCAGGATCTTCGACCAGAAAAAGAGACAAAATGATAAAATTGGGCATCCTTCGAATTTGCAGCACGAGGTTCAAACTATTTGCCAGATTATGCAGGAGAAATCTTGGGGAGAGGATGCTGAGCTTAAACTTAAGCAATTTTTGAAGAAAGTAACATCACATCATGTCACGGAGGTGCTTAAGTGCATGGATAGTGTGGAGACATCTGTTGGATTCTTTCTGTGGGCAGGCAAGCAATCTGGGTACAAACACAATTCTGTTACTTATCATGGAATATTGAACCTCGTTGGTCGTAAAAAAGATTTCAAATGCTTGGAAAACCTGTTAATCTCCATGAAATTGGAGAAATGTAAGATCAACACTGTCACGTTCAACATTATCATCTCAAGCTATGGAAAAGCTGGTTTAACCAACAAGGCTTGGGCTAGCTTTTTGAAGATGAAAGCTTACCGCTGTATCCCTGATACTTTAACCTACAATACACTTCTTGATGCATATGTGAAAAATAATGAGTGGAGTAAAGCCAAAGAGATATATGCGGAGATGGTTAAGAATGGACCCCATCCCGATTCTTATACCTTTAACACACTCATAGATGGTCTTACAAATGTAAAGAGAATGAAGGATGCTTGCTTACTGCTCAGTCAAATGGTTCAAAGTGGTTTTGTCCCTACTTCAGTTTCTTATAATACGTTAATGAAAGGTCTCTGTCAAGATGGAAAAGTTGATGAGGCATCCAGTTTGATGAACAACATGCTAAGCAATGGGTGCATGCCTACTACGGTCACTTTCAATACCATCATTGATGGAATGTGCAAGATGGGAAAGGTGGAAGATGCAGCCAGAATTATGAGTGCTATGCATGAGTATAAATGTTCTCCTGATGTGCAAACATACACGGTAATGATCAATGGATATACTGAAGCTGGTAAGATGGAAGAAGCCTGGAGTTTGTTTCTGGAGATGAAGAACAAAGGCTGCACTCCAGATGTTATTACCTATGGGGTTTTAATGGATGGTTATTGTAAGACAAATAGGTTAGATGCAGGATTTGAGCTGCTCTATGAAATGCTGGACAAAAAGATCCCTTTGAATACAATCGTGTACACTATGTTCATGGATTGCTTGTGTAAAACTAACAAGTCTGATCTAGCACATCTGATTTTAGATGACATGATATGCAACAATTGTATCCCTGATGCTGTAACTTATCGAGCATTGATAAATGGCCTCTCAAGAACTGGACATATAGAAAGAGCATATGGACTGATGATGAATCTTGTCAAGGAGAGCTCAACATATCCTAGTCTTGTGAATTGCAAGGCCTTAATTGATGGACTCTGTAAGAGTGGCTATATTGATGAAGCTATGAGCTGGTTTGGGAATTTCTGTGACAGTAGAGGTACTCCTGATCTTGTTACCTATAAGCTGCTCATAGGAAATACATGTAGGGCTGGGAAACCTGATGATGCATATAAACTTTTAGGGAAAATGAGACAGAAAGGTTTCTATACAAGTAGAAAGTACTATTTAAATGTTCTACTGGGATTCTGTAGCCAAGGGTGTTTTGATTCTGCTTGCGAGGTTTTTAAAGATTTAATGTCAATGAGATATGCAGTGTATAATAGTGCTGCAGAATATTGCGGTGGCCTCTCCCGCAATGAGAATGTCACTGGAACTAGCTGCAATAAGATCAATCCTCTACATTCAGCATTAGAGAGTGCATCTGACGAGGAGTTTCTAGCTTTTGTAGATGTGTTTCAATTTCTTTGCCAAAGTAATAAATCTGTTCTTGCGAAGGGGCTTCTGGAGCATATGATGCATTGTCAATGTTTTAGTACTATTTTTGATGGTATCAAAGTCCTACATGCCTGGTTAAGCAATGGAGACCTGGAGAAGAGCATTTTAGCTTTGACAGGTTTGAAGCGGTTGTAATACAAAAGTGAAGTGACCCAGACAAGGTGCACTCATTTCTTTGTGTCTTCTTGCTTGTGTCATAATGCCGCTATGGAGACTGGTTTCATGCAAGATGACCTATATGAAATGCCATATTTTTTCAGAGTCTGTGAGCTCCCTGAGGTCCTCCGTATGGCCTCCAAAAGCAAAAGAAAGCCATGAACTTGTAACTTTCTTCTGTCTTAC
>CM035444.1:8476305-8503805 GCA_020310875.1 Ceratopteris richardii
TAATGGTGAAATAATTATAACATTGTCAATCAATAGAATACATGAGGAATCAGATTTTTATGTGAGATTGTTAATAAACAAGTTGTTCATTTGGAAAAGTTTTAAGGATAATAATTGGAAGTTTATGTTGTTTTGCAAGTCAAAAGTGAACGTGTAACACTATAGAAGTGTATCCCACAAGAAGTCTTGAAAAAATTTGCAAAAAATCAAAGAAAAGACATATTTGGAAAAACATGATTATCTATAGGAAATCATGATTTTCTATAGAGAGCTAGCAATTTAAAGGTAAGAGGTAAATATGTGATTGGGAAGAGGAAAGAATATACAAGGAAATACAAAGAATTGTAAGGTATGTTTGGATATCTATTTCAAGAAAAACATAAAAAAACATGATATTTTTGGATGAAAAGTATGAAAGCAAAAAAGAGGGAATAATTTATTTTTAATGAGTGATTTATGAGAGCAAGAGAGCAAAGAAGTGCCATTGTGAGCATTTGAGCTTTTGTCAAAATTTGGTGCAATTGGTTGTTCAAAGAGAAAAGGTAAGCTTATGCTTAATTCATCTTGACATATACATTGTATTTTTTTAATACATTGTTTTCTTTTATGCAAAAAATGAGTGAAAAAGCAAAAGATTGAAAATTGCAATTTTGTTTTAGTTGAGTTTTTATCAACATATCTTTTATTTCATGATAAAATAATGAAAGGTGCATGTCTGTGATTAAGAAAAGTGTGAAAAATTTATGAAAATATTTTGCATGTGCACACACTAAAAATTGTGATACTAAGGAATTAAAAAAACATGATTGTCAAAAAATTTTGATTATTTGTAGACAATCGCAAATAACCATGATTGTGAAAAATAAAAACACACTTTTCAAAAAAATTACCATTGTGTGGGATTCATAATTTCATAATTGTTTTCCATGTGATTGTCGAAAAACACAATTGTGTATAAAAACAAGATTGTGAAAAAAACACGATTTTCTTCGGAAAGTGCAATTTTGAGAAAAGTTGGAATCACGATTTTCTCCTCACAGAGAAACACAATAGTCTACTCAAAATTGTGATTCTACCAAAAATTGAAATTCTTTATAGGAAATCGTGTTTGAGAGATAATCGTAATTTTTTGAGCAAGGAATTTGCAATTTTGACAAGAGAATTGTGAATTTTATGGAATCAAGATTTTCAAATATAAAAACATGATTCTAAACACAAATCACCATCTCTTCAAAATAAGCATAAAAAACATGATTATTGTTGAAGATAAATGTACAAGCTCATTTTCATATGAGCCATGCTTGGATAAATTTACCAAATATAAAGATAAAGAAAAAGTAGAGGAAAAAAGGAAAAAATAATAAAAGAAAAAGTCTAGTCAAAATTCATGATGAGTAAGAGATACAATATCTTGCCTTGTAGTTAGTAGCATGTAGTGGAGAAAGTGGTGAGTTAAGAAGAAGGCACAAACTTCTTCACATGCTCATTGGTTATAAAAGTGAAGTGGGAGCACATTCAAAACAAGGAGAGAAAGAGGCAAGAGCTCCTAGTAGTCGGATCTAGCCATTTTGTCATTTTGTCTTCCCTTAGACTCCTTACAACCGCACATCAGTTTGTACACAACTCTGTTGTGGAGCTCATATCTCAGTGTATATGTAACCATTTTTTGTGTTTAAACATTCATTGGAACGCTTATCTCATTTACTTTCTGCATACCAAATATCTTTTTGAAACCTTATATAGTTTGTGAGATATCAATGAAAGAGTGAAGTCTAGTTTTTCAGTATACCTGTGTAGACAAGTAGTCTATTTTGGTCGGTTAACTTTCTCAACCAAAACATATCCAATTTCTTGATTTTTGTTTTTTTGGAAAGATCTTGGCATCTACTTTCACTGTCCCAAATATCTCACTCAGAAGTTTTATATTCTATGAGATATCTGTCAGAGAGTAAAGTCCAGTTTTATAGTGTACTTATGTGTGTAGGTGGTCTACTTTGGTCAGTTGAGTTCCCCAATCAAAACTCATCCAAATTACTTGTTTTTTAGCTTTTTGAACACAATCAAGAAAAGTTCGAGTCAATCCATAGCTGAATATACTTTGAAGATTAAGGAGCTAAGCAATCCTTTAGCTTCTATTGGCACAACGGTTGAAGATGAAGATCTTGTGTGTTATACTCTCAATGGATTGAGAGAAGATGAAAGATGGAAGCCTTTTATAACTTCCATTAACTTGAAAGATGCATATCCAGGTTTTGAACAACTAATCCCTCATCTTATCACACAAGAGCTTAGCTTCCGTGGTCCCAAAGGAAAGGATAGCCACAACCAAATGTTATATGCAGGTCGAGGTAAAGGAAGGAACTCAAGAGGAGGCTCAAGAGGAAAAGGGAGAGGTCACAACAACTCCAACTACAATGAAAACACTTTTGAAGACAACAAGGATGCATCAAATGCCAACACACAAGGAAGAGGTCGAGGTAGAAGTAGAGGAAGAGGCCGAGGCTCCTACAATTCTCATAAAGGTATAACATGCTATCATTGTGGTAAAGTAGGACACTATGCTAGTGATTGTTGGCTGAAGAATGGAAGTCCAAATGTAGGCAATCAAAGGAACCAAAGCAACTATGCAAGCACCTCAAGTGAAGGAAGCAAGGACACACTACTTGCAATGAGACATGAGTATAGAAGCTCTTGTGAAGATGACAAAAATGGTACATTGATTCAGGTTGTAGTAACCATATGTCATGCCAAGGAAGTTTGTTCACTAATCGACAGGTACCAAGTGGAAAAGGATGTGTTGAAACAGGTGATGATACTCAACACATGATTGAACATATTGGAGATATAAGGCTTAGAGATACAAGTAGAGCAAACTTGGTACTATCTAATGTTCTTCATGTTCCTACAATTTCAAAGAACTTGATTTCAGTAGGACAAATGGAGAGAAGGGTTATCATGTCATATTCAATGAGAATGGGTGCTTCATAAAGAATCCAAAGGAAGGCTTCAAGGTCATTGCTCGAGGTAGAAGAGAAGGAAGGATGTTCACTTTGGATGTCCAACATCCACATGGAAAGGTCATGTACATTCAATGTGGGAACAAGAAGATTTCATAGCTGAACTTATGGCACAAAAGAATAGGACACATCAACATTCCAAAGCTGGACATGAGCAAACATGAAGTGGTAAGAGGTCTTCCAAAATTTAATAGCATTGGACTACATGAGTTATGTGAAGCTTGTCAATAAGGAAAGCAAACGAGGCAGCCATTCAAGAGGAGCAATTATGTGGCTCTAAATGTCTTGGACTTGATACATACGGATGTATGGGGACCAACCCAAGAGGCATCAATGGCTGGTAATAGATAATTTGTCACCTTCATTGATGATCACTCAAGAAGGGTATGGCTGTTTTGTATGAAGCAAAAATCAGAGGTGTTTTCTATATTCAAAAGATTCAAAGTTGAAGTTGAAAAAGAAATAGGAAGGTCTATCAAAACCTTAAGGTCTGATGGTGGAGGAGAATACTTCTCCAAAGAATTTTCAGATTTTCTACAAGAGAATGGGATCAAAAGGCAATTCACTTGTAGGTATACACCACAACAAAATGGAGTAGCTGAGAGGAAAAATAGGCAAATTGCTGAAATTGCAAGATGCATGCTCAACGAGATGAAGGTACCATTGTACTATTGGGATGAAGCTACCACAACCGCCATTTACTTGATGAATAGGTGCACAACATTGGGAATACATCACTTGACTCCAGAAGAGGTATATTCCAGTAAGAAACCTGATCTTACACACCTCAAAGTGTTTGGATGTGTTTGCTTTGTTCACATTCCACAAGAAGTTAGAACAAAGATGGAACCAAGATCAGAAAAATGCATTTTCATCGGCTACTCGACGGAGCAAAAAGGATACAAGTGTTACAACCCTAGAACAAAGGAATTAAGAGTCTCACGAGATGTGGTCTTTGATGAACTAAGACCATGGTATGAAGATAAAGGAAAGGAAAAGATTCTTGAAGAAGATTGTGATGATTATGCAGGAACAAATAAAAGAGAAGTTCAACAATCAAGCACAAAGGTTTCAGGTCCAGAGGCATCTACATCAAATGAAGAATGTTCAACATGGAGGGGGAGTCATTCTTTGTCTCCAAATTCAGCTCATAATAGAGCCAAAGAGGCAAGTGCTACTTCAAACAGTGAGGTAGATGCAAGTGAAGAAGAATATGAAGAGGTAATCACTCCGATGGTAAAGCTAAATAGGTTAAAGAAGCAACTTTCTAAAGGCAATGAAAGAAGATCTTCAAGGACAAGGTATCCAACTCAAAGATTGAGTTATGATAGTTTTATGGCGACACATTTTGCATACATGATGCAGGTTATCAAAGACAAGCTTGAGACATATGAATAAGCTTGCACACAAAAGGAATGGAAGCAAGCTATGAAAGAGGAGATCAAAGCTCTCAAAGATAATCACACATGGGAGCTAGTGCCAAAGAAAGAAGGTATGAAGATTGTTCCTAACAAATGGGTGTTTAAAGTAAAGAGGAATGCTGATGGTTCACTAGCTAGATATAAAGCTAGATTAGTTGCCAAAGGATTTAAACAAACACAAGGCATAGATTATGATGAAGTTTTCGGCCTTGTTGCAAAGATGGGAACTATCTGAACATTAATCGCAATTGGTGCTTCAAGGAGATGGCCATTATATCAACTGGACATCAAAAATGCTCTTCTTAATGGAGAACTACAAGAAGAGGTATATATGAGTCAACCGGTTGGATTTGAAGATGAAAACCATCCAGATTTTGTTTGCAGGTTGAAGAAGGCACTTTATGGATTGAAGCAAGCACCAAGAGCATGGAATTAGAGATTGGTACAGTATCTAGCTAAGTGTGCATACAACCCAAGTAGTGCAGATCCTTCTTTGACATGAAGAAGGAAGAAAATAGAGAGGTATATATTTGCATATACGTCGATGACCTCATCATAACAGGAAATGATGTTATAGGGATTAAAGATGTCAAAAGGAAGCTTGGTAAGGAGTTTAAAATTTCAGATCTTGGAGAGTTGAAATATTTTTTAGGAATTGAAGTTATTTATGGAAAAAGTGGCATCTACTTGATGCAAAGGAAGTACTTGTTGGATGTTCTTTTCAGATTTGGAATGAGTGGATGCAAACCACTCACTCAACCCATGGACACAAATACAAAGCTTTGTTCAAATGATGGAGAACCATTGGAAGATGTAACGACATACAGAAGCATTGTAGGATCATTAATCTATGCAAACATTACAAGACCTAATTTATCTTATGTTGTTGGTGTACTTTCTCAGTTTATGCAAGCCCCGACTAGTGAACACTTAAATTCAGCCAAGAGAGTGTTGAGATACATAAAGCATACAGTTAATCATGCTTTGTTTTACAAGTTTGATGAAGAACTGCAGGTCAAAGGCTTTAGCGATGCTGATTGGGCAGGTTCAAAGGAAGATAGAAGATCAACCTCAGGTTATGTGTTTCTGATAGGATGCAAACCTATCACATGGAGCTCAAGGAAACAACCTACTGTTGCACTTTCATCCATGGAGGCTGAATATAGAGGATTAGCATTTGACACATGTGAAGCAATGTGGATTAAAAAGCTTTTGGCTGATCTTGGAATGCAAATTGGAACCATCCCTATATACGGTGATAACATGTCAAGTATTTACTTGGCAAGCAATCCTATGTTTCATGCAAGGAGCAAGCACATAGAGTTCCACTACCATTATGTAAGGGAGAAGGTATTGAGCAAAGATGTGGAGATAAAGTTCATTAGAACCAAAGAGCAGGTTGTAGATATGTTTACAAAGTTCTTGGATGCTTCTAAACTCAAAGGTTTCAAGGATGTGATAAATTTGCAGGACATGGATGAAGATAACTCCCAAATGAGCTTGAGGGGGAGTGTTGAAGATAAATGTACAAGCTCATTTTCATATGAGCCATGCTTGGATAAATTTACCAAATATAAAGATAAAGAAAAAGTAGAGGAAAAAAGGAAAAAATAATAAAAGAAAAAGTCTAGTCAAAATTCATGATGAGTAAGAGATACAATATCTTGCCTTGTAGTTAGTAGCATGTAGTGGAGAAAGTGGTGAGTTAAGAATAAGGCACAAACTTCTTCACATGCTCATTGGTTATAAAGGTGAAGTGGGAGCACATTCAAAACAAGGAGAGAAAGAGGCAAGAACTCCTAGTAGTCGGATCTAGCCATTTTGTCATTTTGTCTTCCCTTAGACTCCTTCCAGCCACATGTTAGTTTGTACACAGCTCTATTCTGGAGCTCATATCTCAGTGTATATGTAACCGTTTCTTGCTTTTAAACATTCATTGGAACGCTTATCTTGTGTACTTTCTGCATACCAATATCTCTTTGAAAGATTATATAATTTGTGAGATATCAGTGAAAGAGTGAAGTCCATTTTTTCAGTATACCTATGTAGACAAGTAGTCTATTTTGGTCGGTTAAGTTTCTCGACCAAAACATATCCAAATTGCTTGACTTTTGTCTTCTTAGAAAGATTTTGGCATCTACTTTCAGTGTCCCAAATATCTCACTCAGAAGTTTTATATTCTATGAGATATCTGTCAGAGAGTAAAGTCTAGTTTTACATTGTACTTATGTGTGTAGGTGGTCTATTTTGGTCAGTTGAGTTCCCTGATCAAATATCATCCGAATTACTTGTTTTTTAGATTGTTGGAAAGCTACTTGTGCCTAATTTCTGTGTACCAAATATCTTTCTCAAAGTATATATATTCAGAGAGTTATCAGTCCGAGAGTGAAGCTCAGTTCTTTAGCATACCTGTATGGACAGGTAGTTCATCTTTGTCAGTTGTGTTTCTTAATCAAAACTTGTCCAAATTAAGTTATTTATAGCTTGTTAGAAAGCTCTCTTTGTCTACTCTGATTGACTAAAGGCTCAAGTCCATTTGAGTTTTGTATTGAGAGCAGCAAGCTATCTAAGGTGCAGTTGTTTTTCCAAGTGCTGGACATACAAGGTTTCACTACACATTTCCGTTGCGCATAGGAGAACTCATTCTCCACAATTATGAGGGAAAATAATAATTTTCATGATTTTGAAAAAAATTAAAATTAAAAAATTGGAAAATTTAAAATTCAAAAGAAAGTGAAACCAAAAGAAAAACAAAAAATTTGCAATTGTCACTGAAAATCATAATCTGAGCACATAATTGTGATTTTCACCAATCAAAGGAAAGGTCAAAAAGTTGCAAGTATGTGTTTGGTCAAAGATATATGAAACTTGAAGAGAGAAAATAGAGTGGGAAATTCATCAAATCTCGGGGAAAAATCAACAAAGCCTAATTCTAGAAAAAGAAGAAAAAATAGCGTTAAACCTAGAAATCTACAAATTGATGAGATTGAGGTTTGGATTAGTGAAAAACCACACATACACACAAAGAAGAGAGGAAATATCAAGCACATTCAAGTGATAATCAGAAGGAAGAAAATACACCACTCTGCCAACCATATATGGAAGAACATACTTTGAAACTTTGAACTTTTAATCAAGGAGATTATAGGAATATCTTCAAGTATCTGTATAAAAATAGGTTTAGAGCTTATGTATACCAAGATGGACTGCATAAGGAACTCACTAGATAAAGGAACTTAGAAATTCCTTTAAATTTGATGCATGTGGCTGAGTTTAAAGATGGAAGATATGAGGATAGATAGGGTTGAGTGTATATTTTCACTAAAAATCTTGATGAAACCAATGACTTGGGCCAAAGTGCTTACAAAGCAACTTGGGAACAAAATTTGGAAAACTATGAAAATAAACACCAAGGGAATGAAGGCACCAAGTCATCTAATCATTTTCTAAGATAGGGAGAGGTAGTAGAAGAATTTCCAATAAGGAGAAGAAATGATTGGTATAATCAAGGAAGGAGAATCAGACCATCAGAGGTGGCAAAATCCATAAAAAAACTCAAGAAGGAGATGTTTTTAGATATTGAAATATTTTAGGAAGAATTCATAGGGGAATTCTTCAAAAGAGGGATCAAGCATAGCACAACTACATTGATCCATACTTGAAAAAAAAAGCCTGAAGAGAGTGTAAGAATTATTGCAAGAAGATTTAGAAAATATTTGGATAGATGCTTTGATGATGAAAAACCTTATTTGCCAAAACGAGTGTCTCTATTCATTGATTAATGCTCAATTGAGAATGATGATGTATTGTTAGAAGATGCCAAGATCTAGATTCTTGTATAAAGGAATTCATAGGCTCACAAGATAATACAGGATTTGACGTCACAGTATATGAATAAACACTTAGTGGACAAAGTAAAATTCCTTCCACATAAGAATTATCTCAAGATATAGTGAAAGCTTTAGAAGCCACTCTAAAACCAAACATTTCCCTAGCAGATCTATACTATGATCAATGTTTCCACGAGTTGGTGGCAAGCCATGGGGTAGTTCCTTAGGGAAAACATCTTGAAATTCTTCCAAAAGTTTCTTAAACTTAAGAATACTTCATGAGGAATATATGAAAAGATGTAAGAAACTTGTTTTGTATTATCTAAAGTGTTCAGATCGGTGCTAAGGACCTGAAATACTTGGGTCCTAGCTTCATTGTTTACAAGTTTTTGTATTTCTAAACTGGAAATCAAAGGAATAATTGGAATATTATGCTCACCTTGATTTTATACATGACTTTGTCACTCTTGAATTCTAAAGTATTCATATAATAACTTCTAGAAAATGAAGGTCCAAGACTCTAGAGCCACTCTCTCCCTAGAAGTAAATCTAACATTTCCATATTCATAATTTGAAAGTCTAATTTATCCTTAAAGTTCTTGATTTCATGTTCCAAATTAGAAATTATGGTTTCCCATATGTGTGTCTTGCCTTTGCATCATGGACACTACATACCTATGCGGTGAAGGGTTATGAGGAAGAGCTAACTTTTTCACAAGAGCATAATTGATAAAATTATGCATTTCCGTATCATCCACCATAATTCTGATAGTGTGACCTTCGACTGAGTAATGCAGCTTGAACAAATCATGTGGCCCAAATCCTTGAGGTTTCCACATGTTTTTGGAAACATAACAATAATGGGTACTATCATAGTCCATTATTTGTATTTGCCAAGCATTTGAATTTTCATCCAAGTTTAAGATTTGTATCAGATGAATCTATTTTTCCCTTTTCCTTTGTCAATCAAAGAGTCCATTCTTTCTCTTCGAATCTGACATTCCCTACTTCAATGTGTAGACTTTAAGAGATTAAAACATAAATTTTATTTTTGTGCTTTGTCAAAATCTTATGGAGAAAATAGGTTTCTAAAAACACAAGACTTTTTGGTTTTGTGTTCTATTGTTTTTTATCCTTTGCCTTTATGGTTAGCAGAAATTTTCTTGAAATTACCACTATCTTGTGGAATATCTAAACAAGAATCATCCACATAGATTCGTGTAGCCTTAATTGCTTAAAAAACTTTGGTGCATGATGTTTCACTTCATTTTGGATTTCGATATTTAGTCATCAAAGAAAACCACAAAGCTAGTGAAAATTATAAAAAATGTTCAGTTTAAGAATAATTTCTTGATACTTTGACATGTAAATAAAAAATGTTCTTTCCTTTTGTTGGAATCTATCCCAAGCCTCCCAATTTTGTTCCTCCTCATTCTCTGGGAGAAACTCTTTTTTTAAGAGATGAGAAAATTTAATCCAAGTTGAGGGTTTTTTGTGATTCTTTGGGAGACTCATCCACTATGTATAGGCTTTCAAGACTAAAGATAAAATTGCTTCTACCATCCTCACATGTTCGAGAGTATTCATGAGTTGGTTGACATCTTGCCACTTCTCCAAGGATGTAAGGACATCATCCTTGTTTCTTTCCCTATCTTCACTTGAGAAGTAAGGGAGTTGGATATATTTTCCCAAGGAAAGATCTAAGGGACAACTTATGCCTTTTAATTTTCCTGATTGATTGGTAAATAAAGGAGTGGTAGGAGTCATCAAACTAAGATGACTCATAGTACTAGTCAAGGGGAATATGTCTATTTGGGAAATGGGAAAATCCTTTTCTACCAAGACAAACATTGGCATGGTCACTATCATATTGATGTTAATGCCTATAGTAGTCCCACTTATATCTTCGGGCCCCTTGGGCCGCCCCAAAATGGCCCTAAGTTGATATTGAACTTTCTCAAAAGGATTGATGAAGTTTTGCGACCTCTGACTAGACATTGGGCAAATGTCCAAATCCCTACTCTAGTTTTAACCTTCTAGATTCTAACCCTTCCCCTCAGTAGAAGTAGTTTTGATTGGGTCACCTTCCAATGCAGTATTCTCAATTGTTGTAACTACACCCTTAGTTCCTATGTACAATGCATCATGCACATGACTTGAAAATGAAATGTTTCTTGGTGATGCACGTGCAACTATTGGTGAACTAAGCATGAATTACATAATGGATGACTGAGGCACTGAAACAAACATGTATGCACTAGTACTATCCATTGACATAACATGGCTTGTAGACCCTTCATTGCAAAAAATTATACTTAACCTTTGGAATTCTTAGCATTAAGGGTGCATGCAAAAACCAAAAGGAAATGCACAAAATTCACCATATATACTTCCCTGATGTAACTTGCTTTGGTGTAGACTCGATTCTAGCTCAAGTTACAAGAATTTTGACATGCCAATCACCAAGAACCACCCTTCACTTGTTTAAAGAGCTCTAAGAGTCCTTGAAGTCTAATACTCCACCACTTTGGAGACAAAAGAATCTTCTTCTTGCTCACTTGAAAACTCAAAAGTTTACCCTTTGGACAGTTGGAGAAATTGAAGAACTCCACTTTGGAGGATTTGGTTGAATAAAGAGACTACCCTTCCTCCTTGGAGATAGAGGAAAGAGAGTCTCTTGAAGCTGAGGGAAAAAGAACGGTTCAAAGTGAAGAAATAAGGATGAGATTTGTGATCAATGGAGGATGCTAAGTTGACTTCAACTTCCTTCTATATATGATTGAAGAGGCTCGATGTTCGTTCCCTCTTTCTCTCTTGTTAGAGCAAAGAGCAAAAGGGTAATTCTAACTCTTGGGTTCATACAATGTGCATAAATTGAAGCATTCAGTATCCAATTAGATAAGTGGAGAGGGAAATTTCATGCATGGTCTGAGAGGGATCAATAGGATCTTGAGAAATCCCGCATAGGGGTGCAATAACTTGAAGAGCCACCTATATAAAGCATACCTTCACTCAGATTCTTTCAACAAGCAAAAGATAAAAGTTCTTCTTCCACTATTTAGGCAGCTCGAAAGGCTACTAGCAACCATCGAGTAGCTCACCTTCACACTAGGGGTTCGGTTCACATGGATATATGGCCGACTTAGGTTGCCGATCATAAAGTTTTTTGTTGAATTAAATGCCTTCTTTGCTACACCTCCTACATGCGGATAGTAGTTGCTACACACAGAGCAATGAACAAAATCTGAGTTAGCTTTTTCCTCAGCTACACACAAGTATAGGCAAAGAAATTCAAAGCTTCTCCTTCTACTAGAATGACCACAATATTTCTCCAAGAGCATGATTCTCACACCAAGATCTCCATGAAAGCTCTGATACCAATGCAACAAAGTCTCCACTAATGCTAGCTAACAAATGAATATCTGTTCTTCTCTTGAAGAAGCCTTGTGTTGTATATTATTGAACAATGCATTGTTAAAGTGTTATATTATTAATGTATTAATGTGTGTCTGATGTTTCTGATATAGCAGCTGAAGGTTCCTGAGGAGCGTGCAAGGCGTGAAAGGGCAGATATCAATAATCCGAATAATTATTATTTAGCTTGTAAATAAACCTGCGTAGAAGGTTCTATTGTTAGAAAAGTAATGGTTAGAATAAGGGTCGTTGTAGACCACAGTTGCTGTTATTCAAAGCAATGGTTTTCTGTAAAAGTTACCAACTTTTAGTTTCACGCTTGATGTTCGAAGCCGCTCTCATGTACCCACTCTTTTCGACGTAATCAAAAAGTCCTATAAATACATGCACTCTGTGAATTGTCAAAACAGAGTGCATGGGGGGGAGATTGCACCCAATCTTGCGTTCGGTCGTCTCTTGTTGCGTCTATTCTCTGTGTGTTTTTTGTTTGCATAACCTCTGTATGCGCGTGAGCAAGATCCTAACAACAATGGTATCAGAGCTCTACACGCGTCAATACAGAGGGTTCTGTTCTCTGTTGCAATTCCGATTCCGATTCCGATTCCGTCTTCGTCTTCGGTTTCTGTTTCTGTTCCAGTTCCAGAACCAGAAACTACGTTTTCACCTACGTTTTCTCCTACGTTTACTCCTTTGGCTTACTCCAAGGCATCAACTAAGGCAAAGAACTTAGGCAATACATTGGCAACATTGGCACCCAAGGCTCCCTTGGCGATCGTTGGCAGCCATTGGCTACACGCGAGGCAATTTTAATTTTGAGTGGCAATAGAGTGGTTTAGATTCCCTAAGGCAGGAGGATTTGAACCCACAAACTCCTACTTTCAAGGGAAGTATTTTTTACCACTATACTCTTTCTTGGAGTTGTTACTCAAGTTCTCTCTCCTTAAATTTAACATAACTTTCAGTTTTTACTTTTGAAGGCGGCACGGTGCGATGCGACGCGGCGCGTCTCAGGGTACATCTTTTTAGGGTACACTTCTCAGGGTACACTTCTGAGGGTACACTTCTCAGGGTACACCAGGGTACATCCTGACAGGGTACATCCTGTTAGGGTACATCAGGGTACATCCAGATAGGGTACTTTTCTGCTAGGGTACATTTCCTGAGGGTACATCTCGAGAGGAAAGCACTAGCTTAAGGGTCCAAGAGCACCATGGAGGATTATAGTAATTCACCTCTACCTGAGGCAACAGCTGAACAACAACTAGAGCTTTTGCGGCATGAGCTTCGAGGAGCTCAAAATGAGATCCGAAAACGTGAGAAAGTCCTCCAACAGATACAAACTGAGGCGGACAACCTTACGACGGTAGTTGGTCTGGAGGTGGGAATCCAAGCTAAGCTTCACACCCTACGACCACTTTATGTTAAACCTACATTTCCTATGAAGCGTACTTTTAATGCCTCATCTTACCCTAGTTCTCCTCGTCCTCCACAATCTAGTTACTCAACTCCACCTATTGCTTCATCTCTCCAACCAACCAAACCACCTACCCTTCAAGCTTTAGCGGTGGATGCCCAATAGAAGCGACCATGAATCACCTGCTGGAATTGTGGTAAACCTGGACATACAAAAATAAGGTGCAGATTGCGACCTCTTCACATGAAACCAACTACAGCTCAATTGCATAACATGGAGGTCCATAATGAAGAAATTCCTCCTGTTTGGACAGAGGAATCATTGGAGAAGGACTTAAGTACCTTGGGTAACGATATCTCTCTTCACTCTCTACTTTGCATGCAGGGTACAATAAATAACAAACTAGTTAAAATTCTACATGAGGATGGTAGTTCACATGACTTCATTTCACATTTATTAGTACAGGAACTTAAATTACAAACGTTTTCGTCCTTATATAAAGTGAAAGCTGCATTTCAAGGTAGTCGTTATAATGTAACACGAGAAGTGCAAGATGTTATGATTAACATAGGCCCATATGTTGATTCACGAACATTTTTAATTGCACCTTTGCAAACTTATGATGTTATACTAGGTATGCCTTTTCGTCACCATTATAACCCACGTATTGATTACCATACGCATACCTTTAACTTTGAATTCAAAGGTCAAATCATTACTTTGTCTGCACATCATGCTTTCCAGCCGTTTCCATTGATTAGTCACACTCAAGTAAAGCGTGCATTTAGGAAAGGATTCAACTCATGCATTGCTTTTGTCAATGTCATCAATGATTATATTCATACACTTCCTGATGCATATAAAACTTTCATGAGTACTTACAAGGATTCTTTTATGTCTGAGTATCCCTCTGAACTACCACCATCTCAAGGGTCCTTTGACCATAGCATAGATTTAGTCCCTGGCACCTTATAGACATGGCCCACTACATCAAAAGGAAATAGAAAACCAAGTAAAAGACCTACTACAAAAAGGACTTATAAGGCCTAGTTCTTCCCCATTTGGAGCACCAGTTCTCTTAGTAGAGAAGAAGAATAAAACTTATCGAATGTGCATTGATTATAGAGCCCTTAACAAGATTACCATCAAGAATAGATACCCTATTCCTTGAATAGATGATCTCTTAGATAAGTTACGAGGAGCTCATGTCTTTAGTACAATTGATCTTAAATCGGGTTACCATCATATTCGTATGACACAAAGTGATATTTTTAAAGACTGCATTTAGAACTCAACCTGTCCATTATGAATTTATGGTAATGCCCTTTGGACTTACTAATGCCCCTGCGATATTTGCACGAATGATGAACAATATTTTTCTTGATTACCAAGCTTTTGTTCTTGTATTCTTTGATGATATACTTGTTTACAGTAAGAATGATAGTGAACATGAAAAGCATCTTGAAACATTTTTTCATTTGTTACGAGAGAATACACTCTATGCTAATCCTGAAAAGAGTTATTTCTTTCAGCGTAAGCTAGAATATTTAGGACATATTATTTCAAGTGAAGGTGTGCATGTGGATCCGAAAAAGATTAGAGTTATAGTAGAATGGCCTACACCACAATCAATCAATAATGTTCGTTCTTTTCTTGGATTGGCTAGTTTCTATAGGAAGTTTGTTCGAAATTTTTCTTATTTAGCATTGCCTCTTACCTTGTTGTTGAAAAAGAAAATAAAATTTGCATGGGGACTTACCCAACAATAGTCTTTTGAACAACTTAAACTAGCACTTTCACATGCACCTGTTTTACAGTTACCTGATTTTTCACAACCCTTTCATGTCGTTACTGATGCTAGTGGTTCAGGAATAGGTGCTGTTTTAATGCAAAATGACCATCCTATCACATTTGAGAGTAGAAAGCTTAGGCCCTCAGAACAAAATTATAGTACGCATGATAAAGAATTGTTAGTAGTTGTGCATGCTTTGCAAATTTGGAAACACTATCTTATGGGCTTTGAGGTCTTAATCAAAACCGATCAACAGGCAATTAAGCATTTATTAAATCAACCCTTAATTTCAGATAGGCATCTTAAATGGGCATCATTCATTCAAAATTTCCAACCCATGATACAATATCAGCCTGGTAAAGCTAATGTTGTAGCGGATGCTCTTAGCCGTTTTCCTTCGCATTCTGTTGTTTTGAATGATATTTCTGCCATCCAAATTCATTCTTTTCAAGACATGGTTTCCATTTCTGCATCTGATTTGTATTTTTCACGTGCATGGCATGACTTCAACAATGGTGCATCTTTATCTGATGAACATTATACATTTCCTAATGGTTTTCTTTATTTTCAACATAGATTGTGCATAACCCAAGTTTTTTTAAAGATTTTGTCATTAAAGAAATGCATGAACCATCTTACATGGGTCATAGAGGCATACAGAGCACCATTTTTGCTTGCAAAGATTTCTTCTTTTGGCCACACATGGAAAAAGATATTTGTTAGTCGGCCGCCGGATTGGAAGTTGTAAAACTGAATCTTTTGTTCGCACGCTCGAAAAGTTGTTACACTGACAGTTGGAATCTTTTATATAAAGCAATGAAAAGAGATGCTCTTTGAAGATTCGTGGAACACCAGACTGTCCGTCTGGGTGATTGTCTGAGCATTGCTGTAGCGTTGTTTGTCTAATTTCTGAGTACTCTGAGTATACTGTGCATATCCGTGTTTGTTGTCTATCGATCTCTGTTGCGATTATGAGTTTCATTTACATACGGTAGATCGTTGTACTGTTGTCTGAGTAAGTTGTTTGCAAGTCTCTATTGGGATTGTTGTGTTAGTTCGCGTATCGTGTTGTTATTCTTTCTTGAAATGGTCTGCCAGTGTTTGGTGGAGTCTGTGTAGCTATGGTAGCTTTTCTGGTATTCGGGTTTGTATTGTGTTGTCTTCAGTATTGAGGTCTATGTTCGTACGACAAAGATTAAGCTACAATAAGAGCCGTCCTAAGTTGTGTACTGAATCTTCAAGCACTGTGTGTCTGTAACTGTTGAGTCTTTCTGTGTCTTCGGTTGAGTTTGACTATGAGCACTGTTCGGTGAAGGTTGGACTACTGCTATTGTTCCTAATGTTACTACAATGTGTATTCGGAAAAGGGTCCGAGGTAACGCGGTATCATGATACTAATCGTCTGGTACAGTGTGTTCGGCAAACCTTGGAAGAATTAGAATAACGAACCGTAAAGATTGAGAAGGTATACCAACTCATGATAGAAGTCTTGAATATTAGTATATTGTGGTGTGAAGTCATTTTGGGAAACAAGCATAGGGCCTCTGTTTTTACAGACCCCTTCCACTCCCAAGAACCCAACAACATTTAAACGCACTTCTGACAGTTAGAACACAGCGTTTAACACTGGCGCCGTCTGTGGGAAGGTGGCAACATATCAGATTGTTGCAAATTAGTTATGGAAACGTGACTGTAAATTGTAAATCAACAGTAATAGTACGCGATTAGTACTAAAAGATGATACATGCCGGTTACTCGATCCGATGAAACGTATCCAAAGAACCGCCAGCCTGGGGTATCTAATTTGCTAAGGACGCCTCCAGGAGGTAAAAGCGCAGATAGGTCTAACCCAGTTGTCAAGAAAGTAAAGAACGTTAGTAAGGATTCCGGTCATGTTCCGGTGGAACGAACTAAATCTCTGGCAGATTCTGGTGCGATTTCGTCACAATCTGTCAAAGATATAGTAACTCCAGAATCTAACAGGACGCAGTATGAAGTTGATTTAACATCATTGAGTAAAGATTCGAACTTGTTTACGAATAGAAACGTCTTAGTCAAAGAAATCAGCAAGGGAGAAAAAGCACCCTGTATTGGTGAAAAATCGACACATTCCGGTGATATTTCGGTACCAGTTGCTAAAAGATCACAGTTTTTTACCATTTTTTGGTGAATCATCAGTCCAGTCACTGCTTTGGGGAGTAATCTTTCCTACATTTGTCGAAGATATAGTAACTCCAGAATCTAACAAGACGCAGTATGAAGTTAATTTAACATCATTGAGTAAAGATTCGAACTTGTTTACGAATAGAAACTTCTTAGTCAAAGAAATCAGCAAGGGAGAAAAAGCACCCTGTATTGGTGAAAAATCGACACATTCCGGTGATATTTCGGTACCAGTTGCTGAAAGATCGCAGTTTTTTGGCGGCGGTTTACCATTTTTTGGTGAATCATCAGTCTAGTCACCGCTATTGGGAGTAAGCTTTCCTACATTTGACATCAAGAAGGAAGGTAGCTTATTCGAAACCGAGATTCGAAACATACTGACAAGCTTATCGACCCGGAAAGTGCACAGGCTGACGATACAGATTCCGACGATTCAGATATTCAGCCTCGGGGTACAGAAGATAGTCACAATACAACCATCAGTGCCATGAACGGGCAACAACAACAACAACAGCAACAACAACAACCATGCCCACCAAGGCCGACTCCAACCGGAGTAACGTACACTAAATTCGGTGGATTTCCAAGAGATGACCCAGATGCTCATGTACGCACATTTGAGATAAGTTACGCAGTGCTCAACCATCCACCCGATCCGACGTATAAGGCTATTGTCTTCCAGTCTACATTGGTTAATGAAGCAGCCAGATGGCTTACAGAATATGATATTAACGATTTTGGCACCTATGAAGCAGTAAGGGATGCATTTTTGCAAAGATTCAGGCTAAAGAAGAATCCATCGAAATTTCCAATTACCTGCAAAACAATAGACAGAAGATAAATCAAACAATGCAGGAATATGCCACTCTATTCAGAACCCATTTGAGGCAATTACCACCAGCACATGCCAACCTACTGGATGACGTTATCACTCAATGGTTTATCAATGGATTGACTCTGCAACTTAAACAGATTATGATCATACACTGTGTAGGAGCTATGATGCTAGATGCAGTGATTGCAATGGCTTTACAGCTGGAAAACAAGGTTGGAGGATTTACAGAAGACTTGGAATGGTTAAAGGCAAATAAAAATATTGCAGAAGACCCGACCAGACAAATGTTCTGCACCACATGCAAGAATTCAGGGCACACTAGTGCCACTTATGCACTTAATTAGTTGTTTTGCGCTATCTACAACACGACCAGACATACTACCAAAAACTGTGCATACAACGCCAAAGTGCAGGGAACCGCTGCTGTCAATGCTATTATATAGGAACCAGGACAGCCAGCCAATCATTATGTACCTCCGCAAATGAGAAACAACCAGCAACAAGGCTATCGAAATTACAGAGGACAGAGAAATAATAACTACAATGCAAATCGCTGGCAGGCCGGACCAGCACAGGAAAATCCCAATTTGCCACCACTGCGCTGCCATTTTTGTGGTGAATTTGGTCACATTAGAAGATTTTGTAAGGATGCAGCTGAGTATGATCAGAGGAAGAAAGAACGACAAAACCCAATGACTAATATGGTACAAATCACACCCGTAGAAACGCAAGCTACAGTAATTCAGACCTGTTCTGGTAAGCAACTGCAACCAGCGGCAGAAGTATTTGAACCAGGCATACGTGAACAACAAAGGATGTATGATAAGGCCAGTCAATGGACCACCGCCGAACCTCTAGTGTTTCTAGATCCTATTTCGGTGACCCAGGCTCCGCTAACCAAGGAAGGAACACAAAAACAAGATTCTAATTCAGTAGCAGGCACATCATCTTCTTCAGCTGGCGCATCATCTTCAGAATCCGTGGAAAGCACAATTCAATCACATAAGGCCTGGGAGATTTTATCTAAAGCGTCCATTACTCTTCCTCTTGGCCAATTACTTGCACTAGTACCACGAGTTCGACAACAATTCCAACAACAGTTCAATCCTGTACCTTCTTACATTCCAGCAACAGCGGCAGTGCAACCGAAACCTGATTCTACGGTCGATCATTCGGTTCCTTTAATTACGGTATGGTATAAAAATCATAAAATTACACAGGTACTAATTGATGGAGGATCTGGTGTCAACATTGCTACTGCTGCACTGTGTAAGAAGTTAGGATGGACTGAAATCGAACCAGTTCAGTTCTTTGTCAGAATGGCTGACCAGTCAAGAGTCCATCCAGTAGGACTTGTACGGAATGCGCCAATAACTTTGCAGGGTACCACATTTAAGATGACCTTTGTCGTCCTAGAATTACCGGAATCCACCCTTGATTATAATCTTCTTTTTGGCCATCCTTGGCTGAAGCAAGCTAAGGTCATACAAGATTGGTCTGCATAGGAACTCACTTTCAAAGACAATAATCGTAAATATATTGTAAAACTAGATGCTATACAGCCTTGCGAATTGCATGCTACACCGTTTTTTGCAGAACCAGTTCATATGTTAGATGGGTTGTTAGATGATGAAGAAGAAGAGTTTTTAAAGAACACATTAACTTAATCTCCCTAGGAATTGTTGATCTACAATCTGTTGTAGATAATTGGAATCCCACAATTTGTACGGTGATGCCTATAACAGAAGAAGATAAGAAGGAAGATACTGCTGCTATAGATGACGCTCAACTGCAACAACTTTTTAAGCCAGCTGACGATACAGAGAAGCCCCGACAATTTTATGTTCCAGAGGATTAGTTGATCACTTATAATTTAGGAGATGAAGACCATCCACGTCCTGTCAAGATAAAAGAAAACTTACCGGAAACATTTCAAGCAGACCTAATCCAGCTACTCCGAGAGTTCTCTAACGTCTTTGCATGGGATTACAAAGATATGAAGGGTTTGGACCCGCGCATTTATCAACACAGGGTCATGCTGAAGCCGGAAGCAAAACCAATCAGACAACCAAGCTACCGGATGAATCCGAACTATGCATCACAGGTAAAGGCAGAACTTGATAGGCTACTCAAAGTCGGATTCATTGTACCAGTAGAGCATGTTCAATGGATCTCACCAATTGTTATTGTGCCTAAAAAGAATAAGCAGCTACGAATATGTGTAGATTACCGGAAACTGAACGCAGCTACGGTGCCTGATCCATTTCCGCTACCTTTTCTTGACACAATGCTTGATAGAGTAGCAGGACATGAAATGTATTCATTCCTAGATGGATACAGTGGGTATAATCAAGTTAGAATGGCTGAACAGGATATACCAAAGACCGCTTTCATCACCAATTGGGGTGTTTTTGCTTGTACCGTAATGTGGTTTGGATTAAGAAATGCCCCAAGTACTTTTCAGAGGTGTATGCAGGAAATATTCTCCCCTTACCTTACCTCGTTTATGCAAGTTTATCTAGATGATTTTTCGTTATTTGGCAAGATAGTAGCACACTTGTTCCATTTACGGTGTTGCTTTGAAAAATGCAGAGAATACAGACTCTATTTGAACCCAAACAAATCTGTGTTTGCGGTTTCATGTGGAAGGCTACTTGGCCACATTGTATCTGCACAAGGTATACAAGTGGATCCAGATAAAATTACAGCTGTGTTAGAAGCACCTGTGCCCACTACACCTAAGGAAGTGATGCGCTTCATGGGCCAAGTAAGATGGCATGGTCAGCACTTACGGTGGCTTGCTCATTCGGCAATACCACTGAACAAATTAATCACCAAGACTCCTCGACAATTTGAGTGGACTCAGGAATGTTAGATAGCATTTGATTGTTTAAAGTGTTTATTAACACAAGTTCCCATCTTACAGCCTCCTGACTGGGATCACCCCTTTCATGTATTTGTTGATGCCTCAGATATAGCAATTGGAAGCGTATTAATGCAACAAACGAATAAGTGGTTCAGACCAGTATACTATGCAAGTCGAAGGCTTGCCCCTACGGAAAAGAATTACTATGTAACTGAAAGGGAATGTCTAGGTTTAGTATACTCTGTCAAGAAGTTCAGGCATTATTTATTTGGCCGCAAATTTACTTTTCATGTAGATCATGCTGCACTTGTCTATCTGGTTCGGCAACAGCACTTAGGTGGCCGATTAGCACGATGGGTTCTGCTTTTACAAGAATTTGATTACGAAGTTATTCATCACCCTGGCAGTTCACATGCCTTAGCAGATTTCCTTTCTCGCTTAGATTTCGGTGAAGCTCCGGTCGGTGTAGATGATACAACATCGGCAATTTATGTTTCTGAACCGACTAATGATGAAATTGCAGACCCACTTATGCCATCTACATATTATGATCAGATATTGACCTTTCTTACTGATGGATGCCTCCCTTCTCAGACTTCTACAGCAATATGCAGGAAAATTGCAGTTTTCAGTCGCCGATTTTGGTTGATTGCTGCGGAATTATACTATATGAATCACACTGGAGTTTTACTTCATTGTATTCCACCACAGGAAGTTAACTCAGTCATTACTTTGGCTCACTCAATTCCTTCCGGTGGCCATTTTGCAACAGATTTAATGCACCGAAAAATTCTGCAAAGCGGACTTTGGTGGCCTACTATATACAAGGATGTATCACAGTTTGTCAAACAATGTGATAGTTGTCAGAGATCTGGACAACCCCTGCAACGTCATCTTTTCCCTCTACAACCTGTCTTGCCATTAGAGCCTTTTCAGAAGTGGGGTCTAGACTTTATCGGACCTATTACACTGCCAACAATACTCAACAATAATCGTTATATTCTAACCTGTATAGACTATGCAACCAGATGGGCAGAAGCATGGGCTTTAAAATCTGCCACAGCTGTTTCGGTGGCAAATTGCCTAATGAAAGATATCTTTCCGTGCTTTGGATTACCTTTGGAGCTTGTTACAGATCAGGGCACTCATTTTGTTAACAATCTAATGAAAGTACTCACACATTCTTTTCAGATCACACATAAATTCAGTTCACCATATTATCCTCGTGCAAATGGTTTGGCTGAGAGTACAAACAAGACCCTGCTGAATATGCTTCGAAAACTCATTTTGGAAGCACTGGAAAGATGGGACCAACTGTTACCTACAGTCCTGTGGGCATACCGAACTACCTATAAGGTAGCAACAGGTCTAACACCCTTCAAACTAGCTTATGGATTGGAAGCCATAGCACCCATGGAAATTATTGTGCCAAGCTTACGTGTGGCTCTCACTCAGAAATTAATACCAGAAGATTCTTTATCATTTCGGCTAGATACACTCAGAGAACTGGATGAGCACCGATGGCAAAGTTTTCTAACTATGCAGGAAGTATAGCTAAGACAAGCTCGAACACATGATCGCTATCTAAAGACCCCAGTTTTTACGGTGGGACAACTTGTACTATTTTACAATGCAAAATCAAATCGCTCTACTGGCAAATTCAAGTTACAATGGTTTGGCCCCTACCAGATTTTTGAACAAGTGGGCCCAGCAACTTTTCGGTTGACTACTTTGACCGGAATTCCTCTTCCGAAAGTCATCAACGGTTCGAAGTTGCGGTCGTATCAACAAACATCTAACCCGCAATGAAACGTTTCGTGGTTGGCCGCGTCTTTTGGCGTTCTCTTTTCTTTCCTTTTCTCTTCTTTTCTTTTCTTTTATTTTTTGCGTGCTTAATAAAATAAGTCTGTAAATATCCACGTTTTGATACCTAATTATGTCAACAGCCGCCCTGCCCTTTCCAACTACTCATGCATGCACACTGAAGTTAAGAAGTTATCATCTCAACGACGAACGATTATTAGTAATTTTGATTGCTCCCCACTGCCGAACATCTACTTAAACTTCTACCGTTTCGCCAAAAATCACTATTGTGCTTGCGTGATTTGTGTGACTGTGTATACCCTGTGCGTTTGCGTTTTGTGCTTGCTGTCATCATTTGCGCCATGGAAGCTCTGGCAAACTATGCCGCTTTCCGTGACGGACTCCCTGTCGAGGTAGGAGAGTTTCTGCGCACCCGTGGGTTATCCAATTTGCTGAACTGCCGTGGCATTCAGTGGAATCCCACCCGTTTTTTGCTCAGATCATCGCCGCTATCGCTAAAACACCTGCCAACGAGCAAAGTTGGGCTATCACATCCCTACCCTCCCGAACCGTAATCACCTTCCAAACTTTCGCTGAGTCGTTTCGACTCCCTTTGCAAGGTCGAGAGAATGGCCCGAATCTGCCATTAGCCACCATGAATCAGTTATTCCCTAGGCATTCATCCAACGAATACGCGATCCTATGTCGACCGGAACCTGAGAGATCCACCCTTCAATTCTTAGTAGCTATCCTGAACCTACAGAAACGTACTTATGGAATATCGCGTCCATTCTACTCCGCCATTGATTTAGCTGCTAGAGAACCAATAAATTTTGCATCCTACTTCTTCCACCGCATTCACAAGGAATGCGTTTCAATAATTAAACAGGTAAACAAAGGAGGAATGCCAAGGTCCAGATTGCCGCACATTATTTCTTTCCTTTTTCCGGCCATTCTTGCAGCACAACCACCACCTAGAGGCCCGCTCCTGCACCATGAAGATTCTGTGCAATTATTGGAGGACGATGAAGAAGACGAAGAAGAACTCAATCAACTCTTCCGCCAGAAAAGAATTAGAATCAGTTCCTCTGAAAGTGAAGCCCAGGGGTCAGCCGAAAAAAACAAAGAAGATGACAAGGATGAAGAAAAACAGGATGAAGAAACCTTCCATGACACCGCAACGTCTATGCAGCACGAATCATCAGCACAATCTTCATCAAAAGGACAACAAGAACAGGAGGATCACACCGAATCCAACACAAACTCATCACAAGAGACATCACAGCAACAATCAGAGCAGGAAAACCAAAGAAATGAAGAACAGATCGTTAAAGAAGTTTTTGACGAACTTCTGAAAGCAGTTGAGTCCATAGCTGAATTCCAACATAAAGTAGATCTACTGGAGGCCGACATTAGCCCCCTACAGGAAGAATTACTAGTAGCCAAAGCCGAAAACCAATCTCTACAAGAACAACTGAAGGAATTACAGGCCAGAATTGCCGAACAGGAAATGGTTACCAGACAGAGAGATGCGGCGGTGGCTGAGCTCACAAAGAAAGAAGAATCATTACAGAATGCAAATGCCAAAATCAGTAAAATGAAGCAAGAGTTACAGGACAAAGAAGATGCAAGAATCGCATTAGGAAATCTGCTCGAAGAAACCAGAGTTCAACTAGACGAAGTGGTACAAAAAGGCCAAGAACAGTACAATCTGGCGATGAAAACAACCGAAGAACTCCAGAAATGTAAGATAGAATTCGACGAGGTAAACAACATTCTACGGTGAAAACTGACATTAGAAGCACAATTACAAAAAGTAATAACAGATCTCCGAAGAGAAAGGGATGCATATTCCAGAACCATACAGTTTCAAAATCAAGAGATCAAAAGAAGGGAGAATCAGCTAGACGAACAGAAAGAAAGAGTAAGCAAGATGGAGAAACAAGTGGCAGAAATGAAAGTTTCCAGAGATGCGGCCCTATCGAACGACTTCTACCTACAAGAAGCCTTTCTGCAGACGCAAGCAGAAATTTTGCTGACCGAAGCTATAGCTTTAAGTTCTGTAAGAGTAGATGCACAACTAGTAGAATCGGATACTCTCAAATAGCTGTTAGAAACTTTAAAGAAGAAAATTGCCCGAACCTTTAGATTAGCCAGAAACATGTATTTAGATGGAGTTATAGAAGAACAGTAATTTTGTAAAACCTGCGGGTTCGAGTCCACCGTGCATGCCAGAGTGTTAGTCGGCTGCCGGATTGGAAGTTGTAAAACTGAATCTTTTGTTTGCACGCGCGAAAAGTTGTTACACTGACAATTGTAATCTTTTATATAAAGCAATGAAAAGAGATGCTCAGTGACGATTCGTGGAATCACCAGACTGTCCATCTGGGTGATTGTCTGAGCGTTGCTGTAGCATTGTTTGTCTAATTTCTGAGTACTCTGAGTATACTGTGCATATCCGTGTTTGTTGTCTATCGATCTCTGTTGCGATTATGAGTTTCATTTACATATGGTAGATCGTTGTACTGTTGTTTGAGTAAGTCATTTGCGAGTCTCTATTGGGATTTTTTGTGTTAGTTCGCGTATCGTGTTGTTATTCTTTCTTGAAATGGTCTGCCAGTGTTTGGTGAAGTCTGTGTGGCTATGGTAGCTTTTCTAGTATTCGGGTTTGTATTGTGTTGTCTTCAGTATTGAGTTCTATGTTCGTACGACAAAGATTAAGCTACGGTAAGAGCCGTCCTAAGTTGCGTACTGAATCTTCAAGCACTGTGTGTCTGTAACTATTGAGTCTTTCTGTGTCTTCGGTTGAGTTTGACTATGAGCACCGTTCGGTGAAGGTTGGACTACTGCTATTGTTCCTAATGTTACTACAATGTGTAGGGTCCGAGGTAACTCGGTATCATGATACTAATCGTCTGGTATAGTGTGTTCGGCAAACCTTGGAAGAATTAGAATAACGAACCGTAAAGATTGAGAAGGTATACCAATTCATGATAGAAGTCTTGAATATTAGTATATTGTGGTGTGAAGTCATTTTGGGAAACAAGCATAGGGCCTCTGTTTTTACAGACCCCTTCCACTCCCAAGAATCCAACAACGTTTAAACGCACTTCTGACAGTTAGAACACAGCGTTTAACATATTGCACCTTATGTTTCTCAATGCATTGTATGTCAGCGTGTCAAACATCATCATGGTAAACCATTTGGATTATTAATGCCACTTTCCATTCCAAATGAACCATGGGAACAAATTTCCCTGGATTTTATCACAGGTTTTCCCATCATTTCATCACATAAGGATATGATTTGGACAATAGTTGATAGGTTTAGTAAATATGCATATTTCATTCCATGTAGAAAAACTTTGCCTGCACCTCAAGCTGCAAAATTATTCATTAAATGCATTTTCCCACATCATGGATTTCCTAAAGTAATGTTATCTGATCGTGATGTTAGATTTTGTAATCATTTTTGGGTTGCCTTATTTCAACATTTTGGTTCTAAAATAGATTTTAGTTCTGCATTTCATCCTGACAGTAATGGACAAAGTGAGGCTACCAACAGTACTATTCTTGATTTATTGCGTTGTTATTCATTAGATAATCCTACTAACTGGGATGAAAAGTTGCCATTGCTTATCGTACACAAACACATTAATGTACCAGCTCCATGAACATTTCCATGCATGTGATTTTACATGGCACATGCCTATTCTTTTTATTCAGTGATGAAACATGTGACTGGCCTTCCATGTTTATTATTTTATCAACTGAGGTCAGTTGCTTTTTCAACTGAGGGGCATGTTATAACTTATGGAATATGTTGAACAATGCATTGTTGGATTGTAACATGGAATATGTTGGCCAATGCATTGTTGGATAGTAACATGGAATATGTTGGCCAATGCATTGTTGGATTGTAACATTGAATATGTTGGCTAATGCATTGTTGGATTGTAACATGGAATATGTTGGCCAATGCATTGTTGGATAGTAACATGGAATATGTTGGCCAATGCATTGTTGGATTGTAACATGGAATATGTTGGCCAATGCATTGTTGGATTGTAACATGGAATATGTTGGCCAATGCATTGTTGGATTGTAACAGTAACATGGAATATGTTGAACAATGCATTGTTATTGTTGGAATGTAACATGGAATATGTTGAACAATGCATTGTAATTGTTAGAGTGTTAAATTATTTTATCAACTGAGGTCAGTTGCTTGTCAACTGCGAGGCATGTTGTATATTATTGAACAATGCATTGTTAAAGTGTTATATTATTAATGTATTAATGTGTATCTGATGTTTTTGATATAGCAGCTGAAGGTTCCTGAGGAGCGTGCAAGGCGTGAAAGGGCGGATATCACTAATCCGAATAATTATTATTTATCTTGTAAATAAACTTGCATAGAAGGTTCTATTGTTAGAAAAGTAATGGTTAGAATAAGGGTCGTTGTAGACCGCAGCTGCTGTTATTCAAAGCAATGGCTTTCTGTAAAAGTTACCAACTTTTAGTTTCACGCTTGCTTTTCGAAGCCGCTCTCATGTAACCACTCTTTTCGACGTAATCAAAAAGTCCTATAAATACATGCACTCTGTGGATTGTCAAAACAGAGTGCATGGGGGGGAGATTGCACCCAATCTTGCGTTCGGTCTCATATCTTGTTGCATCTATTCTATGTGTGTTTTCTGTTTGCATAACCTCTGTATGCGCGTGAGCAAGATCTTGACAACACCTTGTATATATAGCTATTCATGTCTCAATCTATTTGATTCTAAGCCACACTTTAAAACAACAACTTTACTTGAAAAACACTCTTTAGAAATGTAGCCTTAGTTGAGAACCATTATTTTCTCAATCAATCCACACTATACTTTTTTGGATTTATTCTCCACGACCCTTTATCTAGAAAGCTTCTAGCTTGAAAGAATGGTCC
>CM035444.1:8508805-8586305 GCA_020310875.1 Ceratopteris richardii
TTCCTTGGCACCAATGGGTCCTTTGGTGACCATTTTCTATGCACGAACATCTTTAAATTAAGGAGTAGAAATAAAGAGCCTTTTATCTACCAAGGAGAGGGATTTAAATCCACAACCTCGAATTCACAAGTCAAGTGGTTTACCACTACACTATCCACTTGTGTTGTCTTTCTACTCCTTTTTAGTTATATAACATAACTTGCATCTCTCTTAAATTTTCGATTGCCAAGAACTATCATTCCCTTTTCCATTTGAATTCAAGAATTCTCAAAATTGTTTTCACATCTCTAGGAAGGGGGTTTCTTTCTCTACATATCCATGGACCATATAAATAACATGGAGGACTCTAGTGAATCATGTCTACCTGAGGTACCACTCAAATAGTAGTTGGAGTTTCCCTGGCACAAACTTCAAGACGCCCAAATGAGATCCAACAACGCGATGAAATTCTTCAAAAGATGCATTTTGAAGAGGAAAACCTTGCAAGGGTGGTGAAGGCTATTATTTCTGCTCAAGCTAATGGCACACATTCCAAGGTTGGCCCCAAGAACTTCCAATTTTTATGGTTTGATGGACGAAAAGGATGGCCCACTTGTTTTATCATGGTTTTCATAGTTTGATGACTTTTATTCTGATGAATCCTACTCTGAAAGTGATAAAGGGAATTTTACTACTAACTATTTAGTAGAGAAGGCTCATCTTTGGTGGAATGTGTTATGCCATAGTGCAAATCGTCCGACAACATGGAAGGCCCTTCAAGAGAAGTTTTAGGAGCCTTTTCTTCCCCTAGAGTTCCATCTACATTTTTGAGGTTTGTGGAGCACCTTCACATGGAAGGAGGGTGATACTATTACAACTTACACAGATCAATTTTGGCAATACCTATTATTTCTTTGCATGCTTGAAGATGTACAAGAGTGACCATGAAGAGGAAGTATGAGATGATTTGGAGATGGGAATTCAAGCCAAACTTCACACACTTGAACCTATAGCACTTTACAAATCTATTACTTTAGTTTTCTTTTTAGTACTTCCCTTTGCAATAGATCCATAATAATTCATTATCGCCTCATTATGATCACTTAATTTCTGCATATCATCCACATTCACAATAGTTTAACTCCATGAGTGTGTGTGTGTGGACACTTAAGCTTCTTTAGAGGACAAAAGCCATCAAATTGGGTTTCAACATTAGTTTGTATTTATTTCGTAACTAGGGTCATTTGCATGGGTTCCAAGGGTCAAGAACCTTGGGTTTCCTAGAGAGACCCTTTGGAAACCTTTGGGAAACCCTTGGGTTTTATTTATGAACCCTTGGGAATCGAATGGTTTGAACCTTAGGATATTTATCCTTAGGTGTGGAGCTCTATTAATTGAATAATTCAAGTCTAGGCCCCTTGAGGGTATGCGTACAAGTCTAGAGCTCCTCATTTAAGGAATCATGTGATTTTCAAGTGATCGCATGTGATTACATGTGATCCCATGTGATTTCTTGACTTAGAATCCCATGTGAAGAATCCTTCTTACAGAACCATGTGACTTGGACACGTGGAAGACCTAGATCCCTTGGGCTAGATGTGTATATATATGGGTGGAGTTGGTTGGGTCAATACATACATCTCTTACCCCTTGTCGGCTCTAGGTTGTACAATTCTAGATCTTAACTAGCTATGGAGTAGAGGTTGTAATTCTTTATTTGATATTGGTATCTGAGTAGGTCCTTTTCTAGAACTTATTCAGTGAATGACTATGAGAAAGAAGCCATTCAATGTTCATGAGATAAGCCTTTTGGACTACTTTCTCTACAAAAAGATGGTTTAACCTTTTCCCCCAATATAGGTGGACATTGTCTTCAATGTGGAGGGACTTGAGCAAGCATTGTGTCCACTAGCAGTCTCAAGGCACTACCTCCACCTGCTCACATGACTACATGAATAGTCCACAAGGAGTCACGAGGGAGAGAGATGTATGGCTCCTACTCTTGTGAACATAATATAATGAGTAGTTCTCCCTCTGTCTAGTTGAGATGTAGATGTTGAACAAACGACCATTTTTAATAGGCTGGGCTTTAGTATCGGTTATCCCATATGAGATGTAGATGCCCTACTTGCAAAACACACCGCTCATTCTCTCTCTCTCTCTCTATCAACAATTCATGTTAGAAGTCCCATCTCTTTGAATAATCTTCTCCTAGCCCTAGAAGTAGATAATTTAACTTCATGTTACTCTACATAGAGTACTATTCAAGAACATTAGGAAGTGCTTTTCATATATTTATATTTTGAAGAGCCTTAGAATTTTTCTTTCTCACACATTGAGGTTTTAGAGCTTCTAAAACTCTTATCCTTCAATAAGGGGCCAAAGAAACCTATTTTAAGGTGCCCCATAACAATTCAATCTTCGTCGAATCTTCTCATTCACGGATGTGTCAAAGCAGGAGGTTAGAGAACATAAAGAGAAGAAAAAGTTTTCTATGAAACTTCTAATGAAGATTTGCAAAGATGGTGGAAGTGCATCAAGTAGGAGGTAAAGTTATGAAGATGAAGGATGGCTCTTCTCCAAGGCAAAGAAAGGATGAAGCTTGCCAATGATCTACATATTTGTTTAATGCTTGAATGTTATATTGATTTGTCATATGCTTTGTATAGGAATGTGATTGACACCTAGGACAAGTCTTCAATTTACATCCATAACTAATAAAAGTTAAGAGGTAAACATTGAGATCTTGAAAGGACATTAACCACCTCAAACACGTGCATGCATCTATGCAATGTAAAGAAAGATTGTATGTGCATTTCGTATGAACATGAGATGGTTTTAATGCATGCAATTCAAGCTCAAAGCTTCTCTTTGTGTAGAGATCAAGTGTACTCTTTATTAGAAACACTTTAAATGCACAAATTCATGTGCATTTGCATGATCATGCATTCAAGGAAAGCACATGTTTGTGCAAAAAAAAGGGACACAAGAGCATGAAGTGCATAAATGCTAACCATGATTGCGGCCATGGATTTCTAGAATCACTTATATTGTATGTATGCAAGCATATACATTCAAGTTCTTGTCTAAAGTTCTAAAGCTACTTAAGTGACCATCGCTCTAAGAATAAAGTTTATTTATATATGGAATTGGCAAAAGACAAAGTTAAGGTACTTGCAAAATCATGCTACCTAGATTTGGCAATATAAGTACTTTGCAATTCCTTCCCAGAATGATACTAATGTATTAAATACTTAATGTAATGTACACATTAACTTTTTCTTGGTTAGAAATGAGTTAAACATAAGGAGGAAATAAGATTTTATGGAGTCCATTACCATACTAATGGTAAGGAAGAAAGAAATACTGTAAAATGGGAAGTACACAAAAATGTCTAAGTTATTGGAAAACTTAGAAAGGTTTCCGGGGTCCGAGTTTTCATTAAGAAATGGGCCCAATGCCATGCATACACTAATGTAGAGAGCCTATCATATTCAATGCTAACTCTAAGTAAAATAGAGATACTTAGAGATGGTTCCAAAAAAAGCTTTTAAATGAGATGTCTTAAGTATCTTCAATGACATTGATGATTTCTCTAAAAGGTTCTTCCATGTTCATTCTAACATTACTTTAGAGAAACTACAAGACTTCTACTCTTAATGTTTATGTACAGATTGATGATTATGCTATTTATCAATATGATGTTCAATAATGAGTTATTATTATGATGTTTATGTATAGCTTCATGATGTTGAGTATGCATGGGTTTATGATCATGGTGTTTATGATTATATGATTTTAATTTGGTTAAGGTTTATGATCTTTATATGTACAAGTCCATGATCTTTATTTATAGGTTTATGCATATGGTTTTGATAATCATGTTAATGTAAAAGTTTATGATTATGATGTTTATGTGTTGAGAACATTTTTTTTATGTATGTAAATACTTTGAGAAGTCTTCAAATACTTCAAGAAGGCTCATATTATTCATAAAAGATAGCCAAAATACCACGTGAGTTCTAGAACATGGACACATACAAGATCTAGACACAAATAGAGATGTTTGGCTTGCATTGGAAAGGTCGTATGCTACAGGTACAAGAGCAAGGAAGATTCAACTAAAAAATGAGTTGAATAACATAAAGAAAGATACAAGGACATCGGTGTTGATATATTTAGGTAGTGATGTGTGTGAACACACTAGGACCACCGGGGCACTTTTTTCCCTCTTTAGGAGGTTTTTTCCCTCTTTAGGAGGTTTTTTCCCCTGGCTTGTATATATGCCTATGGCCCTAATGGGCTACTTATCTTTGTACATTCTCTAGTAATACATTCGGTATTGTATGTTGTGCTCCAAGCTTCTTCTTCTTCCTTGTGCTATTCGTGTGCTTCTGCAGATGTCTAACTCCAACAATTGGTATCAGAGCAGGTTGCCACTTCATCTAGGGTGTCGTCAACACTCCTTCGGTTTCAATCTCAGAATCGCAATTTGGTGAGCATACTCAAGCTGTTTCAAAGATTAAAACAACTTCACTTTATGGTGCCAAAATTGCGATTTGAGCTCGTTTTGGCCGCCGAACGCATTATCGCAGTGCTTTTTCATGCTATTTTGTCTTTTTGTGCCAAAGGTATATACTAGTTTGAGTTTGCAACTATAAGTGTCTCAAAGTCTGCTACAGGTTTAGCATAATTTGTTTGGGCAGTTCCGTTCAACTTTTTGAGATACAATCAATTTTCTGCATCAAGGTATTTTAGTCACCGGCCATGGCTGAAAGTAGTGATGTATTCCGTTCCGTATGTTGGCTGTTGAGGATAAGTTGGATGGTACTAACTACCCATTATGCGCTTATATGATGCAACATGTATTGGTTGCAAAAGGACTTTGGAATATTGTGCAGGGTGTTGAAAGACGTCCTGTTACACCTGTGAATACAAGTACTGCAAATACAGGTGCTGGAGCTGATGGAGATGGTGTCGAAGATGATGATATTCTATAGATTCCTATTTGTGTTGCGGTTTTTGTTGCACCTACTACAAAGAAGATTCATTGGGATGGCAGAGATGCTCAGGCACATGCATTGATAGCTTTGTCTGTCAAACATGCGATTATTCCTCACATTCGCTCTTGCAGAACAGCTAAGGATGCTTGGGATACACTTACCACATTGTAACAAGCTAGGAATGAGGCTCGTGTTGCTTACCTCCAAAAACACTATGGACAGTTTTCTAACAAAGATCAAAGATTCGAAGGAACATTTGATTTCTGCTATGAAGTTATGCTAGATAGCTCACTTGTGTAGACCATTCTGAATGGTTTTCCGAATTCATATGAGAGTTTTGCTTCTACTCTTCAGTTGATGATGAAAGGCAATCCAAATGCCTTGTCATTTGAGGAGTTAGTCTTTGTTCTATTGTAGGAAGATCAGTCGAGGCAGAACATGTAAGCTTTCCTGGTTAGTCAGAAGGGAAAAGGAAAATGGAGCTCTTCAACTAGTAAGCAGAAATCTTCTAATTCTGCACATTCAAAGAAGGAAGACAAAGATGAGAAGAAATCAAGAAAGCAAAAATTGTTTTGCAAGTACTGTAAAGGAAATGATCATATCATAAAGAAATGTCCTAAACTAGTTGCAAAAGAGGCAAATAAAAAAGAGGTTGGAATGGTTGTTGCAGAGGCCTCTACTCCAAAAACAGAGTCTACTAACATTGTGCAAGATGAAGAATGGGCGTTTACTATTGTTTGTAGTTTTTGTTGGAGTTAGACGTCTGCGGAAGCACGCGAACAGCACAAGGAAGAAGAAGAAGCTTGGAGCACAACACACAAGACTGAATGTATTACTAGAGAATGTACAAAGATAAGTAGCCCATTAGGGCAATAGGCGTATATACAAGCCGGGGGAAAAAAACCTCCTAAAGAGGGAAAAAAGTGCCCCGGTGGTCCTAGAGTGTTCACACACATCACTACCTAAATATATCAACAAATCCCCCCTGGGAGTGATGCGGTGAACAAGGAGCTGGCACTCATGTATAAGGAAGTGCCGAGCTATGTGGAAATCACTCCACAAAAGGAAGTAAGCCCAAAGCTTTGCGGAAAGCTTCAAACTTCTCCCTAGGCAGAGCCTTCGTGAAAAGGTCTGCAATGTTCTCCTCCGTGGGCACATATGCCAAGCTGATCTCACCAGCAGAGAACCTCGCCCTGACATAGTGATAATGCACCTCAATGTGCTTAGTGCGAGCATGGAACACAGGGTTCCTCGCAACTGCCAATGCGCTCTGACTGTCAGTGAAGATGGTGGTGGCAAAAGACTGGCCAACACCCAAATCAGCCATAAGGCGTCTGAGCCACACACACTCAACAGTTGCTGTGAAAGCTGCCCTATACTCAGCCTCACAACTGGAAGTGGCCACAGTAGGCTGCTTCTTGCTCAACCAAGATATACATGAGCTACCAAGCATGAAGCAAAAACCACTGGTGGACACACGAGTGTCATAGCAACCAGCCCAATCTGAGTCAGAAAAAGCATGCAAATCTCGCGGTAGTGATCCCCCCTTGGGATAAAACAACCCAAGTAGCCGAGTACCACTCAAGTAGCAAAAGATGCGCTTAACCGCTTTCCAATGCGTGACTCCTGGGCAATGCATAAACCTGCTCATCTGTGAGACAGCAAACTGAATATCTGGCCGAGTAATGCATAAGTAAATCAAGAATCCAACAGCCTGCTGATAGAGAACAACATCAAATGCATCTCGAGCATCATGAAGACTCAATCGTAAACCTGTCTCCATAGGAGTGGCAATAGGCTTACAGTCTTCAAGGCCAAAACGCTGCAATAATGTGTCAATATATTTCGTTTGACACAAAGCCATTCCACCATCAACTTGCATAAACTGAATGCCCAAATAGTGATGCAAATGCCCCAAATCAGACATCTCAAATGAGGCATGCAAATCAGCCTTGAAATCAGCAATATGCTTCTCAAGAGGACCAGTGAGCAGCATGTCGTCTACATAGACAACAATGATCAAAAGCACATCATTAGCACGCTTAACATATAAGGTGCTTTTAGTTGGACTGTTCTCAAAACCATGTGCAATCAGATAGGCATGTATTTTCTCATACCAAGCACGTGGTGCTTGCTTTAAACCATATAACGCCTTCTTTAACCTGCACACCTGGTTTTCATGCCCTTTATGCACAAAGCCACGGGGCTGAAAAACATACACTTCTTCATGCAAGTCACCATTCAGAAATGCTGTTTTAATGTCCAACTGATGTACATTCCAACCATGATGGGCTGCAAGTGCACAAATGCTCCGAACAGTAGTCATACGGCATGTAGGTGCAAAGGTCTCATCAAAATCAATGCCTCTTTCCTGCGCATAACCCTTTGCAACAAGCCTAGCCTTATACCTGTCAACTGTACCATCAGGTTTACGCTTCAGCTTGTATACCCACTTAGTGCCAATGGCCTTCTTGCCAGGAGGCAAGTCACATAAAGACCATGTACCATTCTTCATTATAGCATCATATTCAGATTGCATAGCAGCCATCCAATTTTCTGAATTTTGTGCTTCATCAAAAGAAACAGACTCATTCTCATCACAGAGACTAGATGCAGCCATAGCATAGCAATCTGATGCAAAGGAGGTACTATGAGAGCCTGAACGAGTACGATATGACAAAGGTGCATCTAATTTGCTGTCACGCAAAGCTTGCACCAGCCATTTTGGCATAGTTTTTGCCTGTTCAATATCAGCTCTCTCATCAACAAGTGCATCATGTAAATCTGCATCAGAAATGGAATGATCTGCATCATCATATGAAACCGGCAAAGGCTGAGAAGTTGCCTCATTAGGACCAGCGCTAGCCTGTCCACCTGTAAAAAGAGGCATCAAAGTATCATACATGTCTTTGGAGCTAACAGATGTCTCCTTAGTACATGAAAGCAATGGCTGAATAGCATCTTCCACAAAGACAACATCACGGCTAACCAGAATGCGTTTAGTCTGTGGATGATACAGACGATAGCCTTTACTTTCAGAACTGTACCCAACAAAAATACATTTTACTGCCTTATCATCCAAATTTCTGCGATGTTGTTCAGGCACTAATGCATATGCCAAACAACCAAAAACACACAGATGAGCAACAGATGGCTTGCGGTCATGTCAAGCCTCATATGGAGTGATAGACTGCAACACTTTGATGGGACACTTGTTCAGTACATATGCTGCACACATGACAGCCTCAAGCCAGAAACTATGTGGTAAAGCCTGACTTTTGACCATGCACCTCGCCATCTCCATGAGTGACCTGTTCTTTCGTTCAGCAACTCCATTCTGTTGAGGTGTATACGGCACTGTACACTAGTGTTTTATCCCACGTTCAGCCAGAAATGCATTAAAATCTGAAGACATATATTCCCCCCCTCGATCAGAACGGAGGGTGCCCATTTTACATGCTGACAGATTTTCAGCCAAAACCAAAAACTGTTTGAAGCACATGAACACTTCGGACTTTGCTTTGAGTGGATATACCCATGCATGCCTGAAAAAATCATCAATGAAAGTCACGAAGTAAAGGTAATTTCCAAAAGAGGGTGTCTGCATAGGACCACAGACATCACTATGTATAAGCTGCAATTTCTGCATAGCCCGAACTGAACCATCGTTTGGAAAGGAAGAACGCTGCATTTTGCCCAAAATACAGCCTTCACAAACATGTTTTCCAGGTGCCTCAAGTTTGGGCAAAGAGGACACCATTTCAGATTTCTGCAGGCGTAACAAACTAGCAAAATTCAGATGACCAAAGCGTGCATGCCAAAGCTTTGCATCTGACATAGCCTGAGAATCATGAACTGCACATGCCGAATCATTCACAGATCTTTCATAGTCTATGAGCTTATACAACCCACGACATAAAATGCCAAAAGCAATAATCACATCGCCATTTGAGAGATCATGGACTGTACACCTGTCATCAACGAATTTCACAACCAAGCCAATCTTGGCTAATGCAGAAACTGATAACAGGTTCTTTTTGATCCTTGGCACAAATAAAGCATCTGACAAAGTGAAAGAACTACCATCAGCAGTAGTCAGAATGATCTTACCAACTCCCATAACAGGATAAGAGGAGTTATTGGCGCATGTGATAGTATTCCCTGTAGGGGCAGGCTCGAGTGAAGAGAAGAAACTGCGCTGCGAGGTAATATGTTTGGTCGCCCCACTGTCAAAGTACCAAACATCTGAGTCTATTGCAGACATGCACTGATCATGAGAAGATGGGTCAAAACTGCAGACAGTAGTAAACGCCCATTCTTCTTCCTGCACAAGATTTGCAGACTCTGTTTTTGGTGTAGAGGCCTCTGCAACAACCATTCCAGCCTCTTTCTTCTTTGCCTCTTTAGCAGCCAGTTTTGGACAGTTCTTTATAATATGATCATTTCCTTTACAGTACTTGCAGAACAATTTCTGCTTTTCTGATTTCTTCTCATCTTTATCCTGGTTCTTCGATTGTGCAGCATTTGCAGATTTCTGCTTACTAGTAGAAGAGCTCCATTTTCCTTTGCCCTTCTGACTAGCCAGGAAAGCTTGATCTGCAACATGCATAATGGACCTGTTCTGCCTGGACTGATCTTCCTGCAACAGAACAGAGACTAATTCCTCAAATGACAAGGCATTCGGATTGCCTTTCATCATCAATCGAAGAGTAGAGGCAAAACTCTGATATGAATCAGGAAGGCCATTCAGAACGGTCTGCACAAGTGAGCTATCTGGTATAACCTCATCAGCAGAAATCAATTGTTCCTTCAGGTCTTTGATCTTTGTAAGAAAACTATCCATCGAATCACCTTCATTCATGTGCTCACTCTCCAACTGTTTTCGGAGGTAAGCAACACGAGCCTCATTCCTAGCCTGGTACAAAGTGGTAAGTGTATCCTAAGCATCCTTTGCTGTTCTGCAAGAGCGAATGTGAGGAATAATGGCACGTTTGACAGACAAAGCTATCAATGCATGTGCCTGGGCATCTCTGCCATCCAAACGAATCTGCTCTGCAGTAGGTGCAACAGAAACAGCAGCACGAACAGGAATCTATGGAATATCATCTTCGACACCATCTTCATCAGCTCCAACACCTGTATTTGCAGTACCTGTCGTTACAGGTGTAACAGGACGTCTTTCAACACCCTGCACAATGTTCCACAATCCTTTTGCAACCAGTACATGTTGCATCATATAAGCCCATAATGGGTAGTTGGTACCATCCAACTTATCCTCAACAGCCAACATACGGAATACATCACTGCTTTCAGCCATGGCCGGTGACTAAAATACCTTGATGCAGAAAATTGACTGTATCTCAAAAAGTTGAACAGAACTGCCCAGACGAGTTCTGGTAGACCTGTAGCAGACTTCGAGACGCTTAAATTGGCGAACAGAAACTGGTATATACCTTTGGCACAAAAGGACGAAATAGCCTGCACAAGCACTGCGATAGTGCATTCGGAGGCTGAAACGAGCTCAGATCGCGATTTCGGCACCACAAAGCGAAGCGGTTTTGATCTCGAAAACACCCTAAGTATGCTCACCAAATTTTGTGCGAATCTGAGACTGCAAACGGAGGAGTGTCGACGGTGCCCTAGAAGAAGCAACGACCTGCTCTGATACCAATTGTTGGAGTTAGACGTCTGCGGAAGCACACGAACAGCACAAGGAAGAAGAAGAAGCTTGGAGCACAACACACAAGACTGAATGTATTACTAGAGAATGTACAAAGATAAGTAGCCCATTAGGGCAATAGGCATATATACAAGCCGGGGGAAAAAAACCTCCTAAAGAGGGAAAAAAGTGCCCCGGCAGTCCTAGAGTGTTCACACACATCACTACCTAAATATATCAACAGTTTTGACCCATCTTCTCATGAGCAGTGCATGTCTGCAGTAGACTCAGATGTTTGGTACTTTGATAGTGGGACGACCAAACATATTACCTCGCAGCGGAGTTTTTTCTCTTCACTCAAGCGTGCCCCTACAGGGAATACTATCACATGCACCTACAACTCCTCTTATCCTATCATGGGAGTTAGTAAGATCATTTTGACTACTGCTGATGGTAGTTCTTTCACTTTTTCAGATGCTTTATTTGTGCCAGGGATCAAGAAGAATCTGTTATCAGTTTCTGCATTAGCCAAGATTGGCTTGGTTGTGAAATTTGTTGATGACAGATGTACAGTTCATGATTTATCAAATGGCAATGTTATTGCTTATGGCATTTTATGCCGTGGGCTGTATAAGCTCATAGACTATGAAAAATCAGTGAATGATTTGACATATGTGGTACATGATTCTCAGGCTATGTCAGATATAAAGTTTTCCAGGCATGCATGGGTATATCCACTCAAAGCAAAGTTTGAAGTGTTTATGTGCTTCAAATAGTTTTTGGTTTTGGTTAAAAATATTTCAGCATGTAAAATGGGCACCCTCCATTCTGATCGAGGGGGGAAGCATTTCTGGCTGAACGTGGGATAAAACACCAGTGTGTAGTGCCGTATACACCTCAACAGAATGGATTTGCTGAACGGAAGAACAATCACTCCTCGAGATGGCGAGGTGTATGGTCAAGAGTCAGGCTTTACCACATAGTTTTTGGCTTGACATTGTTATGTGTGCAGCATATGTACTTAACAGGTGTCCCACTAAAGCATTGGAGTCTATAACTCCATATGAGGCTTGGCATGATCGCAAGCCATCCGTTGCTCATCTGCGTGTTTTTGGTTGTCTGGCATATGCATTAGTGTCTGAACAACATCATAGAAAATGATGATAAAGCAGTAAAATGTATTTTTGTTGGGTACAATTTTGAAAGTAAAGGCTATCGTCCGTATCATCCACATACTAAATGCATTCTGGTTAGCCATGATGTTGTTTTTGTGGAAGATGCTATTCACCCATTGCTTCCATGCACTAAGGAGACATCTGTTAGCTCTAAAGACATGTATGATATGTTGCTGCCTCTTTTTACAAGTGGACGGTCTAGTGCTGGTCCTAATGAGGCAACTTCTAAGCCTTTGCAAGTTTCATGTGATGATGCAGATCATTCCATTTCTGATGCAGATTTACATGACGCACTTGCTGATGAGAGAGTTGATATTGACCAGGAAAAAACTATGCCAAAATGGCTCGTGCAGACTTTGGGTGACAGCAAATTAGATGCACCTCTGTCATATCATACTCGTTCACACTCTCATAGTGCCTTTTTTCAATAAGATTGCTATGTTATGGTTGCATCTAGTCTCTTGATGAGAATGAGCCTGTTTCGTTTTATGAAGCACAAAATTCAAAAAATTGGATGGCTGCTATGTAAACGGAATATGATGCTATAATGAAGAATGGTACTTGGTCTTTATGTGACTTGCCTCCTGGCAAGAAGGCCATTGGGACTAAGTGCGTATATAAGCTGAAGCGTAAGCCCGATGGTACAGTTGACATGTATAAGGCTAGGCTTGTTGCAAAGGGTTATGTGCAGGAAAGAGGCATTGATATTTATGAGACCTTTGCACCTACTTGCCGAATGACTACTGTTCATAGCATCTTTGCACTTGTAGCTCATCATGGTTGGAATGTACATCAATTGGATATCAAAACAACATTCCTGAATGGCGACTTGCATGAAGAAGTGTATGTTTTTCGGCCCGTGGCTTTGTGTAGAAAGGGCATGAGAACCAGGTGTGCAGGTTAAAGAAGGCATTATATGGCTTAAAGCAAGCACCACGTGCTTGGTATGAAAAGATACATGCCTATCTGATTGCACATGGTTTTGAGAACAATCCAACTGAAAGCACCTTATATGTTAACTGTGCTAATGATGTACTTCTAATCATTGTGGTTTATGTTGATGACATGCCGCTCACTGGTCCTCATGAGAGACATATTGCTGATTTTAAGGCTGATTTACATGCCTCATTTGAGATGTCTGATTTGAGGCATTTGCATCATTATTTGGGCATTCAGTTTATGCACGTTGATGGTGGAATGGCTATGTGTCAAACAAAATACATTGACACATTATTGCAGTGTTTTGGCCTTGAAGACTGTAAGCCTATTGCCACTCCTATGGAGACAGGTTTACGATTGAGTCTTCAGGATGTTGGAGATGCATTTGATGTTGTTCCCTATTAGCAGGTAGTTGGATGCTTGATTTACTTATGCATTACTCGGCCAGATATTGAGTTTGCTGTCTCACAGATGAGCAGGTTTATGCATTGCCTAGGAGTCAAGCATTGGTAGGCGGTTAAACACATCTTTCACTACTTGGATGGTACTCGGCTACTTGGGTCGTCTTATCCCAAGGGCGGATCACTACCGCCAGATTTCTATGCTTTTTCGGACTTTGATTGGGCTGGTTGCTATGACACTCGTGTGTCCACTAGTGGCTTTTGCTTCATGCTTGGTAGCTCATGTATATCTTGGTTGTGCAAGAAGCAGCCTACTGTGGCCACTTCCAGTTGTGAGGCTGAATATAGGGCAACTTTCATAGCGACTGTTGAGTGTGTGTGGCTCAGACGCCTTATGGCTGATTTGGGTGTTGGTTAGTCTTCTGCCACCACCATCTTCACTGACAATCAAAGCGCATTGGAAGTTGTGAGGAACCCTGTGTTCCATGCTCGCACTAAGCACATTGAGGTGCATTATCATTATGTGAGGGAGAGGTTCTCTGTTGGGGAGATCAGCTTGGCATATGTGCCCACATAGGAGAACATTGCAGACCTTTTCACAGAGGCCCTACCTAGGGAGAAATTTGAAGCTTTTCGCAAAAATTTGGGCTTACTTCCTTTTGTGGATTGATTCCACATAGCTTGGCACTTCCTTATACATGAGTGCCAGCTCCTTGTTCACCGCATCACTCCCAGGGGGGATTTGTTGATATATTTAGGTAGTGATGTGTGTGAACACACTAGGAACACTGGGGCACTTCTTTCCCTCTTTAGGAGGTTTTTCCCCCCCGCTTGTATATATGCCTATCGCCCTAATGGGATACTTATCTTTGTACATTCTCTAGTAATACATGTTGATATATTTAGGTAGTGATGTGTGTGAACACACTAGGACTGTCAGGGCACTTTTTTCCCTCTTTAGGAGGTTTTTTCTCTCGGCTTATATATACGCCTATTTCCCTAACGTGCTACTTATCTTTGTACATTCTAGTGGTAATACATTTAGTATTGTGTGTTGTGCTCCGAGCTTCGTCTTCTTCCTTATGCTTTTCGCGTGCTTTCGCAGATGTCTAACTCCAACAATTGGTATCAGAGCAAGTCGTCGCTTCATCTTGGGCATCGTCGACACTCCTCTGATTGCAATCTCAGAATCACATGAATTTTGGTGAGCATACTTAAGCTATTTCAAAGATAAAAAATAGCTTTGTTTTGTGGTGCCAAAATTGCGATTTGAGCTCGTTTCGGCCTCCGAACGCAATATCACGATGCTTGTGCAAGCTATTTCATCTTTTTTTGCCTAAGGTATATACCAGTTTTGGTTCACCAATATAAGCATCTCAAAGTCTGCTACAGGTTTAGCAGAATTTTTCTCGGAAGTTTTGTTCAACTTTTTGAGATACAATCAATTTTTTGCATCAAGGTATTTTAGTCACTGGCCATGGTTGAAAGCAGTGATGTATTCCCTATGTTGGCTGTTGAGGATAAGTTGGATGGTACCAACTCCCTGTTATGGGCTTATATGATGCAACATGTATTGGTTGCAAAAGGACTATGGAACATTGTGTAGGGTGTTGAAAAACGTCTTATCAGACCTGCAACTAATGCAAAAGGTGTCCAAGATGATGATATTCTGCATATTCTTGTTTGTGCTACGGTTTTTGCTACACCTACTGTAGAGAAAATTTGTTGCGATGGCAGAGATGCTCAGGCACATGCATTGAAAGCTTAGTCTATCAAACATGCCATTATTCCTCACATTCGCTCTTGCATAACATCAAAGGATGCTTGGGATATACTTACCACATTGTACCAAGCTAGGAATGAGGCTCGTGTTGCTTACCTCCGAAAATAGTTGGAGAGTGAGCACATGAATGAAGGTAATTCTATGGACAATTTTCTTACAAAGATCAAAGACTTGAACGAACAATTGATTTCTGCTAATGAGGTTATACCTGATAGCTCACTTGTGTGGACCATTCTGAATGGTCTTCCTGATTCATATCAGAGTTTTGCTTCTACTCTTCAGTTGATGATGAAAGGCAATACAAATGACTTGTCATTTGAGGAGTTAGTCTCTATTCTATTGTAGGAAGATCAATCCAGGCAGAACACGTCCATTATGCGTGTTGCAGGTGAAGCTTTCCTGGCTAGTCAGAAGGGCAAAGGAAAATGGAGCTCTTCAAGTAGTAAACTAAAATCTGCTAATTCTGCACAATCAAAGAGGGAAGACAAAGATGAAAAGAAATCAAAAAGCAGAAAATTGTTTTGCAAGTATTGTAAAGGAAATGATCATATCATAAAGAACTGCCCAAAATTGACTACGAAAGAGGCTAGAATGGTTGTTGTAGAGGCCTCTACACCAAAAACAGAGTCTGCTAATCTTGTGCAAGAAGAAGAATGGGCATTTACTACTGTTTGCAGTTTTGACCCATCTTCCCATGAGTAGTGCATGTCTGTAGTAGACTCAGACATTTGGTACTTTGACAGTGGGGCGACCAAACATATTACCTCACAGCGTAGTTTCTTCTCTTCACTCGAGCCTGCCCCTACAAGGAATACTATTACATGCACCAACAACTCCTCTTATCCTATTGTGGGAGTTGGTAAGATCATTTTGACTATTGCTGATGTTAGTTCTTTCACTTTGTGAGGTGCTTTGTTTGTACCAAGGATCAAGACAAATCTGATATTAGTTTTTGCATTAGCCATGATTGGCTTGGTTGTGAAATTTGTTGATGACAGATGTACAGTTCCTGATCTGTCAAATGGCGACATTAATTGCTTCTGGAATTTTATGTCGTGGGCTGTATAAGCTCATAGAATATGAAAGATCATTTTGCTAGTTTGGTACACCTGCAAAAATCTGAAATGGTGTCCTCTTTGCCCAAAATTGAGGCACCTCGAAAACATGTTTATGAAGGCTGTGCTTTGGACAAAATGCAGCGTGATGGTTCAATTCAGGCTACTCAGAAATTGCAGCTTGTACATAGTGATGTCTGTGGCCTTATGTAGACACCTTCTTCTGGAAATTATCTTTACTTCGTGACCTTCATCGATGATTTTTCGAGGCATCCATGGGTATATCCATTGAAGGAAAAGTCCAAAGTGTTCATGTGATTCAAACAATTTTTGGTTTTGGCTAAAAATATGTCAGCATGTAAAATGGGCACCCTCCGTTCTGATCGAGGAGGGGAATATATGTCTTTTGATTTTAATGCATTTCTGGCTGAACGTGGGATAAAACACCAGTGTATAGTGCCGTATACACCTCAACAAAATGGAGTTGTTGAACAAAAGAAAAAATCACTCATGGAGATGGCGAGGTGTATGGTCAAGGGTCACGCTTTACCACATAGTTTCTAGCTTGAGGCTATCATGTGTGAAGCATATGTATTTAACAGATGTCCGACTAAAGTGTTACAGTCTATCACTCCATATGAGGCTTGGCATGATCACAAGCCATCTGTTGCTCATCTGCGTGTTTTTGGTTGTTTGGTGTTGCAGAGCAAAGAAGCACAAGAGAAGAGCCCCAAAATTTTCAAATTAATGGGCATAATTTTTCTTCTTCAAAACATTCAGAGAATTCCCTCAAGCCATGTAAATGCACTAGAGGAGTCCTCTAGTGGCATAATCCCATCTTGTTGTAAAATATCCCTTGTAAATTAGTAGGAAATTCACTTTTTAGTAATAAAGTGCCGGTCTCTTGTGTGAAAGGACCACATTTAGGGCACATGTATATAAGTCACTTTGTGACTCTTTGTAAGTACTTTTTGCTATGGTGAACAAGGAGAGCTCTTGAATCTCGAGTTTGCCTCTTTCCTTCAGATTTCCATCTTCTCTTTGATCTTCTATGTGTGTGTAATGCTTGGAATGTGTGTGTAGGACTGTTGTCTACCCCTCCCCACTGTTTTTGAGCTACTGTAGTGTGTGTGTGAGCTTGTAGGAGTTGTGGCGTGAGTGTGGGTGCTTCCTGCTATTCACTATTTTGGTCATAACTTGAAGCACAATTGTCAAAATCAAGTGAAACCACTTCCAGTAGATGCGTCTCATCAAGAGCTTCGAAACAAGTACGTATTGACTATATTCGGAGCTTGGAGCTGGGAGAAATTCTCAATTTACTGAAAACTACTGTAAATGGTATTGTGGCAGACACTTTCAGTCTTTCTGTGAGTTTGAGAGGTGGATTAGTCTTTTATCATGCATATCAGCTGAACCACTTCATTTTCCATCACGTGTGCACATGTCTTCATACACTTGGTTAGGACGTTTGATCGGATTGACATATAAGCGTGTGTCAATTTCCCAATATATGCACTTGTGTTGCAAATGAGGTTTAGTCTCTTTGGCACAAGTCCTTGAGTCTTCTTGACTTAGGTACACACGTTTTTGGCACCGTTGCCGGGGACTACTCAGCCAAGGTGCCTTCGTGATGGTTATAGATCGAGTGTGATGAAATCGTACTTGTAGAAGTGAACTCGTTCCGTGGCAAGTAGTCAATCACCTCAGCACTTGTTACTTCACATCCCGGAGGTGTGTGTAATGAGTTTTTAGGTTTAGGGTTAGTAGGAAGGGAGAGTAAGAGGAGTTAGGGTTAGGTTAGAAGGAGAGGAGAGAAGGAGAGGAGTGAAGTAGGAGTAGGTCAAGACCAAGAAAAATCTCAAAACATTTGCCAAGTTAATGTAGTTCAGTTTTAGTCACCAAAAGTATAAAAACCAAAAAAATTAGTTCATTTCTCTACTGTTCTGAAAGGCAGTATCGTGGACGAGCAGCGACCGGTATCGTGAGGGTGGTGTCACGCGCTATAGGCTGACAAGGCTAGGTATTGATCTCAAGTTGCAATCAGGGCACCACAAAGGTAAGATTCAACAAGAATTCCTTGGCAAAAACACACTAAAAGTGCACAAACACGTGATTAAGTGCACATTCAGTATCGCAGGCGGGGGGGGAGAACAGTTCGTTTTTTGAGTTTGCTTGAAAGGGATAGTGTGTTAGGATTGAAGAGGGGTGAGAGAAGAGCAAGGGGATGCAAAAAATTTGAATTTTGGAGGTATTTTGGCTTGAGTATCGCGATCGGTGATACCAAAAATTCCCTTGTATCGCGATACTCACCGAAGTATCGTATCGTTGATTACCAATCTTGGTATCGCGATACCACTTGTGGTATTGTATCTCCGAGTTGGCATCATGATCTCACTTTACCCCCGTGGTATCGTATCGTGTGCCACCCGAGGTATAATATCGCCCACTTCCTAGTTTAGCATCGCGATACCATTTCAGTATCATATCGCCTCGATCCTAAGGTATCGTATCGCCAACCCCTGAAGTATCGTATCGTGCTAGGTCCTAGTTTAGTATCGCGATACCATACCAGTATCGTATCATGATCACGCAGCAGTATCGTATCGCCTAACTGATTCAGTATCGTATCGTGTGGAACATTAAGGTATCGTATCGTCAGGAAAGTCAATATCGTATCGTGATCAGTAGCAGTATCGTATCGCCTGACTCTTAGGTATCGTATCGAGAGTTGCTGTGGTATCGTATCGTGTGAGGGAATCAGTATCGTATCGTCTCAGATTCTCAGGTATCGTATCGCGAGGACCGTTGGTATCGTATCATCCCGGATCTTGGTATCGTATCGTAGGAAACTCTGGTATCGTATCGTTGAATTAGTTCAGTATCGTATCGTCAGGTGCACCAAGTATCGTATCGGCCAAGCATTAGGTATCGTATCGTGACCGATTGTGGTATTGTATCGCTGACTACGATAGTATCGTATCGCCTAGATATCTGGTATCGTATCGTGGCCAAAGAAGGATCGCCTAGAAGTGGTATCGTCCAGAGCTTTTGTAGCATTTTGCAGGACAAACTTGAGGCACTTGAAGAGCCACTCAAGGAGAGTTTTAGAGACCTAGAGAGCCTTAAGAGGGTGAATGAACTTGAGGTCAGGGAGAGTGCTAAGTAGCTGAAGAAGTGTCGTATCCTCTGTAGGGAGTGCTGGTCAGGTCAGTCACCACTCTGTCTATTCAGACACCTCTAGTGACTCCGAGGAGGAGATACCAATGGCCTCAGAAGACATGCATGGTCTAGCTCTAAGTAGAAACTTCATGACCGCGGTAGAGGGAGACTACCGAACCTCCTTGCAATATGTGTCTACTAATGCCCATGAGATCCCCATCTATCTGGATGGCTTAAACAGATCAGTGGCTAGGATGGTAACCTCTATGGATGCCACGATCGTGCCTAGACCTGCTGTTAAGTACGAAGGAGGAGCATACATGGACAAGATAGGTCACATATACATAGTGATTGAATTTCTTGAGATGATTAATGAAAGGGGAGAGTTAGTGGAACAAGAAAACCTAGGAAGAACAAACCCTGAGGAACTAGTGACGACCCCTAGAGGTAGATCCCGAGTAACACGAGTCTTGAGAGGAGACTTGATACCTCAAGATGACTACCTGTTGGAATTATATATGATCCATGGATTAGACTTATTACTTCAAACGGACTTACCTGCGCCAGGAAGAGAAGAAAACCCGATGATGTTTTATGAGCTAAAGGATCCAGAAGATGAAACTAGAATCACATACTTGGACAAAACTCAGAGGAGATATTGGCCGGTTGGTGCCTTAGACAGAGCTCAATTGAAATACATGGGGTTGCCTGTATTCCCTCAAAGAGATCAGGCAACTACTTCGCAGAACCCCTTTGGAAATCAACAAGAGATAGAACACACCACGTCAGGACAAACTATCCAACGGAGTGTTCCAAACCGTACTCATGTACAATTTGCGACTCCAGGAGTGCAAACACATGGTCAGACCCACCCAGGAGTAGGGAATCAATACCGACCACCAGTAAGACCTCGACCACCAGTAAGACCTCGACCACCAGTAAGACCTCGACCACCAGTAGAAGGGCAGCCTGGAATACCTCCAGTTAGACCAGTTGTTCCGGTCTTTCCTGTAATGCCTAGACCGCGAGAACCAATGAGAAGACTGAGACCTATCCAAGTGGCCAAATGTGTAAGAAATCATTATGACAGATTGGGAGAACCCTACGATCACATTGCTGAATTTAAACAAGTACTAAGGGTAGAACAAGTAGACGACTTCTTTGTGCAGTATGAGTCTTTTGGACTCACCCTCATAGGAACGGCTCTGACTTGGTTCCAGCCGTTAGATCCTAATCAGTTTGGAAACATGGAGCAATTTTTCCAAGAATTCATTGGGGAATTCACTAAGAGAGGGATTAAACACAATTCTGCATCTTTAATCCATAGTTTTAAATAGAACCCTAATGAAACAATGAATACAACTACCCGGAGATTCAATCAGTATGTGGATAGATGCCCAGTTGCTGAGAGCCCACTCGGCATAAAATGATTTCATTATTTTTGGACGGACTCACGAACGGAACCCTAAGAACGCTAGTTTACGTGAAGAGGCTAAAAACCCTAAGTGAGTGTCTTCAGGAATGGATTGATCTAGAAGACAATCTAGCTGAGGACCTGAAGAGCACGCCCAGCCCCACTAAATCAGAAGACTCTCGGAGTACCATTACATCCAACTCCAGTAATATGGAAGAATTAGCGGAGTTATTAGCAAAGAAACTAGGAGTCCAGGGACAAAGAACTTACCAACACCCAGCCCAAAGAGTGCCGATGTTACGAAGGTGTAGCCTATGTGGAGGAGATCACCCCACCCACATGTGTGTGCGAGGAGGGACTGGTGCACATCCGACATATCCATACAATAGACAGCACCAACAAGGGACCGCCTTGTACTGCCACATAGAAAAAAAATACACCAACCACACTACAGAGAACTATCCATTCAATAGGCAAGCACGCCCTTTACAACCACCTCAGTATCGACCATATGGATATCCACCTAGAGAGCCAGGCAGAGAGATGCCCAGATACAATCCCTATCCAACACCAGCAGGAGTGCCGAGACCTTATGAACCAGCACCATATCCACCACCACAACCAGTGTTAGGACCATAGCTGTCACAACCTCAACAAGTAGTACCGGTGAAGTACGCCCAGCCAGAAGAAAATTTGGAAAGAGCCATAGTGCCAACATCAACAACGATCAATGCGGAATCAATGAATCCCGGATATGAGCTGCCCTCAGGAGATTATTATCCCTATGAAGCCAACATGTTAGATTACGAATCAACATACGATTCGGCTTACTATGGATACGAAAACTATGACCAGAGCTATGGAACTGAGGTAGCAACCTTGATGTATACTGCACCTAAAATACAACCACCCATGAGACCACCCATTAGACCCCCTGTGCCGAGAGGACCTTGTTATAGATGTGGAGGAGACCATTTTATTAGAGAATGTCCTCGGCCTTACAATCCACCACCCCCTAGGACTTGGGAAGGATATTGCAATGATTGCGAAAAGGAACACCTTTTCAGGGACTTCCCTAAGAACCCAACCAAAGTCCAAGACACTGCGCCAATTAATGTAATTGAAGTGATAGAAGCATCTGGAAGTGATAAGGAATATAAAGTACCTTTAAAGGCCATTACTAGAGCTCAAATGAAAGAACAAAAAGGAAAACAACCAGAATAGGAACGAGAGAGCAAAAAAACGGTAAGCCCCAAGATCCAAATAGTTGAAGATTTTGAGGATCTACGTGAGAATACCCAGAACATTAAAGCACAGAAATGGAAGGAAAGAAGAGAAAAACTCAAAGATAAATGGATGAAAAACAAAAGTCAGAATAACAAGAAACAAACTAGAAGCATGAAAGAACAAAAAGAACAGGAAATTCGGAAAGAAGTGCCCATTCCACCACCTATCCAAGAGGTAGAGAAACCGGAATCCATTTTAGCTAACCCAAAATCCGACGACCTAGACATGTGGCTGAAGGCCTACCAAGCTAGAATTAAGACTGGACCGAAAGTAGAACAGCATGAAAAACTTTACCCACTAGGAGAATTAGAAAAAGAAAGGCTTGCAATATGTCGAAAGCTTATAGAGGTTGCCCAAGCTACCCTAGAAAAGACTATTCCAGCCCTACCAGAGACGAGAATACCAGATAATCAATATAAAGAACACGTCAGGGCCTTGGATAAAGAACTTAGAGGGAAGGATGACAAGCGCGAGCGAACTAGAACCCAGGATGAACCATTGTCAACCATACCTGACCTAGAGGCAGAATGGCCAAAGGAGTTATGGAGTAGAATCCGAGAAGAGTAATGGAAGAAGAATGGAGTAAGTAAGCCTCCTTTTGAGGAATTGGATGTGGAAGTCTATCAACCCAACCCCAACCTAGAAGAAGTATACGAGGAAGTATCAAGACTTGACAGAAATAGAGAAGAAACCCAGAGCATTTCAACATTGCCTAATTACATGGGAGAATATGAAAAGGAGTCTATGATAATACGAGCACCCATGGTGCAGGGAAAGGGAAAAGAAAACTCAGAAAAGAGTTCACACAATCTAACGGAACTAAAGAAGACAAAAGTACAATGCAAACTGACCGTGGAAGAACTACTTCGAATTAAGCCACATTTATGGAAGCAAATAGCAAGCCAAATGGAATTAGGGCAAGAAAAGGAAGAGGAAGAAGTTAAGGGAAAAGGAAACTCAACTAAAATACAAATTCCAGTTGATAAAGTGGGAGAATTTAGTGAAGGAGACGAAGGTAGCACATGTCTACCTGTCATTTACAATGGGTACATGACCAAGGCTATACTAGACATAGGAGCTGGTGTAGGAATCGCCACCAAAGAGATTTGGGAGAAATGGGGAAAGCCTGCCTTACGACCCACACGCATGAAGCTCCAATTAGAAGACGGTCATGTGGAGAAACCCTTAGGAATATTGGAAAGAATCAAATTGAATACCTGTGGAGTTGAATTTGAACACACACTAGCCATTTGTAAATTCAAAAAGGCTAATAATTACGAGATGATATTAGGACGACCCTTTATGAGACAAATGCAGGTAGTACAAGATTGGGGAAGAGATTCATTGTACCTACAACATCAAGGAAATACCACTAAAATAAACTTGCACACCTTTTCCTATAGAGATGTCCCTCCACTACAATGGAATCCCATACACAAGGAGGAAGATGACCTATCCATTCATAGTGCTGGATCGAGTGATCAATCATGGATACACGAGGACGCTCAATTATGGATGTGTAAGGAAGCCAAGAAAGAAGATGACAAAAGACAGATATGGCCAATAGGACATCCTAACTACAGACCTGTAGAGGACCCAAGGTACATGCCTCAAATCTTTCCGGATGAGACCTTTGAACCGCATGGATGGATGGAAATCCTAGCAACCTTAGATGTGTGTGTGAATGAGGAAGTCTTGACAATGAACGAGTGCATAGATGAGGAAGGCTATGATGTAAATCTTTACATGGTTGTCCTTCAAGAAGGAGAAGAAGGGGAAGTCTTGGAAAAAGAATGGAAAGAGGAGTATGAGAGTATAGAAATGGAACCAGAATTTGATTCAGAAGAGAGCTATCTAGACACCATTCGAACCAAAGAGAGACATGAACCGACAAAGATCTTAGCAATAGAAGCCACTCCCAGAGTACAAAAACAAGAAGCCGAAATGAGTAAAATTGGACCAGACCCTGACCTGTTCGAAGTTCCTGAACATTTTAAAAGATACAAAGTAGAAGAGCGAAAGGTAGCCATTCAAATGCCTAAACGAGAGGCCCAAGATGGAGAAGCGTACGACAACAAAGAACAAACAAAAAAAAATTATAGTAACAGTGGAAGACGGAGAAGAACGATGCACATACATAGGCAAAAACGTATCAGTCGAAGAGGAAGAAGAACTCATACAACTAATCCGAGAATATCGAGACGTGTTCGCATGGACATATAAGGATCTCAAAGGCGTCAGGAACCCTCGATTTGTTCTCATAGGATACCAATGACAACAGATGCAAAACCATCAAAACAACACCCTTATACGTACAACGAGATCTATGCTGCTAAAATTAAGGAAGAAATAGACAAGTTACTAGCAGCAGGATTCATATATGAGATAGAACACACCGAGTGGGTATCACCACTAGTAGTTGTGCCTAAGAAGAACGGAAAACTGAGAGTATGCATTAACTTGAAAAAGGTAAATGCAGCCACCATACATGATAGCTACCCATTACCCATCACTGACCATCTATTGGAAAGGGTCGCAGGAAAAGAAGTTTATAGCTTCTTAGACGGATTCTCAGGATACAATCAAGTAGCTATTGCTATTGAGGATCAACATAAGACCGCATTCGCGACCGAATGGGGAGTCTATGCTTTCAGAGTGATGCCTTTTGGGCTCACTAATGCATCAGCTACTTTCCAACGATTGATGTGTCATGTGTTTAAGGAATTTCTGAAAAAGAGCATGAAAGTGTATGTAGATGACCTATGTACATACTCTAATCAAAGACAAGATCATATTCCTGAGTTGAGGAAGATATTTAATAAATGCCGCCAGTATCGAGTTTGCCTAAACCCAGAGAAATGTGTCTTCATGGTGAGACAAGGAAAAATCCTAGGACACATAGTCTCTAGGAATGGAATATCCACGGATGAGGACAAGATTAAGGTCATCTTAGAGATTCCTAGACCGAAGAATGCGAAAGAGGTGCAAGCATTTATGGGACACTATGGATATTACCATCGGTTTATCCACATGTATGCCATAGTTGCCAAACCCCTGTATGGTCTCTTAACTCAGTTCACTTGGATAGAAGAGTGCGAAAAGGCATTCAATGAGTTGAAAAAGAGGCTTAGCACGGCCCCAATTCTGAAAATGCCAAATTGGAACAAGCCTTTTCATATTCATGTTGATGCGTCTAAGTATGCAATAGGTTGTATATTAGCCCAACCAGCCGATGAAGGAAAATTAGATCATCCAATTGCCTACGCAAGCAGACAACTAAATCAAGCTGAAAGGAATTATACCACTACCGAGCGAGAAGGATTAGGAATGGTCTATGCAGTGAGAAATTTAGACACTATCTCTTAGCCAACAAGTTCAAGTTTTTCATAGACCATCAAGCTCTATTGTACCTCGTCAATAAGCCTTGCAACATAGGAAGATTGGTAAGATGGTTCCTACTATTAATGGAGTTCGACTTTGAAGTAATAGTAAAGAAGGCAAACACCCATGTGAGAGCGGATCATCTTTCAAGATTAACGCACGGAGAACCACCAAATGGAGTACCCGATGATTTGCCAGATACTTATTTGTTCAATCTAGAAGTTTGTCCAAAGTGGGCAGAGAAATTAATTCCTATACTTACTCATTGTCCACAACACTCCATTAATAAGGAAAGTAAAACGGAAATTTTACAGTCAAGGAACTTGCATATCATTGCGGGAAGCGTGTACTATAGGGAACCCAACGGGGTATTGCTAAGATGTGTAGAGGAAGACGAACAAACGAAGCTAATTGAACAAGCACATGTGAACAAATGGAGAACACACCAAGGGACTCATGGAACTATCAGGGAATTAAAAAGATTAGGTGTGTACTGGCCTGAGATGCCCAAGGATGTCCATGACTACGTAAGTAATTGTGCAGAATGTCAGGAGACAATCCTCGAGGATCATACGTCCCTACCTTTCTCAACCATAGCACCTAATTGGAGTCAAACCTTAGTAAAATTTCTCAGGACAAGAGAACATGAGGAAGGAGTTAGCTTGGCTAGAAAACGATCCCTAGAAGAAATGAGCAAGGATTATGTTCTCATAGGAAGAAACCTGTTTAGAAGAGGAAAAGACAACCAATTACGATTATGCATTCATGAAGGAGAGTATTTACCCATATTAGAGATGGCACACGCAGGTGCAGCAGGAGGTCATTTTTTAGCCGAGAGAACTGTAAAAATGATTCTCTTCGCGGGTTTGTGGTGGCCAACTTTACATATGGATGCTCAAACATATGTACGAAGTTGTGAGACATGCCAAAGAGCTAAATACCCAATTCGGAGAGATGACATGCCATTGAGACCTATGGTTTGTGCGAGAGCATTCTCTAAATGGGGTATTGACTTCATAGGACCCATTAATCCACCGGCCAAAGGATCACATGCTGAGTACATCATAGTAGCCACTGATTACTTGACAAAATGGGTAGAAGCAAAGGCTACTAGGAGGAACGATGCTCAAACCACTGCTAAGTTCCTTTTTGGGCATATATTCACTGGTTTTGGATTACCAATTGAGATTGTGAGTGACCGAGGAATGCATTTCCTTAACGAAGTAATCGAATCCCTAATGAATGAATTTTTAGTGATCCACAAAAAATCAGCCCCATACCATCCCCAAGCCAATGGTCAAGCGGAAAGTTCCAATAAAGTATTATGTACAGTATTGACAAAGATTGTCAATAATGGGAGGTCTGATTGGGACAAGCAATTGCATCATGCAATTTGGGCTTTTTGAGTAATTTAGTGTACGGGCAGAATGCAATTTTGCCAATTGATTTTTTAATCCCAACATTGAGAGTAGCCCAACAATATGAATGGAACGGATATGAGTTATCCCAACAACTAGACCAAATCGAGAAGTTGCATGAAACTAGGTTACAAGCGGTGGCAGGAATCTATGCAGCCAAGAGAAGACAAAAGGCATATTATGATGCACATATAAAAGACAAAGGACTTAAAGAGGGAGACTTAGTCTTGGTGTACACATTAAAGCAACATGCCAAGAAGTTACAAAAACGCGGATATGGACCTCTGATCATCAATAGGATCTCTACTAGTGGAGCAGTTAATTTAGCCACTCTAGATGGAGACATTCTTCCTAACTACATAAGTGGATGCAGAGTTAAACGGTTCATGGAGCCATTGACGGATCAAATGCTAGCACGCCTAGTAGGTGCTCAAAATAGGAAGAAAGAAGAAGAACGGATTAGAGAGGAGGCTCGACAAGAAGCCCTAGAACGCATCAAGAAAAGGAAAGAATGGATTAGGCAAAGAGATGAACGGTTTCTCCAAGGAGAAGAGCCGGTACCTATGGCTAATTACCAAATCCATAAATCTGATACGGCAAATTCCTATACGTCATAGCCTTATTTAAACCTAGGAATCGGCAAGACAGAGTACAAATTGATAGATGCATTGATAGACTCAGGAGCAGGACTTAGTTGCATACGTAATAATGTCATAGAAGATCTTGAACTGATTACGACGCCCACAAAAGCTCGAATGGTAGGAATTAGAGGTCAAATCATAGAATGCATGGGAAGCACTAACGTATCCCTCCACCTAGGAAATTCTTCCATGGAACAACGAGTCTTAGTGTGTAGAGATGAGGATTTAATAGAAGATTTGATCCTAGGACAGGATTGGATCATTGAGAATGAACTCAGCATCAACCTAGCTCAAGGATATATTTCAGCCAAGATAGGGCACAAGGAATTTTTTAGTCTATTAGGAGATAAGCCTTTACTCCAACCCACCACCATCGAGAGTGCGGAAAGGTGCAAAAAGGAGCTAGTCAAACACGATTCTAGCCCCAATATCTCTGAAACCGATCTAGAAGAAGCAGGAAGCTCAAACCCTAATGTATCCAAGGAAAAGGTGATACTACCTTACTTAGTTGATGAACGGCCAAACAATAGGGAACCCAACTCTCATGAAGTCCCTCATACGACAGTAGGATCATCAATGTGGAGGACAACATTCAAACATTCACATCAAGGGAAGAACAAATTCAAATGGGTACGCGAAGATCAAGTGCAGAAACCGGAAACGTCATCACCAAATCATAGGGAGAATAAGAAGAATAACAAGTCAACATCACAAAAATTTGAAACAACATTACTCCTACAAGTATGGCTCCCTAAGCTTTTGATTGAAGTTCAGAAATCACGAAAGTAGATATGGATTCCCAAGAAGGTTAAGCAAGCAGCCAAGCAAGAAATACGCAATCAGGAGGATACATTACATCTAAAAATTCGAGTAACAAAGCAAAAACAGACTCGTCCTAGAATCATGAAGAGCAGGACCTCTATTACTAGGACACTAGAGGAAACAAAGAAAAAAAATGAAGCCAGAGGAACCAAAGACAGAAAACGACCTATCCAAGCGCCCACGAAATGGATTTGGAAACCCAAGCGACTGCAAGGATTGGAACATCGGAACAACGAAGTTTCCAATTGCACTCATGACGTATCACATGCACCTAAAGTATGCATAATAGAGCCACATTACAAGGCCAAGCATTCGGCACATGAGTTACGTGATAAAAGTAGTGGTGCACATTCTCCAATGAGAATTAGGGCATAGCTTCCACTTTCTTAGGAATGGACCTACTATGTACATAAATAAATGCTTCCGCTACACTTATGCATGTTTTCTTTCAGGAAAAGAAATAAAAAGATGTGGTAAGAGATCTCACTTAGAGAACCATGGGAAACGGAGTGATAGAACGACAACAAATCACTGCAATGCACTACACAGTTGCTATACTTTCCATTAAAGCTAATGCGCTTTTCCTTAAAAGTGCAGATGGCTTCTGAAGATTCTGAAGCAACAGTACAAGAGGAAGTGTTGGAATTTCCTCTCCAGAGCATCACCAAAGCAAAGGGACATTGCTTAAGGGAAGATCAACCGACTGGGGAGTACCTCTTCCTGGCAACTATCAAAATAATGGACACATATCACCAATTTTCAATCATGTCCCAGGATTTCAGAGTACTACATGGACTCCCATCTACGATAGACATCATGAAGAAAGCGGGCATACACAAATATTTTGAACTGCCGATCTATAAGCCCGACTTCCACAGATGCACTCAAGTTATGAATACACTACAGCCTGCACTACATGATCCTTTGGTGCCCGAGGCTAGAGTAATGGATGGCGTAGGTGAATGGGTAGTCATCCAATTCACACATGATTTGATTAAGGAAGTGTTCGGATGGGAGAAGGACGGTATCACTGTCGTAAAGGAAGAGAGTCGTGGGGCCAAGACCAGAACATTCACAGACATTAACAGATTTGACATAGAAGAAGAAGTTCGACTTATCCACCAGCACTTCTGCTTCCCAAATATGCATCGCTATACGGCTCCTCAAAAGATTATTGTTCAATTGCTCTCACATGCAATCAAACAGATTGGAAATCAAATTAATCTGACTCCTTACATACAGGAAAGACTATTTGAAGCAAAGAAGCAGTAGAATAATAAGAATTTCCTCAATGGCAGCGTCGCTCTGACAATATTGATTTACCATGCTTTAGGCATTAGAGAGCACCTGCAAGAAATGCCATCTTCGAGTGCCATTGCTAAGTATGCCAAAGTCGCCACAGTTCCTAAAAAGAAAAGAGGATTGAAGATGATGGAAGAGGAGGGAACTAGCTCTCAACCCAGAATGAGAGGCATGAAGAGACTCAGGGAAGTCAAGCAAGTAGAAGAGGAAGTTCCAGCCATGAAAAGAGTGCACGTACTTCCAAAGACAAGAATTGAAGAGCAAAGGCCGATCACAGAGGAAGATTTAACTCAAGCATTTGAGGATACACATCAATATATAGAAGGACCAATCAATTTACCAGTGCAAGGGCACCATTATCAGCAGGCCCACCAAGAGATGCAAGTGAAAAAGAAACTCACAAAAGTACACCGTTACAGAGAAATCGGGTTGGATAATTCAAGCTCATCTTCGGATGCACAAGCAGAACCTGACACTTCATTATTGAATGTGTACATTCAAAGTGAATCAAAAGATGATGGACAATGGGAGGAGTTGAATGCAGTTGACTATGCGGAAGCAGACAAAGGAACAAAGGTAAAAGACAACTTTGTCTACCCAACTAAAGACACCGAAAGCAAGGAGGAAAACCAAGAAGGGACACATGTCCTCAAAATCAATGAGACTTCCACCATCCTTATCAAAGAGGCAACACCCATAAGCGAGGTGTCAATAAAGATACCCAAGAAAGAGACTCAAGCAGCGACAATAGAAGAAGAGGAACCCTTCACACCAATAAGGGTCGTGGCAGAACCCTCCCCCGTGGATGTCACATTTCAAGGGAGTGCCACAAAAGCTATTGATGTGGATGAAGAAGAAAAAGTACAAAACATACAATAACAAATTAGAAAACCACACAACAAAACTGTTCATGTCGAGCAAGGAAAAGATGTACAAACCGGAGAAGCTCTGAGCATACTGAGGACATGGTTGTAAAGAGGACACTAATCACCTTGATGTGGTAGCTAAAGAGATACAAAAAACAAGGAAACTATTGCTAAAGCCGAATATGAAATTAAGCAACAAGAGGAGATCATAACGCAGTTGAGAGAGTAGCTCAAGCAGAAGTCAACTGAGGGGACACCAGTAGTTCCACAATCCACCGCGGCTACTGAAGAGACTGAGGTACGTCCTCTCTCTCCCCACTCACATCATTCACCAACAAGGGAGGAACACGAGGTCCACATTGAACATAATACTCGGGACATTGCAGAACTGAGCCGACCGGAAAGGGCACTACTGGTGTCCCAACTTACTGCTGAATTCAAAGATCAAATAATCTAGGTGATGAAGGAGGCCCAAATCAAAAGCAAAAATTTGGATCAAATTTTGAAGCCCTTCAATTACCATATGGTCTCCTTAAAGAACAAACGCGACAATATATAAAGAATACTACACATAAAGATCCGGACACGAACCTCCAGTTCGGCCAAGATACATTCAAGTATACTCAAGAGGAATTCGAAAAGTCTGATCCCATATGGAGGCGGAAACTCTTGGAAAAGAACCCTACATTGCGGGTACAATGGGAAGCTTCACCATATGTGATTCAAGTCAATCCATCATTTTGCCTCGTACCCACAGATGCTCCTGGACGCAATTTTGGGAAGGTCAGCGCCAGGGAAGCATAAATACTCAATGGCTGAATTATCCATTGTTACCTAGTCTGCCACATAACTACCTACCAACGGAAGAGTACATGGTAAAAACAATGGAATTTTGGATCGCAAGATATTCCGCTGTCCTGGATTTAGCGGTCAAAATGACGAATAGAATTTTTAGTATGATCCTTACTGTAATCAAAGTCTTTGAGCACGCAAAATATACATTCTTGAATTTTATCGGCATTATGCAAGGATTAGAAGCACTCATTTTTTATCTTTCTACCATTCCGAGTCGCTTAAAACTTATGGCGTATTATTCTCGACTTATGTTTTTGCCGTCAACATATATGCAGACTTTCGAAGAAGCATTTTTCACTGGCTTCTTCAAAATAGATTTGGAAATTTTCGTCAAAATGACTTCAAATCTTAATGCACGCTTGGTGGCTTATGAAACCAGCTTTTTTGCGGATCACCAACAAGCGCCAGAGGACGGAGTGAAGTCAAGCCAGTGGAAAGAATTTATGATATGTCATGCCAATTTGCTGAATCAAAGAGAGCAAGCAGCAATACAAGCCTATTCACGTCGCCACAAAAAGCCTGTTGGGGACGACAGAGTTCAGGAGGAGGGACGTGTGGAAGGGAAATCGAGCAAGAAGAAAAGAAGAAGAAGATCAAAGTCAAAAACTACGCAATAAAGAATGAAGATCATAAAATGAAAGAACCATCCTTTGCCCAAAGCCCCGCATGGACCAGGGCCAGGAACTATCCATGAAGAAGTGCAAGACAATACTTGGTAGGTAGTAATCCTCCCACTGATAGCGTGCGTGTCAACAAAGTAAACAGGCTCAGAACAATACAACAGGGTCAGATGTGTGCAACCAAGACAAATCAGAAGACCAAAAGCTAGAAAGAGGTGACTAAGAACAACACATTCCTAGTCACTGGTGGCGTGCGTGGCAACCCGACTGAATGAAGCAACCCAGATTTGTGATGTACGGGATATCAAGGGGAAAACAAAAGCAAAGGAATTACATCAGATAAAATAACAAATTCTCTGACAGTCCTTATTGCTTCTTTGACCACTGGGTGCGTGTATTCAGAATTATTAAACAAGCTAAAGACAAAAAGTAAATCCTGTCAAGGGACGAGAGAGACAAAGCGGGGGAGAGTGTTGTAGAGCAAAGAAGCACAAGAGAAGAGCCCCAAAATTTTCAAATTAATGGGCATAATTTTTCTTCTTCAAAACATTCAGAGAATTCCCTCAAGCCATGTAAATGCATTAGAGGAGTCCTCTAGTGGCATAATCCCATCTTGTTGTAAAATATCCCTTGTAAATTAGTAGGAAATTCACTTTTTAGTAATAAAGTGCCGGTCTCTTGTGTGAAAGGACCAAATTTAGGGCACATGTATATAAGTCACTTTGTGACTCTTTGTAAGTACTTTTTGCTATGGTGAACAAGGAGAGCTCTCGAATCTAGAATTTGCCTCTTTCTTGCAGATTTCCATCTTCTCTTTGATCTTTTATGTGTGTGTAATGCTTGGAATGTTTGTGTAAGACTGTTGTCTACCCCTCCCCACTATTTTTGAGCTACTGTAGTGTGTGTGTGAGCTTGTAGGAGTTGTGGCATGAGTGTGGGTGCTTCCCGCCATTCACTATTTTGGTCATAACTTGAAGCACAGTTGTCAGAATTGAGTGAAACCACTTTCAATAGATGTGTCTCGTCGAGAGCTTCGAAATGAGTGCTACTAACTATATTCGGAGCTTGGAGTTGAGAGAAATTCTTGATTTACTGAAAACTATTGTAAATGGTATCGCGACAGACACTTTCAGTCTTTCTGTGAGTTTGAGAGGTGGATTAGTCTTTTCTCATGCATATCAGCTGAACCACTTCATTTTCCATCACGTGTGCACATGTCTTCATACACTTGGTTAGGTCGTTTGATCGGATTGGCATATAAGCGTGTGTCAATTTCCCACTATATGCACTTGTGTTGCAAATGAGGTTTAGTCTCTTTGGCACAAGTCCTTGAGTCTTCTTGACTTAGGTACACATTTGGCATATGCATTAGTGCCTGAACAACATCATAGAAAATTGATGATAAAGCAATAAAATGTATTTTTGTTGGATACAGTTCTGAAAGTAAAGGCTATCATTTGTATCATCCACAAACTAGATGCATTTTGGTTAGCTCTGATGTTATTTTTGTGGAAGATGCTATTCAGCCATTGCTTTCATGTACTAAGGAGACATGTGTTAGCTCGAAAGATATGTATGATACTTTGCTTCCTTTTTTTACAGGTGGATAGTCTAGTGCTGGTCCTAATGAGACAACTTCTCAGCCTTTATAGGTTTCATGTGATGATGCAGATCATCCCATTTCTGATGCAGATTTACATGATGCACTTGTTGATGAGAGAGCTGATATTGAGGAGGCAAAAACTATGCCAAAATGGTTAGTGTAGACTTTGCATGATAGCAAATTAGATGCACCTCTATCATATCATAGTCGATCAGGCTCTCATAGTGCCTCTTTTGCATCAGATTGCTATTCTATGGCTGCATCTAGTCTCTATGATGAGACTGAGCCTGTTTTGTTTGATGAAGCACAAAATTCAAAAAATTGGATGGTTGCTATGCAATCTGGATATGATGCTATAATGAAGAATGGTACTTGGTCTTTATGTGACTTGCCTCCTGGCAAGAAGGCCATTGGCACTAAGTGGGTATACAAGGTGAAGCATAAACCTAATGGTACAGTTGATAGGTATAAGACTAGGCTTGTTGCAAAGGGTTATGCACAGGAAAGAGGCATTGATTTTGATGAAATCTTTGCTCCTACTTGCCGAATGACTTCTATTCGTAGCATCTCTGTACTTGCAGCTCATCATGGTTGGAATGTACATCAGTTGGACATTAAACCAACATTTCTGAATGGTGACTTGCATGAAGTAAGTGTATTTTTTTCAGCCCCGTGGCTTTGTGCAAAAAGGGCATGAAAACCAGGTGTGTGGGTTAAACAAGGCATTATATGGTTTAAAGCAAGCACCACATGCTTGGTATCAAAAGATACATGCCTATCTGATTGCACATGGTTTTGAGAACAGTCCAACTGAAAGCACCTTATATGTCAAGCATGCTAATGATGTACTTCTAATCATTGTAGTGTATGTTGATGACATGCTGCTCATTGGTCCTCATGAGAAGCATATTGCTGATTTCAAAGCTGATTTACATGCCTCATTTGAGATGTCTGATTTGGGGCATTTGCATCATTATTTGGGCATTTAGTTTATATACTTTGATGGTGGAATGGCTTTGTGTGGAATGAAATATATTGACACATTATTGCAGGCTTTTGGCCTTGAAGACTGTAAACCTATTGCCACTTCTATGGAGACAGGTTTACGACTGAGTCTTCAGGATGTTGGAGATGCATTTGATGTTGTTCTCTAGCAGCAGGCTATTGGATGCTTGAATTTCTTATGCATTACTCAGCCATATATATTCAGTTTTCTGTCTCACAAATGAAATGAGCAGGTTTATGCATTGCCCAAGAGTCAAGCATTGGCAGGCGGCTAAGCGCATCTTTCGCTACTTGAGTGGTACTCAGCTACTTGGGTTGTTTTATCCCAAGGGGGGATCACTACCGCCAAATTTGCATGCTTTTTCTGACTCTGATTGGGTTGGTTTCTATGACACTCGTGTGTCCACTAGTGGCTTTTGCTTCATCCTTGGTAGCTCATGTATATCTGGTTGAGCAAGAAGCAGCCTACTGTGGCCACTTCTAGTTCTGAAGTATAGGGTAGCTTTCATAGCGACTATTGAGTGTGTGTGGCTCAGATGCATTATGGATGATTTGGGTGTTGGTCAGCATTCTGCCACCACCATCTTCATTGACAGTCAGAGCGCATTTACAGTTGCGAGGAACCCTGTGTTCCATGCTCGCACTAAGCACATTGAGGTGCATTATCATTATGTCAGGGAGAGGTTCTCTGTTGGGGAGATCAGCTTGGCATATGTGCCCATGTGGAGGACGACAATTTGGTTGCACATACTTTCAATGGACTCAAGGATGATGAGAGATGTAAACCATTCATTACTTTAGTTTATGTTAGATGAGAATTACCAGACTTTGATCAACTTGTTGCTCTCATGGTCATTGAGGAGATGAATCTAAATGGCTCTACTTCAAATAAAAAAGGATCTCAAGGACAAGCTCTTTATGCAGGATCATCAAGAGGTGGAAACAGAGGTAGAAGAGGTTCAAATAGAGATCAAGGAAGGAGTGATGATCAAGTGACTTCAAGTGGCTCCTTCAACACAAGACGAAGAGGAAGATCAAGCACTAGAGGTACGAGAGGCTACTAGAACTAGAATCAAAGACAAAGGAGTGAAGATAACAACAATTGCTACATATGTGGAAGGTATGTACACTATGCCAAATATCGCTATCAAAATGAGAACAATCAAGGTGGTAATCGAAGAGGAGGCTATTCAAGAAGAGGTAAACAACAAGGAAATTATGCAGTTGAAGGTAAAAGTGATGACTATGATTCTCTTCTTATGATGAATGTAGAAATTAAGATGAATTGCAATAGTGATGTATGGTATATAGATAGTGGTTGCTCTAACCATATGTCACATGATGCTTCATGGTTTTCAAATATGCATGATCCTTGATGTAAAAGTCATGTTGAAATAGGAGATGATACATAAGATTATGTAGGTTGGAGATGTTGTTATGTAGGATAAGAGCAAGACAAATTGCTTGAAGGATGTTCTTTATATGCCAATGATCACTAAGAATTTGATGTCAATTGGTCAAATGGTAGAAAAAGGTTTGCAAATAAGATTTAATCATGCAAGTTGCTTTATTGAGGATCCAAAGCAAAGGAAGTTAATTACAGGGGGTCAAAAACAAGGTAGATTTTTTACATTCAAGGTAAACCCAAATCATACAAACTATTTCTCTTATGGTATGCATCGAATAGCAGAGCTTGATCTATGGCACAAAAGGATTGGCCACATGAATGTACATAGGTTGAAGGAGCTATCAAAGAAGAGGATTATTGAATGATTACTTGCTCTTACTAAGCAACATATGGTGCATCTTTGTGAAGCATGTCAAATGAGTAAGCAAAGTAGATAGCCTTTCAAGCATTCAAGCTATGTAAGCAATGGATTCCTTGATCTTTTACACATGAACATATGGGGTACTACTAAAGAGGCATCCTAAGTACTATGTATCATTCATTGATGATCATAGTAGAATGACATTTGTGTATTTCATTAAACATAAGAGTGAAGTCTTTGATTGTTTCAAAAATTTCGAGAAGCAAATAGGAAGATATGTTCAGAAGCTAAGATCCAATGGAGGGGGAGAGTATTCCTCTCAAGCTTTTACTGATTTTTTGTATGATGAAGATATCGAAAGAGAAGTTACATGCAGGCATACTTGACAACAAAATGGAGTTGTAGAAAGAAGAAACAAAATCATAGAAGAAGCATCTAGAAGCATGCTAAATGATATGTGTCTGCCTAATTCTTTTTGGGCTGAAGTTGTTAGCACAAGTGTGTACATTATGAATAGAGTACCTACTGATGGAGTTCATCATTTGACACCATATGAGGTATGGCATGGAAGGAAACCAAGTGTAAGTAATTTGAAAGTATTTGGTTGTGTATGTTATGTACATGTACCTAGTGAAGTGAGATAAAAACTTGATGTGAAATAAGAAAAGTGTATATTTATTGGTTATGCAGACACTCAAAGAGGATATATATGTGGTTGTTTCAAGAGATGTAAACCTTGATGAATCACTTTCATGGTATGTAGATAAGAAAAGCTTGCAGGTCAGAAATGGAGACAAAGAAGATACAGGTGAAGGAGATGAGTGCGTACCTCAACCCACAAGAAGTTTAAGTGATGGGAAGAGTGATTTGATGAAGAAAGAGAGCTACCTTTCAATGGAAGATGAAGGCAAGAGTCACCTCCAAGTGTTAAAAGTAAAGGTAAACTCAAACTTATTGAAGTTAATGATGAAGGAGAAGAAGTTGGTAGTGTATATGAGTATGGAGAATCATCAAAGGTTCCTAATAAAAAAGCAAAAGCACCTACATTGGAGGTAAGAAGAACTTCAAGAGTGAGTAAGCACTCAAAGGTATACTTATGAATCTTTTATGAATACTCATTATGCTTTTATGACGAAGGTTGAGTAGGAAAATGAACCCACATGTTATGATGAGGCAAAAGGAGATGAAAAATGGGAGAAAGCAATGAGAGAAGAAATGGAAGCACTACAAGATAACAAGACTTGGAATTTAATTCCAAAGACACCAAAACAAAAGGTAATTGGTTGCATGTGGGTTTTTAAGATTAAAAGAAATAGTGATGGTAGTGTGTCAAGATATAAGGCTAGACTTGTAGCAAACAGATATGCTCAAACTCAAGGATTGGACTATGAGGAAACATTTAGTCCAGAAGCAAACATGGCAACGGTGAGAACTTTGTTGGCTTTAGTTGCAAGTAAAAAATGGAATATATATCAACTAGACATAAAGAATGGCTTTCTTAACGTGAGTTAAGTGAAGAAGTGTATATGTCACAACCAGATGGTTATGTGGATGCAAAATGTCCTAATCATGTATGCAGGTTAAAGAAGGCATTGTATGGTCTTAAACAGACACCAAGGGCATGGAATGCAAGGTTGGTAAAGTATCTTATGCTGCAAGGATACAGAGCGAGTCATGTTGATCCTTCACTTTATGTAAAACATGTAGATGACATGTGTGTCTATGTATGCAGTTATGTGGATGATTTGTTGATTACAAGAAATGATGCAAAAGAAAGTGAAGAGACTAAAGGTAATTTGGGAAAGGAATTTAAAATTTCAGATCTTGGTTTGCTTAGAAACTTTCTTGGGATTGATATTGTGTATGGCGATGAAGGTATGTGGTTGATACAAAGAAAGTATACATGTGATATGCTGAAAATGTTTGGTATGCAGGAATGTAAATTTGTTTCTACTCCAATGGAATGTAACATAAAGTTGAGTGCAAAGGAAGGTGATGAGTTGCATGATATGAATGCGTATAGATCCATTGTAGAATCTTTGATTTATGCAACAAGAACTAGACCTGATATATGCTATGCAGTGGGAGTATTGTCACAGTTTATGCATGAACCTAGAGTACCTCATATGCATGCAACGAAAAGAGTGCTTAGGTATTTGAAAGGTATCATGAACGAAGGATTATTTTATAGTCATGATGTTGATCTAACTCTTAAAGTATTTAGTGATGTAGATTGGGCTGGATGCAAATATGATAGAAGATCCACAAGTGGATATGTGGTAATAGTCAGAAACAAGACATTAACATGGAGCTCAAAGAAACAGCCTACAGTTGCTTTATCTTCTATAGAGGCCGAGTATAGAGGTTTAGCATTGGCTGCTACTAAGGTTATGTGGTTTAAAAAGTTGTTTCATGACTTGAATGTGCAAGTTGATGTACCATTGATATATGGAGATAACTTGAATAGCATTCATACGACCTCAAATCCTATTTTTCATGGTAGAACAAAGCATATAGAGGTACACTATCATTATGTTCAAGAGAAGGCCATAAAAAATGAAGTGCAAGTTTCTTTTGTGGGAACAAAGGATCAATTTGCAGATATCTTCACCAAATCCTTGGATGGACCAAAGCTTCAAAGATTCAACTATATTCTTGGCATGAAGGAAATACCCTTTGGAACTTGAGGGGGAGAATGTTGAGAACATTTGTTTTGGTACAAGTTCCAAATTATGTAAATACCTTGGGGAATTCTTCAAATACTTCAAGAAGTCTCATATTATTCATGAAAGATAGCCAAAATACCATTTGAGTTGTAGAACATGGTGAGTCAAATCAATGAGTCACAAGGGAGCTGTAGTGGTGTCCTAGTGGAAGGTTGATGTGGCTAGTTCTCAAAGTCCATCAATAATTTGCTTATTTGGGCACTTGAATCATGTAATACCTCCACCCAAGTGTCTAAAATGAATTTAAATGTATTAGGAAGGTTTTAGATTAGTTCCCCATGCTATAAAAAGAGGGTAGAAGTTGTGATCTTGTGAGAAGTCCAAGAGAGTCATCTGTGTATCTCTATGCTGTTGTAGTTTTGTATGCAGAGATTGCAAAGCTTGTAGCTCCCTCATTATATGTTGAAATTACATGTTTGATGGCTCATTGGAAAGCTCTTAGTGTCTTATTTCATATTTTTAATTTTCATAATCATTGGATTTGTGAACTGAGAGCAGTATTCTTTGCAAGTAGTGTATGCTCTCGGGTTCACCTCTATCGAAGGTCTTCATTAAACCTCAAACTTAAAAAGGTCATATCTCCTTGTGTATTTATCCAGATTGAGTGTTCTTTAGCTCATTGGAAAGCGCTTGATATCTAGTATATGTGGTTAAGAGTATTTTAAAAAATTGTTAAGTGACTAGGGAATAGTAAGCTTTGCAAGAATGACTAGTTTTTTGCCAAGAAGTTTGTGACAAGGTCAACTTGTTCCTAGAGGGTTCCACCTACTTGTAGCTATACTTTGGAGGTCAATAAACTACAACATTATGTAAAAGTTTCTACAGGTCCATGTTGTACATGTTCAGAGTTCCATGATCCACCCTTTTGTCCAATGCAAGATCCATTCTCATGCAAGCTCATTTATCCTACATGAAAGAGAATTCTTCCAAACTCCATATAAGCAAGGCCTCCCTTCACTCTTTATATGCTCATTCACACTAGTTCATTTCCAAGAGTGTGCATCCTTTCCTCATAGAGTCTCCATGTTCATAGAGTATCTTATATAAGCCATTTCCATTTTAATTTACTTATCATGTTTTCATGTCTTTCATTTCTTCCTCCATAGTTAGTTTATTATGTGGTTACTAGTAGATTAGGAGTAGTGACTTCATTTCAACATGGTATCAAAATATAGGTTAATTTATTCTATGAGTTCATGTTCTCATTCTCATAATCATTGGAAAAGTTTTCTTTTTGTGTTTATTCTCAGATCTTCATCATTATTTTCCTTCCCTCCCTCCCATACATCATCTTTACAGTAAAAGTTGCTTTAAGCACTACTCCCATTATTCAATATGCATGATTATAGTCCATCATTTTTGTGTTTTTTTATCATAATAATAAGTGCTTGTAAGCACTATGATAAGTCAATAATCTCAAAAACACCTTTGATCTCAAATTTCCAAGTATATGTCAGATCCCATATGTCCCTAGATCCTAGAAATGCCATATGTCTCATCACCATGGATCCCATATGCCCATGGATACAAAATCACATGGATGTCATATGTCCAAAAAGCCCAAGGGATTCCACATGTCCCAAAATTGGATCCCATATGTCCAAATTATGTCTAAGGATTCCATATGTTGTTAGATCCTAAAACCCAATGAACTAAGTGATGCCATATGTGACTAGTTACCCACATTATTGAAAACAAAAGGGTCATCACATGGAGGGAGGTGTTGAGAATTCCATGCTCCACCCTTTCATCCAATGCAAGATTCATTCTCATGGAAGTTCATTTATCCCACATGTAAGGGGCATCCTCAAACTCCATATAAGCAAGGCCTTTCTTCACTCCTTATATGTTCATTCACCCTAGCCCATTGCCCTTTCCTCATGGAATCTCCATGATCGTAGAGCATTTTATATAATTCATCTGTTTTAATTTACTCATCATGTTTTCATATCTTTCATTTCTTCATGCATAGTTTGTTTATTATGTGATTACTAGTAGATTAGGACTAGTTATTTCATTTCAACATTACAAACCTATGCAAACCCATGCCTATATAAGCCTACATAGGCTTGGGACCATGTTTGTTTGTTTTTGTTTCAACAGCTATATCGATATGTATCATGATATTTTTTTAATTAAAATAAAAAGAGTTTAACTATCGCATGATTTTTTGAACTACTATATGAACTTGTATAGTGACCAAGATATCGACACACATTATGATAATCACTATTTTGATGAAATCTAGCAAATACCCATGTGCATTCAAATGCATATTGTGACTATTTGTATACCAATATTTTCATAGCGATGTATATTTAGACATAAACTATGATGTTTACGATAACAGTACAAGTCAAAACATGCCAATTCTATTGTGGTATTTGCAAATACAAGAAGAAAGAAAAATACATACCTATTTGGAAGAATATGATTTTTATGTGCTCCCACTCCACATGAAAGAGATTCCAATGATGATATTGATTATTTTTTTGCTCTTTAAAGAAAGGGATGGATTATGGAATGTAAAATGAATAGTAGATATTGGATAACGGGGATATAAACCATCAACCTAGTTATGAATATTCTCATCTGTAGGTAGACAACATTCATTATGAGCAATTCTATTATTGTCTCATCTTATCCTTGGTGCAAATTGTTTGAGTACCCCATGATTACTAGAAGTTAGATGGTTGGAGAGAAGTAAGAATGATAATAATTTTCATTATTGACTAGGAAGTGTGCAAGCAAAGAAAAGTGTGTTTTTTTATGTGTATGGGTCAAGGTTAGTTTTTCCATTCTATGTGAGTGAAATTGATAAAAGTTTGAAAGGATCATTTTTTGGGTAAGGAAAATTATGAGCTTGATGATGTGGCACTTCACTTTATGGAGTTTTAAAAAGGAACTATTTTGAGTGATTCTCTAAAAAATTGTGTATGAAAAAATAATTATTGACTTGTGTACTTAAAAAATGGACCCTTTGCAATAAGTAATAACTAAAATGTGAGTTTTCAAGAAAATTCACTTTTTATTTTACAAAGATGGGTGGATTTGATGATATGTAAAGTGGAATCTTTGTGTGTGTGTTTTGTGGAAGAAAGAGATGATAAAATTAATCGCCTTGTGGGTTGTTGAACATACTTGGGTCAGTGTGGCCACTCTATCCGTGTAGTGACTTTGGGCCATTGAAACTAGATGCCTTCGAGCACACCTTTCCTTGTAATTCTTCAACAATCTAACCCTTACATTGTGGGATATGGGGGATCCCATGACCCTCATTTGTATAGTTGTTCTTTCAATACATTCAAGCTCGAAGAGATTAGGCTTTGATCGCACTTCCTTTTAGAATTAATAAAAAAAAGTAATCACTTAAAATTAGGAATCCTTACAAGTCCCATTCAAGGTTCACTTTTTCCACTAATGCATACAATAGCACACCAAAATGCTACTAAGCATGCACCTTTTTAAGTTGCATTTGGAAAAATTTCCCCAATCCAATGGCATTAACTCAAACAATGCTTGATTCTATAGCTATGAATCACATTGATTTACTTTAAGGAGTTCATGAGAAAATCAAGCAAAGTCAAGGAATATACATAAAATGCCACTAGAAAGAACTTCAAAACTATTTAATGAAAAGAATCTGGAATGGTTACACGTTGTTAAACATCATCCTCCAACAAAATTATCACCATAGCAAAAGTGAATCAAAGATTTTTATGATTACAGATACGTCCAAATTGAAGTATAAATAATTCATTTCATAGAATTCTTCTAAAAACATTCACACAAACTCCTCACTTGACCCCTATTATTGAAAACCCACTATGATTTGGAAAATATATTGAAATTTTACCACTAGAGAACATCTTGGATTATCATGTAATTTCAACACACATGTAAGTTAACAAAATACAAAATCTTTCTATGGAAGAGTTTCAATTGATTAAAAAAATTTGTGCCACATTATAATCACTTGATTCCTAAAAGCCATTCACAAATAGATTAAATTATTTGTTTGTAAATTCCAATGTTTAAGTTTCATGCATGTGTTTTATTTATTTAACACATGGAACATGCTTATTTTTTGAATTGTGTGACATGTGATTTGTCATTCATTTTTGAAAATCATTTTCCACTTAGAATAATTGTTTTTCAACTAAGGACATGCTATCATTTATGGAATTATTGTAATCATCAGATCTTATTTTATTTTATTTGCTACATAATTTTGGGTTGCTACAAGGGTGAATGTTGGATTTAGAAGTCTACAGACGCACATGAACAACACAAGGAAGAAGAAGAAGCTTGGAGCACAACACACAATACTAAATGTATTACCAAGTGAATGTACAAATATAAGTGACGCGTTAGGGTTATAGGTGTATATACAATTTGAGGTGAAAAACCTCCTAAAGAGGGAAAAAAGTGCCTCGGTAGTCCTAGGGTTCACACACATCACTACCAAAATATATCAACAAATCCCCCTTGGGAGTGATGCGATTAACAAGGAGCTGACAGTGATGTATAAGAAAGTGCCAAGCTATGCAAAAAGAGATCAATCCACAAAAGGAAGTAAGTCCAAAGCTTTGTGGAAAACTTCAAACTTCTCATAAGGCAAAGCCTTTGTGAAAAGATATGCCATGTTATCATGTGTGGGCACATATGCCAAATTGATCTCCCCAGCATAGAACATCTCCCTAACACAATGATGATGCACCTCAATGTGCTTTGTGCGAGCATGGAACACAAGGTTCCTCACAATTGCCAATGCACTCTGATTATCAATGAAGACGGTGGAGGTAGAAGACTAACCAACACACAAATCAACCAAAAGTTGTTTGAGCTACAGACACTCAATATTCACTATGAAAGCTACCCTATACTGAGCCTCACAATTAGGTGTGGCCACAATAGGCTACTTCTTGCTCAACCACGATATGCATGAGCTACCAAGCATGAAGCAAAAAACACTAGTAGACACATAAGTGTCATAGCAAACAACCTAATCAAAGTTGGAAAAAGCACATAAATATGGAGATAGTGATCCCCGCTTGGGATAAAACAATCCAAGTATCCGGGTACCATTCAAACAACGAAAGATGCACTTAATTACTTGCCAATGCTTGACACCTAGGCAATGCATAAACTTGCTCATCTGAGAAATTTCAAACTAAATATCAGGCCGAGTTATGCATAAGTAAATCAAGCATCCAACAACCTCTTGATAGAGAAAAACATCAAATGCATCTCCAACATCATGAAGACTCAACCGTTAACCTGTTTCCATATGAGCGGCAATAGGTTTGCAATATTCGAGGCCAAAGTGTTGCAATATTGTGTCAATATATTTTGTTCAACACAGAGCTATTCCACCATCAACTTGCATGAATGGAATGCCTAGATAATGATGCAAATGACCCAAATTTGAGATCTCTAAAGAGCCATGCAAATCAACCTTAAATTTAGGAATATGCTTCTCATTAGGACCAGTGAGCAGCATGTCATCAATGTAGACAACAATGATTAGAAACACATCATTTTCACGCTTAATATATTAGGTGCTCTCGGTTGAACTATTCTCAAAACCATGTGCAATCAAGTATGCATGTATGTTTTCATACCAAGCACGTGGTGCTTGCTTCAAACCACATAATGCCTTTTTCAACCTACACACTTTGTTTTCATGCCCTTTCTACACAAAACCATGGGGCTGAAATACATACACTTCTTCATGTAAGTCACCATTTAGAAATGCAGTTTTAATGTCCAATTGATGTACATTCCAACCATGATGAGGTACAAGTGCACAAATGCTACAAATGATGGACATTCGACATGTTGGAGCAAAGGAATAATCAAAATCAATGCCTCTCTCTTGAGTATAACCTTTTGCAAAAAGCCTAGCCTTATACCTGTCAACTGTTCCATCAAGCTTACCCTTTAGCTGGTATGCCCATTTAGTGTCAATGACTTTTTTCTTGGAGGCAAATCACATAATGACCAAGTACCATTCTTCATTATAGCATCATATTCTAATTGCATAGAAGCCATCCAATTTTTTGAATTTGTGCTTCATCAAAAGAGGCTCGTTCTCATCTCAAAGACTAGAGGCACCCATAGCATATCAATCTGATGCAAGCACTTTGAGAGCATGAACGAGTATGATATGACACAAGTGCATCTAATTTGCTATCTTGTAAAGTTTGCACTAGCCATTTACACATAATTTTTGCCTCTGCTATATCAACCCTCTCATCAACAAGTGCATCATGTAAATATGCATCAAAATGGAATGATTTGCATCATCATGTGAGACTTGTAAAGGCTAAGAAATTTCCTCATCTGGACTAGCAATTGACTATCCACCTATAAAAAGAGGCAACAAAGTGTCATACACATCCATGCATTGTTGTTCATGCAATAATGAATATGCCAAACAACTAAAGAGACACAGATGAGAAATATATGTCTAGCAACCATGCCCCTCCATAGATGGCTTTCAACCACTGTACACTAATGTTTTATCCCATGTTGAACCATAAATGCATTAAAATCAGAAGACATGTATTCCCCCCTCGATCAGAATGGAGGGTGTTGTGTATATGTGTGTCTGCATGTGTGTATGTATGCAAAAGCCAAAAACCCTAATCCTAAAGACTTAGACCTAAAATATGTATATGTGTGTATGCATGTGTTGTTGATATATTTAGGTAGTGATGTGTGCGAACACACTAGGACTTCCGGGACACTTTTTTCCCACTTTAGGAGGTTTTTTTCCTCGGCTTGCATATACGCCTATAACCCTAATGGGTCACTTATCTTTGTACATTCTAGTGGTAATACATTCAGTATTGTGTGTTCTGCTCAAAGCTTCTTCTTCTTCTTCTTCTTCTTCCTTGTGCTGTTTGCGTGCTCGCATAGACCTCGAACTCCAACAATTGGTATCAAAGCAGGACCTCATTGACACCTCTCCGGTCACAGTCTCAGAATCGCATGAAATTTGGTGAGCATACTTAGAGTGGTTAAGAGATCAAAACAGCTTCGCTATCTAGTGTTGAAATCATGATTTGAGCTCGTTTTGGCCTTTGAATGCACCATCATAGTGCTTGTGCACAATTTTGTCTTTTTGTGCCAAAGATATATACAGGTTTTGGTTCGCCAGTATAAGCATCTCAAAGTCTACTACAAGTTTAACAAAACTTGACAAGGTAATTCTATTCAACTTTTTGAGATACAGTCATTTTTCTACATCAGGGTATTTTAGTTAGTGGCCATGGTTGAAAGCAGTGATGTATTCCGTATGTTGGCTATTGAGGATAAATTGGACGATACTAATTGCCCATTATGGGCTTATATGATGCCTCATGTATTGGTTGCAAAAGGAATGTGGAATATTGTGCAGGGTGTTGAAAAACATCCTATTACACCTGCAAACACAGTTGCTGAAGGTGATGCAAACGACATTGAAGATGAAGATATTCTTCATGTTCCTGTTCATGTTGTACTTCCTACTGCACCTACTGTAGAGAAAATTTGTTGGAATGGCAGAGATGCTCATGCACATGCATTGATAGCCTTGTCTGTCAAATGTGCCATTATTCTTCACATTCACTCTTGCAGAATAGCTAAGAATGCTTGAGATACACTTACCACTTTATATCACGCAAGGAATGAGGTTCGTGTTGCTTACCTCCAAAAACAAATAGAGAGTGAGCACATGAATGAAGGAGACTCCATGGATAGTTCCTAACAAAGATCAAAGATTTGAAGGAACAATTGATTTTTGCTAATGAAGTCTTGCCCAACAGTTCACTTGTGCAGACTGTTCTGAATCTTCTTCCCGATTCATATCAAAGTTTTTCTTCTACTTTCATTTGATGATGAAAGGCAATCCAAATGCCTTAACATTTGAGGAGTTAGTCTTTGTTCTGTTGCAAAAAGATCAATCTAGGCATAAGAATTTCATTATGCATGTTGCAGATCAAGCTTTCCTAGCTAGTTAGAAAGGCAAAGGTAAATGGAGATCTTCTAGTAGTAAGCAGAAATCTACTAATTTTGCACAATCAAAGAAGGATGACAGAGACGAGAAGAAAATAGAAAAGCAAAAATTGTTTTGCAAATACTGTCAAGAAAATGATCATGTCATAAAGAATTGTCCAAAACTGGCTGCTAAAGAGGCAAGGAAGAAAGAGGTTGGAATGGTTGTTGCAGAGGCCTCTACACCCAAAATAGAGTCTGTTAATCTTGTGCAGAATGAAGAATGGGCATTTACCACTTTTTACAGTTATGACCCATCTTCTCATGAACAATGTATTTCTGTAGTAGACTGAGATGTTTGGCACTTTGATAGTGGGGCAACCAAATATATTACCTCCTAGTGCAATTTCTTCACTTCACTTGAGCCTGCCCCTATAGGGAATACTGTGACATGTGCTAACAACTCCTCTTATCTTATCATGGGAGTTGGTAAGATCATTCTAACTATTGTTGATGGCAATTCTTTTACATTGTTAGATGCTTTATTTGTGCCAGGGATCAAGAAGAATCTATTATCAGTTTCAACTTTAGCCAAGATTGTGAAATTTGTTGATGATAAATGTACAATTCATGATCTATCAAATGGAGATGTCATTATTGCTTCTAGCACTTTATGTCATGGGATGTATAAGATCATAGACTATGAAACATCTATGAATGATTCAGCATGTGGAGTACATGATTCTCAGGCTATGTCAGATGCAAAGCTTTGGCATGCATGCTTTGGTCATCTGAATTTTCCTAGTTTGCTACACCTATAGAAATCTGAAATGGTTGCCTTTCTGCTTAAACTTGAGGCACCTGGTAAACATGTTTGTGAAGGCTGTATTTTGGGCAAAATGTAGCATTCCTCATTCCCAAAAGATGGTTCAGTTTGAGCTACTCAGAAATTGCAGCTTGCTCATTGTGATGTCTGTGGTTCTATGCAGACACCCTCTTTTGGAAACTATCTTTACTTCGTGACTTTCATCGATTATTTTTCCAGGCATGTGGTGTAGCTCAGTGATGAGTAGCACCTCCTTTAATGCGAATCCGAGAAGACGTGAGGATGGTATGAAGACCTCAAGCAAGTGAAGGCACAAATGTGTGAGTGAGAAGCACACCAACATGCACACACATACACACACACGCGCACACACGGCAAGAACAAAGAGAGAGACAATGGAATTCCTTTAGATTACTCAAAAGTGCTCTTACAAGTTCAATTCTACATCAAGCTAACCTAAAAAATGAGCTCTCTAGCTCTATTTATAGTGTTTGACTAGTTTTTGGCCCTGTCCAGACCTCGTGTCTCGCCTAGTTAAAAATTAGGTTCTAGGGCCTATTTGAGGGCTCAAACGAGCTCAGAAAATTATGAAAATTGATAGGTAGGTACTTCTAATGCTCCTCAAGCTCAAGGACTCCTTGGCTTGCACAAAATGGAGTTACAAAAAGGTGAAATGGTAGTTACAATGATTTTTAGTGATGAGAATCACTGTTATGAGGGTGTTGATTTGGAAAAATTTGAATGGCCTACTTGCCAGATCTTTGTTGACTACTTTGTCTGCTTGTGCCTTCTCTCTGCTCTGGCTCCCTTCTTTGGATTCCTTGTCTTGTGAGTCCTTGGGTGCTTTGACTGCTGCCAACACCCCCCCTCTCTCGCGTCTGTCGTCTCTGATAGACCCTTGTTTGGCTGAGCGTTTGCCATAGAATTCGACCACGTTTGAAGCTAGGTGGTGTTCTTCCAGCCGCAACCCCCGTGCTAGATCAGTTAGGAGGGCGTCCCAATCCACTGGACCTGGAACATCTGGATGTGGCACACATAGTTGTTCTGAATGTAGTGTCCGCTCCATTGCAAAGAGGTGGAGTAGATGGGAGGGTCTGGGAACAAAGATTTCAGAGTGGTATTCCGAGAATCCCGTGATGAACATATTTTCAAATGTTTGCTTGTAGCAAGCGGGGAGGTATTTAATTCGTGTGTGCCATGCATATATTACCTGGATGGAGGGAGTTGTACTCATATCGTAGACCAAGTCAAGGTTACTTGCTGTGAATCCGACACCTGAGAAATGTGGACCTTGAATATTTTTGAAGGTTCTGAAGGTAACCAGCATTAACTCGAATATCTTTATGCACATCTGAGCCATTACATCTGTGATGTTGCGCATTCTGGCTCCCTAGTGGTGGATGGTGGAGATCATGTAGCCCACTGTAGCTTGTCCCCGTGGCGGTGCCAGATATACGTAATTGAGCCACTTTGCATAGCCTTTGACCTCCTTCACAGTGATGGCAAACTCAGGCCATGTGCGTCTTCTGAGTATGGGAGCATAACAGGGATTATACTTAATGAAGAGTGGCAGGTTATTCCAAGTTCGAACCATCTCAGGGTAAGTTTCTAAGAGTCGCAGCTGCCAGGTAGGTTGATGAATGGATCCTTTTTTAGCACTCTTAGGGATGTCATCAGGGCCGAATTGTGTGGCAAAGGTTGGAGCCTTGCCACATCGTCGTTGAATCTCTGCATTGTAATCTGCCAAGAGTACACAATACGGCACATACTGATCATCGTTGGTGCCTATCCATCTGTGATGAGACATACTTCGGAAATATTCGGATTTGATAATGGTGTCTTCAATCTTACTCATGGACTCAATCTGGACCGTTACTCGATCATCATGTGTATTGGCTGTTTTTTCGAGTTTCTATATCCATTCTGGGGCTTCTACATCTAGTGTGTCCAATCCCTCAGTGGTTTGTTGACCACCCGGCATTGGCATAGGAACATATGGCTCTTCATAGGACTCATCCACATCAATGGGTACCAATTCTTCTGGTTCTGGCTCGATGACTAGGGAGGGTTGTCTTTCATATTGGAGTAACTTACTTTGCAACTCTGCGACTTGTTCTCTCAGTGCCTTTACCTCTTGTGTAGTGGTGGTAAAATCGGTGATCTTGAGTTGGGATTCTTGCATCGTTAGTTGTTGACGGAGAGTATCCCGTTCTTTGCCAGCTCATCATGCGCTTCCAATAGATCTGCATAGCTTTCTAAAATTGTCTTCATAGTGTCGGATGGAACAACTTTGAATCGTTTAGGGTCGATCTCCTGGGGGGAACCCTCCATGGATGCCTCTAAATTTTCTTCATTCTGCCTTTGCATGCGCTTCTTCTCTTTGAGGACAGTTGCCATGTGCTTTCTGAGTAAGGTCAGGTTGCGAAGGCTTTTAACGTGTTCTGACTGATAAAGTTCCAGTAGAGCCGTAAGTTGTACTTCTGGGCTTTTACTACCTCCCTATCTTGAGTGTTTATGACAGGGTGGTTAGGCTCGTATGTCAATACTGGCACTAATGGCTTAGCCCACTGAGGTGCGACTTCCAACTTAAACAATTATGCATCAGGAAGATCATCTGATACTCCTTGTGGAGCCTCTCCTGATGTAAGCCTAGAAAGATGGTTTGCTCTCAAGTGAGTCTTCCCTTTCCTCACCACAACCTGAAAGTCGTATTCCATTAGCAAGAGAAACCATCTCACCAATCTTCCTGTATTGCATGGCTTGTTTACCAAGTATAATAGTGCTTGATGATCAGTAAAAAATTTAAACTTATTTGCAAGAAAATAATGTCTAAACATTCTGACCGCATACACCATGCCTAATCCTTCTCGTTCGGTGGTAGTATAATTTCGTTTAGCTGCATTCAATTGTCTACTAGCATAGGCAATTGGAAGATCCATATTACCTTCACCAGTAGGTTGTGCGAGTACACATCCAATAGCATAATTGGATGCATCCACGTGAACATGAAAGGGCTTATTCCAATCTGGTGTAGTCAAAATTGGCTCTGAACATAATCGTCCTTTAAGCTCATTGAAGGAGTTCTCACATTCCTCAGTCCACTCAAAATTAGTCAAAAGTCCGTACAAAGGCTTTGCAATGATGGCATACATGTGTATGAAACGTCGATAATATCCACAATGCCCCATGAAAGCTTGTACTTCCTTGACGTTCTTTGGCCTAGGTAGTTCTGCTATAGCTTTCACTTTCTCCTCATCAGTGGATATGCCATTCTTTGACACTATGTGTCCTAGAATCTTACCCTGGCTGACCATGAAAACACACTTTTTTGGGTTCAGGTTTCTCTACATTTGTCAAAGATTTGTTTGAGTTCGGGTATATGTGTCGGTCTAGTGTTGGAATGAGCGCAAAGATCATCCACATAGACTTCCAAGTTCTTCCTCAAGAATTCTTTAAACACATGGCACATCAATCTTTGGAAGGTTGCATGAGCATTGGTAAGCCCAAATGGCATTACCCGAAAAGCAAATATGCCCCACTCTGTGGCAAAAGTCATCTTATGCTGATCTTCTGGTGCAATGGCTACTTGATTGTAGCCAGAGAACCCATCCAGGAAGCTATACACTTCCTTGCCTGCTACCCTTTCTAATAGATGCTCAGTGATAGGAAGCGGATAACTATCTCTAATAGTGGCTGCGTTAACCTTCTTCAAGTTAATGCATACACGTAATTTGCCATTCTTTTTGGGCACCACTACAATGGGGGATACCCATTCAGTGTGCTCAATTTCATAGATAAATCCAGCTTCAACCAAGCGATCTATCTCTTCTTTAATCTTGGCAGCGTAGTTATCATTGTATGTGTAGGGCTTCTGCTTAGTGGGTCTGGCATCTGAGGTCATGGGAATAGTGTGTGAACATATGTCAGGGTCTACTCCTTTCAGGTCCTTGTAGCTCCATGCGAATACATCTCTGTACTCTCTTAGTAAAGCTATCAACTCTTACTCTTCTTCTTCCGTCAGGTCATGCCCTATGTAGGTGCATCTTTCTTCTCCCTCTTCTAGGGCTACAACTATTTTCTTGGTAGTTTCCTTGCTATCATAGGTGTTGGGAATTGAACTCACGACCTCCCAGTTAGGAGTGCGATGGGCTAACCACTTGCGCCAAAAGCCATGGTTGAGGATTACTTCCTAATCCTCTCTCTTAAGGCGTGGTTCAACCATCTCCTTCTAGGATTATGTGACATTCCTTCCCCCTTAGACTGAGCATTGTCCTCAATGCTCACTTGTGGACCCTTCTAACTCTTGGACCCACTTTCCATGCATGAGTGCTTCCACCAACCTCAAACTCTAGCACATGGACCAAATTTGGACCTATCCCACCCTCGGTGGGTGCCCAAATGCCCATGCGCCTTCATCCAAGGCCAGTTTCACACTCACGACAGATAAGTGCTTTTTCCAAGTGCCCACAAATGAGGCGGGAACCTCCGTCTCGCCCAATTTCTCAACTAGGCTCTCATACCAATGTTGGGAATTGAACTCACGACCTCCCGGTTAGGAGTGCGATGGGCTAACCACTTGCCCCAAAAGCCATGGTTGAGGATTACTTCCTAATCCTCTCTCTTAAGGTGTGGTTCAACCATCTCCTTCTAGGATTATGTGACAATAGGCCTCTCTTGCTTGAGCATCCCGTTTAGGCATTCTCACCATGACTCTCCTATAGTCTATTTCATACTTCTTAAAGTTTTCAGGGACCTCAAACAAAGATTCTTCCTCTTCTGGTGTGGCTTCTTTCTTCTTCCTCTTCTTGCCTCCATTTTTGGCGGTCATTTGTGTGGTTAACCTCACCTCATTTGTAAGATCTTCATGTCTCTGAGGGTGAGCATCTACTTCATAGACATATTCTTCATCTGATGCAAGTTGTGGGTCCATAATGATTGACTCTAGATCAGAGTCACTTGCATCCTCAAATGCATCAGGGCTAGGTTCGCATTCTTCTAGAATTGAGTCTCCCATGATGGGCTCTATGGAGAAGACTGAAATGTCATAGCCATCCTCATCACAGTGGGGTGTCCATTGTTCTTCATTGATGGCGTTGTTGCTAAAATTTCTGCCCAACCGTGAGGTTCAAATTCTTCATCAGGAAATACTACAGGTGCATAGGCTAGGTCTTGAATTGATCTATGTGTTTCTTTCGCACCTACCTCTCTAGCTTTTTCTCTCTTCTCTTCTTCTACTGCCACTTTGCACATCCATAAGTGGGTGTCTTCATGCATCCATGAGGATTCTGATCCTATGGAATGCACCGAATCAGTATCATCCTTGGCTCTATGGATGGGATTCCATTGGATGGGAGGGACATCTCTATGAGAGTAATCTTTGAGATTAACCTTGGTCGTGACACCTAAGTGTTGCAAGTACAAGGAATTGGTTCCCCAATCTTGTACCACTTGCAACTCTCGCATGAATGGTCTTCCCAAAATCATCTCATAGGCATGATTTTTGCTAAAGTCACATATAGCAAAAGTATGCTCAAACTCTACACCACATGTAGTGAGAGTTATTCCTTCTAACAGCCCTAAGGGTCTCTCTATGTCATCGTCAGCCATCTGCAATTTCATCCTAGTGGGTCTGAGTGCTGGCTTACCCCAACGCTTCCATAGGGAAGTGGTAGCAATTGCAACTCCTACGCCTGAGTCCAAAATTTCCTTGGTTGTGTATCCTTGATGGGTGATGGGGAGATAGGTGTTTCCTTCTTCTCCTTCACTCATGTCTCCTATCTTGTCCAAGGGTATTTCTGGCACTGTTCTATGAAAACCTACCTGGGAACGAGGTTTCGCTACTCCTGGCACTTGATTGGCTACATGTTTCCACAACTCTGGCCTAACCTTAAGTAGCTTTTCTAGAGTGAGATTGCATTGCACTTTTGTATTCTTCAATACCTTTGTATTCCTAGGTATGACTGAGTCTTCGTTTCGTACCATGACCGTGGGTGCTCTCATACAAGTAGACTTTTCTTCCCATGGGCCAGTGAAATGGGGTAATTCATGTAAAGAATTAGACTCCAAGTCTAATCTCTCCTGAGAGTGGGTACTTTCCTGCTCTCCATAAATAGAAGGAATGTCTTGTGGGAATTGATCATGCGCATCATCCACAAGTTCAATGGGAGGAGGGACTTCACTTTCTTTAGCCCATTTCTCTTCTTGAATCTCTCGCAGGAACTCTGGTGTGTACCGATTCATAGAAGAAGAGGTGTCTGGTTCAGTGGAATTAGGCACATAAGCTTCCTGGGGGGGAATGCTTATTCTTTTACTTGCCTCATCTCTTCCTTGAGATTTTCTTCCTTGGCAGATCTTGCAATTATGCTCTCTAACTTTTCTAATAGTCCATCCAAGTGCAATTGTGCCTTAGCTGAGCAAGAGTAGTTGAAGAGGTGGACTAGCTTCAAACATGGTCTGCGCCAATGCTACCATTTTCACGCAAAGCTTGGTTCTTTCTATCTCTAGGTCAGCTCTAGGGTAGCACTTGTCATGATCCGTCATATTTGGCCCTTCTTGGATTCTGGCCTGATATGCCTTAAGCATCATGTCTATGTCTTCAGGAGTGGGGTGAGCTAAGACTAATCCTACTCTAGGGGGTGGTGGGATTGTATGAGGTGGGTTGAAAGGTGGTGGGTTAGATGGTGATAGGTATGAAGGTGGTGGTGATATGTGAGAGTTTGTTTGAGAGGTGAGTTCAACAATTTTGGCTTTTGTTTCTCTTATGCTTTCTTCTAAGTCACTCATCTTCTTAGACCATTGTCTTTTCATTCTCTCTTGGCTATCTCTCCAGGCTCTCGTCCGTTTCTTAACTATGCTCTCAGTTTCACTAACCTCGGCGCTCTTTTCTTGGCCTAAACCTTGGTTCTGCTGCAAAGCCTGAGCTCTAGTGACCACTTGCACTGGTGCAGTGGAAGTCACACTGCCTGTAGAGTCTACTACTAACCCAATAACGTTGATGGGAGTGATTTTTGTTACATTCTGTGGGTTCTTTGGGCAATCTCGTAAGAGGTGCTCCTTTCCACAATCTTGACAGAAGCCTTGAATGGTTACGGATTGGATCTCCCTGACATCAATAGCATGGCCCTCTTGGAAACGGGGGTCTTACCTGCCTAGGTTGGGCCCGCGAGTTGGGATTGGCATACAAGACATTGGTATACTTTGGCTCCGAACTTGGTTCACTCGGTTCTTCGTAATAATAGGCCTCATTATGTTCATGTGACTGCATGTAGTATGCCTGGGGACTATCAATATGAGTGGAGTCAAAACTATGGTCACTAGGGTCACTCTTAGAAAGTAATGGAGTTACTGGGACTATGGCTCTATTCAGATTCTCTTCTGCTGCTGCATACTTTACTGGAATCACATTGGCTGGAGCAAGAGGTTGTTGGGCTAGCACTGGTTGAGGTCTCTGTTGGGCCTGATATTGTGGTTGGTAGGTTTGTTGAGGCCTAGCATACTGTTGTGATGGGTACTGGTTCTGATATCTTCCTTGTTGTGGATAGGGTTGAGGGTAGGTTTGCCTAACCGCTTGCTTATTGTATGGGCAATCTTGTGCTGTGTGGTTATTGTATCTCCGTTCTATGGTGCAGTATTGGCTACTGGGATTCACTTGGGGTTGAGCCATGATGGGACATACATTCGCCATATGGTCACCTCCGAAAGTATAACATCTCTTCATTGGGGCCCTTGGTATTTGTTTGCTTGAGACTCCTAACTTCTGAGCTACTTTCTCCGCTAGTTCCTCAATAGATGTGGATTGCGAGGAAGAAAGGCTAGTAGAACTATCTGAATCTTTGTAGATTTTGGAGAGTCCTCCCCTAAGTTATCCTCGATGTCAACGCACATGCGTACACAATCTTCTATGGTCCTGGGGTCTTTCAAGTACACATATGATCTCAACTTTGTACTTAGCAGTCCATCTAGGAATAAAGCCACTTGTTTGGCTGGTGTGGGTAACTCAGAAACAAGACATCTCTCTAGATATTGCCTAAACCTTCTTCCTGCAAGTCTAACTATCTCTTGAGGGGTTTGCTTAAAGCTATGAATCAGTGAGGAAGTGTTATGCCTTATGCCACTCTTAGAGAATTCAATAATGAAAGCCTCTAGAAGTTGTTCTATGTTCCTGAAGTGTCTCTCATTTAATGGTTGAAACCACGTCAGAGCGGTGTTCCTAAGGGTTAGACCAAAGGCATTGTACTGCGTGAATAGGTCCTCAACTTGTTCAACCCTCAAGACTTGCTTAAATTCTGCCACATGGTCATAAGGGCCTCCAGTGCCATCGAAGTAATTCTTCATGGACTTGACCAGCTGGGTTGGCCTTAGGGTCCTAGTGTGCTCTCTAGGCCTTGGCAAGGGAAAATCATCAGCAGTTCTTTGGTTTCTAGGTCTCTCGGGTTCCATTCTATCCGTTTCTGTTCGCGTTCGTTCTCTTCCCATTGGGTTAGCAAAGCTTACCTCAGGTCTTTCTCTATTCCTATCTCTTTGAGCTCCATGAGCTTGGGACGTTCTAGCTCCTGGGTGGCCATAAGAAACATTAGATCTTGGTTGGGGGAAAATAAATTCTCCCTTCCAAGTGTAGGCATGCCTACCATGTTCTGAGACCACAAAGATCCTTTCTGAAGTGTGATCTAGATAGGTCACTTTGCTTGGGCTATCAAGATATTTGAACTCATAGATTGTGATCGTTCCTATCTCATTTGGCTGATCAGGCTTATACCTCCAAAAGGCTTCGTCAGTTTCTCAATTCAAGAGTAGATCTATGCTCTTGTTGTCCTGTTACATGATGCACTTGTTGATGAGAGATTTGATATTGAGGAGGCAAAAACTATGCCAAAATGGCTGGTGTAGACTTTGTGTGATAGTAGATTTGATGCATCTCTATCATATTGTACTTGTTCTGGCTCTCATAGTGCTTCTTTTACAACAGATTGATATGCTATGGCTGCCTCTAGTCTTTGTGATGAGAATGAGCCTATTCGTTAGATGAAGCACAAAATTCAAAAAATTGGATGGCTGCTATGCAATCTGAATATGATGCTGTAATCAACAATGGTACATGGTCTTTATGTGATTTTCCTCTTGGAAAGTAGGCCATTGGCACTAAGTGGGTATACAAGCTGAAGCATCAGCCTGATGGAAGAGTTGATAGGTATAAGGCCAGGTTTGTTGCAAAGGGTTATGCTTAGGAAAGAGGCATTGATTCTGATGAGAACTCTGCTCCTACATGTTGAATGACTACTGTTCATAGCATTTGTGCTCTTGCAGCTCATCATGATTGGAACGTACATCAATTGGACATTAAAACTACATTTCTAAGTGGTGATTTTCATGAAGAAGTGTATGTTTTCCAACCTCGTGGCTTTGTGGAGAAAGAGCATGAAAACCAAGTGTGTAGGTTGAAGAAGGCATTATATGGTTTGAAGCAAGCACCACATGCTTGGTATGAAAAGATACATGCTTACTTGATTGCACATGGTTTTGAGAACAGTCCAACAGAGAGCACCTTATATGTTAAGCGTGTTAATGATGTGCTTCATATCATTGTTGTGTATGTTGATGACATGCTTCTCACTGGTCCTCATGAGAAGCATATTGCTAATTTTAAGGCGGATTTGCATGCCTCATTTGAGATGTCAGATTTGGGGCATTTGCATCATTATTTGGGCATTCATTTCATGCAAGTTGATGATGGAATAGCTTTGTGTCAAACAAAATATATTGACACATTATTACAACATTCTAGCCTTGAAGACTACAAACCTATTGCCACTCCTATGGAGACAAGTTTAGGATTGAGTCTTCATGATGCTGAAGATGCATTTGATGTTGTTCTCTATCAATAGGTTGTTGGATGCTTGATTTACTTATGCATTACTTGGTCAGATATTCAATTTGTTGTCTCATAGATGAGCAGGTTTATGCATTGCCCAGGTGTCAAGCATTAGCAGGGGGTTAAGTGCATCTTTTGTGACTTGAGTGGTACCCGACTACTTGGATTGTTTTATCCCAAGGGGGGATCACTACCACCAAATTCACATGCTTTTTGTAACTCTGATTGGGCTGGTTTCTATGACACTCATGTGTCCACTAGTGGCTTTTGCTTCATGCTTGGTAGCTCACGTATATCTTGGTTGAGCAAGAAGCAGCCTACTGTGGCCACTTCTAGTTGTGAGGCTAAGTATAGGGCAGCTTTCACAGTGATTGTTGAGTGTGTGTGTGGCTCAGATGCCTTCTGGTTGATTTGGGTGTTGGTCAGTCTTCTACCACCACAATCTTCACTGACAATCAGAATGCATTGGCAGTTGCGAGGAACCCTGTGTTCCATGCTCGCACTAAGAACATTGAGGTGCACTATCATTATGTCAGGGGAGGTTCTCCATTGGAGAGATCAGTTTGGCATATGTTTCCACAGAGGAGAACATTGCAGACCTTTTTAGAAAGGCTCTGTGTAGGGAGAAGTTTGAAGCATTCCGGAAATCTTTGGGCTTAGTTCCTTTTGTGGATTGATTCCACATAGCTTGGCACTTCCTTATACATGAGTGTCGGCTCCTTGTTCACGACATCACTCCCAGGGGGGATTTGTTGATATATTTAGGTAATGATGTGTGTGAACAAACTAGGACCACCAGAGCACTTTTCAATCAGCTTGTATATACACCTATAATCCTAACGGGTCACTTATCTTTGCACATTCCAGTGGCAATACATTCAGTAATGTGTGTTGTGCTCCAAATTTCTTCTTCTTCCTTGTGTTGTTTGCGTGCTTCTGCAGACCTCAAACTCCAACATGTATATATATATATATATATATATATATATATATATATATATATATATATATATATATATATATATATATATATATATATATATATATATATATATATATATATATATATATATATGTATGTGTATACATGTGTATATGTGTATATTTGAGTATGCATGTGTGTATGTATGTAAAAACCCTAAAACCCTAATCCTAAATACCTAGACCTAGAGCTTGTATGTGTGTGTATGCATGTGTATATATATGTGCATGTGTGTGTGTATGTATGTGTGTATTGTGTATGTATGTGTATGTGTGTGTGTATTTATGTATATGTTTGTATGTGTATATGCATGTGTATATATATGTGTATGTGTATATGTGTGTATATGTGTATCTATGCGTATGCATGTGTGTTTGTATAGCCAAAATCCTAATCCTAAAATCCTAACCCTAAAACATGTATATGTGTGTATGTGTGTATGTATATGTGACGTGTGTGTATGTGCAAGTGCGTGTATGCATGTGTATATATATGTATGTGTATATGTGTGTATGTATGTAAAAACCCTAAAACCCTAATCCTAAAAACCTAGACCTAAAACATGTATATGCGTGTATGCATGTGTATATGTATGTGTGTGTATATGTGTGTCTGCATGTGTGTATGTATGTAAAAGCCAAAAACCCTAACCCTAAAACATGTATATGTGTGTAGGTGTATGTGCATGTATGTGTATGTGTATGTGCATGTATGTGTATGTGTATGTGCATGTATGCATGCATATATGTGTGTATATGTGTGCATGTGTGTATGTGTGTATGTATATATGTGTATATGCATATGTGTGTATGTACATGTGTGTATGTGTATGTGTGGCTATGTGTGTCTCTTTTGTGTATATATGTATGTAAGTATATGTGTGTCCATATGTGTATGTGTGTGCATGTATGTATATGTGTGTGTATGTATGTATGGATATGCATGTGTGTATGTATGCATGCATATGCATGAATGTGCATGTGTGTATGTAATATGTATGGGAGTGTGTGTGTATATGTGTGTGTTTCTTTATATGTGTGTATGTGTGAGAAAGTGTGTGTATGAAATATATGTGTGCACTTATGTGTGTATGCATGTCAGAGTGTATGTGTATGCATATGTGTACGTATGTGTATGCACGCATGCTTTCTCTCTCTGTCTCTCTCTTTCATCTCTCTCTCTTTCTTTCTCTCTCTCTCTCTCTCTTTCATCTCTCTCTCTATCTCTATTTCTAATAAAGAATAAAACAATGACTTACATTGATGTAATTCTTTAAATCGCTCTGGATAAAGCCGAATCTTGTCAAATTCTGAAGAACCGATGCCAAAAAGCTCTTGCAAAACAAAAGAAAAGAGAAATTAGGAAAGAGAAAACATAAAGAAAGAGAGAGGGAAAGAATGTGTGCATCACTTACCAAGATGCGAGAGAAAGAGAGAGAGAGATTTGTGTGTGTGCACAAGATGATGACAATGCAGGTGCGCCAGCACAATGTACACATGAAAATTCGACAATAGCAGTACATAATAGTACACAGTTCAAAACAGAGTGGAGTGTGGACTTTTTACTCTTGGGTTGTTAAAATATATAGTTGCTATATTCGCCCATGTAAGCATTGGTACTGCTAGGAATATAGCGATGCTTATATCGACACATATATGAATGCATATAAGCATCGATATGTATACCGATGTAATATATCAGTGAATAAAGTTTTTGGCACTTATACGGGTGACAAGCTTTCAATAGTTATATCGATGCCCAACTGATCGTTGGTATGCCTAGCGTGATCTTTCCACACATTTCCAATGGTCATACCGATGTCGAGGTGTGACCATTGGTATGTGTAACATTGGTATGCCCCTCATATGTTTTAGTGATCGAAGTTGCTCTATAGTAAGTGCATCAAAAACTGCAACACAAACAGGAATTTGAAGATCATCATCTTCAATGCCATCTACATCACCTTTGTTGGAAGCAGCCAGAGGCACAGACGCCACGGAAGCATGTAAAGAAGGAGCAGGGAGCCAGGAGGATCAATTTTTCAAACAAATATATTTCTTATTAATTCTCCAAACATTCAACAGTGATTGTTATCACTAATTGTAACATATGTATCATAGAAAACCCCATTTTGTAATCCATAGCTCCATTTTGTGCAAGCCGAGGAGTCCTCGAGCTTGAGGAGCTTAGGTAGAATGCACGTACCAATTTTCGTTATTTTTAGATACCGTTTACCCTTCCAAATAGCATCTAGGACCTATTTTTTAACTAGGCCGGTCACTAGATGTGAAACCGGTCAAAACTAGTCTAGAAACTATAAAAAGAGCTAGAGAGCTCATTTTTGAGGTTAGCTTGTTGGAGTAAAGAAGAGAGTAGAGCTAGTTTGAGCTTGTAAGAGTATTTTTGAGTAATAGAGCTAATTTCCCACCTTCCATTGTGTCTTGCTTGTCTCTTCATTGTGTGTGTGTATGTGTGTGTGCATCTTTGTGCTTCTCACCTTCACTCTCACATCATCTCACGTTCACGATCTTCATATCACTCCTACCTCTCCCTCGGATTGACATTAAGGAGGTGAAGCTTCTTAACGTGGTTCTCACCATTGTGCTAGAGCAACACCAAATTTGGCGCCGTTGCCGGGGATCGAGTCTAGGACGAATGTGTGATGGTAAGAGTATAGCAAGAAGTGGCGTTGGAAGGTAAAAATTTCAGTTTTTGTTGTTGTTTTTACTTAGTTTGTAGTGTTTTTCACCTTCCCCATACTCCATCTTCATCATCGCATCATCATCTCCATTTCCAAAAAAATCAGAAAATTCACCATATCCACCCATTCACCTCATTTTCCCTCATTTGTGCATGCGAGAGAGCGAGAGAGAGTTTTTGCGAGTGTTTGTGCTTGTGTGTTCTTGAGTTTTCTTGCAGGTACAGAGCTTCAGAGCATCAGGAGAGCTTCCCAAAGGTAAAACATGTACTTTCTGTCAGAAATTTCCGAGTGTGGCGGACCATCGCGATGGTCTGCAACTTTCGGATTTTGAGGTAGGCGACCACACCACGAGGTAGGCGATCCCTGCGCATACACGGAACCACAATTGCATTTTGAAAATTCATTGTTTGGTGGACCATCGCGATTGGCTCGGACCATCGCGATTGTGTCGCACCATCGCGATAGGCTCACGCCATCGCGACGGCTCGGCCGGACCATCGCGACGGTTCGCTTTTTCGGACCATTGCGACGGTTCACTTGAGCCATCGCGACGGTCCACTTGGACCATCGCGATTGCCCAGTTGACCCCGCACCATCGCGATTGGCTTATGCCATCGCCACGACAGTGCCACGTGTCGCGATAGACCATCGCGACGGTTCGTTTTTCGGACCATCGCGACAGCCCAAAATCGGACCATCGCGATTGGCTCAAGCCATCGCATCGCGGACCATCGCGACGGTTCATTTCGGACCATCACGATTGTCCACCTTTGACCGTTGACCGCGCCATCGCGATTGTCCGCCTGATCACGCCATCGCGACGGTTCATTTTTTGGACCATCGCGACGGTCCATTCCCACGCCATCGCGATCGTTCACTTCGGGCCATCGCGACGGTTCGACCTCACGCCATCGCGATCGTTCATTTCGGACCATCGCGACGGTTCACTTTTTCGGGCCATCGCGATTGTCCAAATCCCACGCCATCGCGACGGTTCGCTCGGACCATCGCAACGGTCCCCGACCATCGCGATTGTCCACCCCCATCGCAATTTTTGGGCTCCAATTTTTGACCCAATTTGAGGGTATTTTTGAGAAATTTTTGGACCATTAGACTCATAAGGGACCCCTTAGCCTATATTTGAGGGAAAATTGGATTGTCAATTTTTACCCCCCCCAGGGCCTGAACGGTCATAACTTTTTCATCCGAAGTCCGTTTTTTGAGCTTAATAGCTCGTTAGAAAGCTCGTGACTAGGAAGCTATTTTTAGATAAACTATTTTGAGGTTCACCTAGTTTGGGACTAGGAAGCCAGGGGGCAAGTATTGAAATTTTGGGCAAAAAGGGAAGGGATTTAAAAAAATGTATATGCTCAAGTGTTTGATCATCTTGTGAATTGGTCTAATATTGGAATTTTTCCAGGTTTAGCAAAGGCAATCAAAGGCAAGCAAGCAAGGCAGTGAGGACAGCAGAGCTTGGGAAGCACGGCTTCTTGGGCAACAGGACATCAGAGCAATCAGAAAGGCCGACTCGAGGTTGGAAGATTACTCAACCCCCTCAGTCAATTCTTAGCTTAGGCCAAACGGTAGTTGTGGATTAACGACGATAGGAACGCCTCAAGTTCAAGATACCTAATTCTTTCAAGTTTAAGACTTAAAGTAAAGGTGTGTGTGACGAAAACCTAAAGAAAAGAACCTAAGTCTGACGGAACGAGAACTCAAAACTATAACGGAAAGTCGAATTCCTGACGCATAAATTAAGACAAGAATACAGAGAAAATTAAAAAGAATCAAGAAAGTAATCACAAAGGACCATTGACGATCTAAGTGTGTAATTGAATGAGCAAGGAAGGAAATTAATGAACCTTAGATCAGGAAGGCACATAGGTAAGTCGGATCGACGAAGCCTTAGATCATCAGAGGCTAGTGTAAGAACCACTGCTCGATCGTGGGCTCAGCAATTGAATAATAGTTATCCCTACGAGTTGAGCTCAGAATCAAGTGAATCAGAAATGGCATTTAACACAGACAGACCAGAAGGAGGGTCCAATGTAGCATACCTAGAAAAGCCAGAAGGACTCTATAGAACGCAGCTAGAGTTTCTCCGAACCAACCGATTAGTTGCTCGCATCTATGAGGATGGTTTGCAAAGGCAAGTGGTGCAACTGCACAACCCTGATCAACCCATTGGATTGGAAAGACCAGTGGTGAAATTTGAGAGAGACGCCTACATAGACAAGGAAGGAACCATGTACATTCTAAGTACGCAACCAAACGATATTAATGAGTTTGGCACAATTCAATTAGAGACGGAAACGAAATTTCAAGGAAAAGAACCGTTAGAAGAACCTAGAACACCTAGAGGGAAATCCGTATTAACAAGAGTACTCATCCCAGAGTGGATCCCTCAAGATAACAGGAGCACCGAGTTGTATGTAAATAAAGAGACAGATGAAGCCTTTTGGAGGTATAGAAAGGAAAACCCTGGTGAGGTAGGCATCATTACAATTTATGAATTCAAGGACCCAGATACACCTGGAAAGGTTGTATACCTGGATGAGACTTCAGAAAGAGTCTTTGTGGTGCCTGAACGCGCTAAAAACACATACACATGGAGAGGTGAATTGATATTCCCTCCATCCAGAACGAACATGAATACAAGTCAACAAGGGGCAGGAACATCATCAGCCCATGGAAATCAAAGAGAAGGAAATAAAGAGAGACCGGAAGTAAGCTTTAATCACCCCATAGGGAGAGATAGAACAACCACGGACACTAATAGAGCGGATAGACAAAGAGATCATGGAATACTAGGTGGTAGAGATGATTTTCCTCTACATAGACCACGCGAACATGCAAGAGTATTGAGACCCACTCAATTAGTGAAATCCATGAAAAATTACTTTGATGGGACAGGAGATCCCTATGACCATGTCGTAGAATTCAAGCAAGTACTAAGAGCAGAACAAGTCGAGGACATGTTCACGCAATACAATGCATTTGGACTAACGTTAAAGAATACCGCTTTAACTTGGTTCCAACCACTGCAACAAAGGCAATTTAGAGACATCCATCACTTTTTAGAGTCATTCATCACTGAATTCTCTAAAAGTGGGATTAGACACGACACGTCTTCGTTGATTCATAGCTTTAAACAGACCCCTCAGGAAACAGTTAGACTGGCAGGACGTAGATTCAGACAATATGTCGAACGATGTCCAATGCAAGAGCTACCCTCACAAGCCAAACAAGTATCACTGTTCTTAGATGGCTTGTTGAGCGCTAAACTACGCTCCTATGTGTATCTAAAAGAACCCAGAACGCTAGAGGAGTGTGTAAGAATATGTATAGACATTGAGGACAACCTAGGAGATGAATTAGAACTCTCAAAGGTCTATAAGGACTCAGATTGTTCTTCTCTAGCATCCACAAAATTGTCTAATTCGATAGAGGACCTAGCAGAAAAAGTGGCCCAAAAACTAGGAGTTTCTAGTAAACAGGTGCCCAAGCTGCCAACTAATGTACGATGTTACACTTGTGGTGGAAATCATTTGGCAAATGTGTGCCCCAATGCACCTCAACCTCAAGCCAACCCTAGTGGCCAATACTGTACAATTGAGAGGAGATATACAAATCATACGGCTCAGGACTGCCCATACAACAAACAAACCGTAAGATAGAATTACCCGCAAACATACCAGCAGCCAGGTAGGTATCAAGGCCAATACAATGCTCAGCCTTATTACTATAGGCCTCCTCAGAACTACCCATACCAGGCTCAACAGAGACCTCAACCCGTCTTAGCTCAGCAGCCACCCCCACCAGCGAATGTCATCTCAGTCAAATACGCTGCTGCAGAAGAGAACCTAAGTAGGGCCTTAGTGCCTTCTTCACCCTTGATCACAGAAAGTGACCCGAACTCAAACAGTTTTGACTCCACTCATGTAACTAGTCCACCCACTTATTACACGGAGTCACCAGAACATGTGGAGACATATCATTATGATAGTCCTCCAATGGAACCGAGTTGGAAGCCAGACTATGCTAATGTGATGTACACAAACCCACAGCCCCAATTGAGACAACAGAGACAACAGGGCCCTAGAGGAACATGCTTTAGGTGCCAAGGAGATCACTTCATTAAGGATTGTCCACATCCCCCAATAGCAAGACAATCACAGTACTATAGCATACAAGGCTTTTGTGCCGATTGTGGCAAAGAGCACATAATCAAAGATTGTCCTAAGAACCCAGTTAACGCTTCGAATGTGACACCGATCAACGTGATAGGTATTGTAAACACTGCAGATGGATCCAACCCTACATACGTGCCTATCCAAGCTATAACCAGAGCCCAGGCGCTCTTACAAAACCAACAGCATAATCAAGAGAAAGTAGCCGGAACTAGTGAAGTTGCAGAATCTAGTAGTAAAAAGACGAAATCTTGGAAAGATTCTAGAGAAAGGATAAAGAGAAAGTGGAGTAAAAAGATAAGTGAGCTGGAAGGAAGTTTAAGGGAATCTAGAGCCAAAATACAAGAATTGACTTCACAAGAATTAAATCAAGAAAATCCAGCTCAGAAATCAGGATCAGTTTTAGCGGAACCCATACCCGAAGACCTAGACATGATGTTTCGTGCATATTAGGCAAGATTAAAAGAGGGACCTCAAGTAACGGAAATGAGTAAAAACTACCCTCGAGCTGATCTAGAAATTGAGAGAACTAAACTTTGCATGAAGATGGTAGAACTAGCCCAAGCTTTGTTCGAAGCCTCTAGATATCTTAATTGGAATAACATGGCAAAACCAGAATTACACTTTCAAGGACTAATGGAGAGGCTAGAATACTTGATAGAAAGCAAAGAGAAAAAGGATCAGCATAGGAACCCTATTGTCCCAGAGACACAGGAAAGGAATGCACCATCCCTGTCTCAAGTACCCAATACAGAAAGTCAAGACAATTTGTCTTCCATACATAGGTACTCGCATGAATTTTTGAGAGAAATCCAAGAAGAGAAATGGAGAAAAGAACAAGGAACTCATCCTCCTATTCAAGAAATAGACGATTTGCAGGAACAATTTCCCCAAGACATCCCCTCTATATATGATGATGTAGAGGTGGAACAACTGAGTGAACCCACAGGATTTGAATTTAATTCTTTACAAGAATTACCTCAGTTCACAGGACCTTGGGAAGCCAAGTCTATTAGTATGAGAGCACCCACGATAATAGTGAGGAATGAAGAATCAGTGATCCCTAGGAACACGGAAGTGATCAAGAATACGAAAGTACAGTGTAATCTCACTCTGGAGGAATTGTTAAAGGTAAAACTAGAATTGTGGAAGCATGTAGCAAATCAATTCCCTGAGCTAGCTACCACACCCTCTCAGATAGGATCACATAAGAAGGTACCAGAGATACCTGTGGAAAAGATTGGAGATGTAAGCGAAGGAGAGGAAGGTAACACATATCTTCCAATAACCCATCAGGGCTACACCACGAAAGCCATCTTAGATTCAGGAGCAGGAGTAGCCATCGCTACCACCGCTTTATGGAAACGTTGGGGTAAGCCAGCACTCAGACCCACCAGGATGAAACTACAAATGGCTGATGGACACATAGAAAAACCATTAGGCTTACTAGAAGGCATATCTCTCACCACTTGTGGTGTAGAATTTGAGCATACCTTTGCCATTTGTGACTTTGCGAAAAACCGTGCTTATGAGATGATATTGGGACGACCATTCATGCGTCAGTTGCAAATTGTACAAGATTGGGGAACTAATTCTTTGTACTTGCAACATTTAGGAGTGACTACTAAAGTCAATCTTAAAGACTATTCACATAGAGATGTACCCCCAATACAATGGAATACCATCCATAAGACTCCAGTAGAGACGGAATCCGTGCACTCATTAGAATCAGATCCTTCTTGGTTGCATGAGGATACCCATTTATGGATGTGTAAAGTTGCCAAACAAGAGGAAGAAAGATTAGAAGCAAGGACCTTAGGTGCAGAACAACATCCACGAACCCTTCAAGATCCAGCATATGCACTGAAGGGCTTCGGTGTGCCAAACAAGAGGAGGAAGGAGGAGATGGAGGGAGAGAGAAGAGAGGAAAGACGTGCGGATATGCGTGGGAGCCTCGAAACCCACATAATGATCTCTCTTGAGGCAATGCTCTATATATGATGTATATATATGAATATGGGGGTAAGGTCACATGACCCTTACATCCCCAACAATCTCCCACTTAAGGGTCAATGTGACCATAAGTGAAAAATATCCAAAGAATGATGTAGGACTATACAATAATGTACAGGAAGAGTCCGGATCTCCACCCATACTAGATCAGCCTACACCAACTGCCTCGAACAAGGTGTATCCATGCACCTCAAACTGCTCTAGACTCATATCGATAAGAGTCGAGCTCATATCTGACTGATACAAGAACTCATGAAGTTCCTGCAAAGCTCCCACTCGCTCTATGCATGTGTCAATCATCGAACGACTGACAACTCCAAGTGCAAATGCTCCAATAGCAACTGCAATGTCTGGTCTCGAGCATAACAGCTCGTACATCAGACTCCCAAATGCTGACGAAACATGTGCTATCCTGGCTAACCTAAGTATGTCAGCCATGCCTGTATCCAAGGCATCCAAAGCACCATCATCAAGACCAACATGTCCTGATATATCTGTGTCAACATCTGGCATGAGCGAATCCAAGAATGACTGCATAACTGCTGACTCCTCAGCATCTAAATCAGCCATGCTATCAACCAAGGATGTATCTAGCTGTGCATCCTGAGAGCTAATATGCTCTACCATACACTGTGTACCATGAGAGCTATCGTGCTCTACCACACCAAGTGTATCATCATGCTCCGCATGAGCTAACTGCACAACATCAACACAAAGATCAAACTGATGATCTAACTCTAACTGAGTATCATCACAATGCTCTACATGAGCATCCACATCATGCTCTAAAGCATCCAACTGATCAACAGCCAACTAGTGTAGATAGTGTTGGCAATCTGGAAAAAAAAATATTGATACTATTTTATTTATTTAGTGTTGGTAGTATTGATACCCATAATGTAAATGGAAAGCATGGATAATATTAACACTTGTAATGGAGACCACACAAGATGCTAGGAGTTCCCTCAAGAAGGGCACATCACATTAGTTCCTTTTATTTATTTTTTTTACTTTTCTAAGTTTTACTTTCTAATCCATCTTATGAATCAACATGTTTCCAAAAAACTTTTTCTTTGCTCTTGTAAAATAGTTCACCATTTTTGGAGCTCAAAATGAGTCTTGAAGAAATGTGGAGCAAATGGTGCATCCAGAGTGGCACCCTCAAACAACTTAGAAGAGACCATCTCATATAGCAATAGGACTTCACATGGTTTGTTTTTCTTCCTTGCATGGAGGTGTGGAACATGAGGCTTGGGCTAGAAGAACCCCTTTTTGGAAGATCCCAATTGGATTCCAAGTTAGCCTCCAAAAATATGAAGTCATCCTCCAAAAATATGTTATGTTATATAGCAAGTTTACGGCTCTACATGGTAGGTCAATGATGTTTTCTTTTGAAGTTACAAGAAATTAGAAAGTGCCCATTATGAAGGGGTCATTATGAAGGGTTGGACAACCCTGTACATATAGTTAGTTTGGATACGTATAAAGCTCAATGAAGTATCCCTGACATATATCGGCATGACCACTATACATGTTAGAGAAACGAAAAACTGGTACATGTCATCTTGAATCATCACATGTTGAGCTTGATATCTCAACACTTCGGTGCCCTCCCTGAGTGTCTTAATAATGGCGTCATCAAGTTAATCCACAAAAGGGGAGATAAGAACAAAATTGAAAACTAGCGACCGATTACCATGCTCCAAACATGATACAAGATAATTGCAAAAGTTATTGCCAACAGAATCTCTTGTCATTTAAAGTCATGGCTTTGTGAGGACCAGAAAGGTTTTATCAAAGGTAGATCTATACTTGAAGCAATTGTCGATATTTGGGAAGGCCTTGCATTTGCTGAGGAGTCTGCACAGGATCTGGTATTCATTAAGATCGACTTCGACAAAGCGTATGATAGATTGGAATGGGACTTTATTCTTCAATCATTGAAAGACCTTGAATGCAGCCAAAAGTTCACGAAGATGGTTTCCACTCTTCTTGGAAACGCTTCAACTAGAATAAATATCAACGGTAAGATCTCTGAGCCCATTCGTTTAAAAAGATCAATCAGGCAAGGCTACCCTCTGGCTCCATTACTCTTCGCTATCGCCTCGAATGGACTCAGTCGCCTATTAATGCATCACATGGACGTTGGCAATCACAAGGGTCTTTCCCTACCTCTAAATCACGGCCAAATGATTGCGAGACTCTTTGCCAATGACATGAATGCCTTTGTGCATAATGATATAAACAACATTGAGGTGTTTTCGTGATGCCTCGACACCTTTTGTGTGGTGTCAAGTTCAGAAATCAACCATGCTAAAACTGCTTTTAGAGCAATCAACAGACCTACACCCCAATTGTTGTTAGATCAGGGGTGTCAAGTTATCCCTAGAGGTCAAGTCTTCCGTCTCCTCCGCATTCCGATGGGATTCAACATCTCAATGGACCAACGAGGGAACTAGGTGCTATCCAAGCTGGATAGCAAACTAAATCATTGGAAAGGTATGCAAGTCAACTTGGCAAGGCCTGCTATGGTTGTTAACACATTTATGCTGTCTACAATTATTTACTTTATATCGTGTTGGAGACCTAAGGAGAAAGACTTGGCCAAAGTGGAAAGAATCTGCAGAAACTTCCTTTGGATTGGGGACCCCAACAGGAGGGGGATTCCCAAAATCAAATGGGAAACTTGCATTAGCCCGAAAGACTCAAGGGGATTGGGAATTTTGGATATCGTTGGGTTGGCTGACAAGCTGGCGGCAAAGTGGCTTATCAAGGCTTGGAGCAATAGTGAGTCCTCTTGGGCTAAATTGATCTTCAAAAACATGGAAGACCTTACCTTAGTTGGCCATCCTAGTTGGAAGGACATAGGGATTCTCACGCTTTTGTTCTCCCCCCTCCCGATGTCCCCTAAAGACTCTAGCCTCGTGTGTTCTTTATGGAAGAGTTGGAACAAGGCCAAACAATTCATCAGAATCAGTGGTGAGTGGAAGTGGGCAACTGGGATAAGAAAAAATGACTCCATCTGGTTCCCGATTGGCGGCATTAGGGGGGTGGAGTCTTGGAACCTCCAAACTGCAAAGCGATTATGGAAAAAGGGGTTCAAACAGTGGAAACAACTCTGGAAATAAGAGACCAGTCAGTGGATTAGGTTCGAAAACTTGGACCTGAGACTTAGAGTTACCCTCAAGGAATGGACTCTTCTTCAAGGTAGGTGTTTAGCATGGGACCGCTCAACTACCCGCCTTCTCTGCGGTCAGGATCTTCCTTGCCTAGAGGGCCCCAAATGGAGCAATGGTAAGAAACTATCCAGAATCCACAACTTCAAAGAGACTTAGATGTTCATCACACTCTTAACAAGAGATGGTGCCTTTCTTGGACCAAACTTCGGAACTAAAGTTCATGTCTATTTGGCACCCCCTAATTGAGATCAAAAAGTCCGTTCTCATGTGGCAGATCTTGCATAAAGGTATCTCGTCCAATGCAAGGGCTAACAAAATCTATGGTGTGCCGCCATGGTGCAAGCGTTGCCATCGATGCATCGAAGATTTAGCTCAGCTGTTCTTCGATTGCCCCAAGTCCCGTGTTATGTGGCGTCACGTGACCCGGGTATTGAGACTCATGAACCAAATCAATTGGCAATAGGTGTTGTTGGGTGAGGCGGTCAGCTGCTCATCGAGGCTGTGGAATGCCATCAGGGGTGAGACTCTTTGGAAGATTTGGAGGGAGCGATGTGCTGTCAATTTTGGCCAAACTCCTAAGGAATGGACGATCGAGAAATCCTTGTTTCTTTTAGGTAATAGAATCTCCCGAGATAAGAAATCTCCACCGTTTAGACATCACTATATTTATCTCCTCGAAAACAACAAGTTGAAACCCAAATGGGTCCCACATGAGGGTGATGATAGATTTATCCGCCTCATTTGTAATGCCCTCTAGCTTGCCATACTCCTCCCCTGCATTGTGGGATTTGGGGGTCCCATGGGCACTAATCCGATTCACTTGTAACTTTTCTTCTCTATTTTAATTAAAGTCCGGGAGAATAGGCTAAGGCCGAACTTCCTTTTATTAAAAAAAAAGCATATTTCTTTCATTTTCTCTGTATCTTTTTTTCTTCCTTAGGCGACACTGTTAACGGGCGTTAGCAGGTGGCCGCATCGACCCTAACGCCGACGCGATTGTCATGTATCTTGATTTGCACCGTTTCTGCACCAAGAGTAACTCTCTCTCTCTCTCTCTGGCCGTAAATTTACTGCTTCCTGTAGATCGGGGGAGGAACAGAAGATCGGATCAGAAAGGAGCGGCTTTTGAGGGGATCCGCCGTGTAAACTAGAGGGCACTAGAGTGTCATAGAAAGGAAAAGGGAAACTATGGGCAAGAAGCTTCACCTTGAGATCATCTTCCCCGGGAAGCGTTTCCCAAATGTTCAATTCAAGCCACGCAGGTCGACAAGGGATAAGCACATGTACCAGGTGGAGACCAAGTTGGCGGGAGCGTCCTCTGTCAACCGTGATCTGAGGGACACACGTCTGCTGATCGGCACTAAATTCTCCAGCCTTACCATTGCTTCTCTGGTAAACGTGCATGTTTCATTCCCTTTCTTTCTCATACAGAAATGCACAGGCGGCGCTAGGATTCGAGGAAAAAGCAGTAATGGCGTTTTGACGAAGTTCTTGTGTTTCCCTCTTCATTTCTGTGTCAGATGAGCAACTTTCTAATGTGCATTATGGATAAATTGAGAGTAACCATTAAAGAGAGAGATCCGCAGTCAAGGGACACTAGGGATGACAACAATGTAAGGTTAATCGAGGTGAATCACATCGCGGGAGCGGAAGTGAATCCATTAACTTGGTATTCGTCATCTAAAGAGGGACTAGTACGGAATTCAATGTTTTCTGAGGGTCGCCCTCTCCCCTTCGATACTTGGCTCCAACGTATAGTCAGCAACCTGCTGATTGACAAGGAAACCCTCAAGATTGCAAATCAGGAGATCGTGAAGGTGGCAACGGATTATGTAGCTTCCATCATCTCAACCGCTACTGGGAAGAGCATTGATGAGTATCAAGATCCTCCTCATTGGCGCGACAAAATCAACGAGTATCTTCAGAGAGGTCATGATTCTCATGCTCGCCACGTCTGCTACCCTTATCCTAATCCTCATTGTTACCGCAGTCGTGTACATTGTCCTTCTTGAATATTTCTATCCATACATTTTCTTGTATCAGTTGTCTCTTGCTATGTTTACGGCATCCGTGTGCTAGTCGTAGGGAGATGCAGCGTGACGTACCTGTCTATCTGTTGAGGCATCCATAACAAGCCTTACAACTAGCGTAGATCCGGAAGCAGGCTCTGTGTTGGATGTTGTAGACCTGATATACCATGATTGAGAGTGTAAACTCTATGGTTTTCCTGTGACATTTTGTTGCCGTTCAGAATTTTGATAGCGTGCTCAGATTTAACCTGTTCTTATGAAGGCAACAGGAGCCTACATTGTGCAGCAACCAATTGGGCGTAAGGCACCACAACGGAAACCGAATGTTAGCGAGGAAGTAAAGCCATCATATATCCATTGTCCACGTGTAAGCTTGATTAGAGGAGGACCATATATGATGAGGTTAGACTATCACCTGCAAATTAATGGTAATGAAACGTTGGCCCCTTTCTTCTTCAACAAGAACCTCACATGCTTCTTTAAGAGTGAGAAGCTTTGCAAGAAGCTTACACATGAGGAACGGATCTCGCGCTACGGGCACACATTACGTAAGCATGGAAATGAAAATCTTCCAAGCCTTGAAGTAACATATGCTTTTCAGCATAACTACTACGGTGGAACGCTTGTAGAAGGTTATTACAAAGATGATAGCTTTGGAGTCATTCCATGGGCTAATTTTCAACCGCCGGAACTGATGCACACACAAGATGAGCTTGAACGAATAAAGAGTGCGAATTTGGAGAGATTTGACGTGCACAAGTATTATGCTCAACGTCCGTCTGCTAATGTACTCAACGCTGAAACAGAGAGAGAGTTTTCTAATGACTTAGAGGCTTTTCTGTCGCGTTTAGGAGACGATGACACAAATGTGAATGCTCAACACCCACCTGCTACAATGAGCGATGAAATAGATGGGTTCGCTGATGAGGTAGAGGCTTCTGTACCATTTACAGGAGGTTATGCGCAAATGTGAATGCTCAGCAACCGTCGGCTACAATGAGCGATGCAATAGACGATGAGTTTATGGATGACTTTGATGATAAATTATTAAATATTCTATTGTCGGAAAGCGCCGTTGATGCAAATGTGAATACTCAGCATCCACTTCCTACACGAAGCGATGAAACAGACGATGAATCAATGGATGGATTTGCTATGGAGATAGACCACTCTCTAATGTATGGTGATAGGTCGCAGAATCCGGATGCCTTTGTTAACTTCGAAGGTCGTAACGATGAAGATGGCCGTACTATGGCATCTCCAGCAAGTAAGCACGCGTACCCACCTGGTACTATGATAGAGGTTATCACACCGGATGAATGCGGCGGTGACAATTCTCAGAACCCGGGTAACTTCTATGAGTTCAGAAGTCGTGAGAATCAAAACGAGGATACCCTGGTAGAGCTGGTGACGAGGAACAACTTGATGAGATTGTCGATGATCGTGAACGATAGAAAGTATACGGAAAAGGAGCTCAGTGATTATGATCTCCAGCGAGAAACAAAAGATAGTCCTATGTAAGAGAGTGATTATACAGTTGAACCTGTAGATGGCAGATATTCTATTATAAAATTGAATAATCCATGAAAAGAATTCAATACGCATTAGGCTTCAGTAGTACTAGTAGTAGTAGTACTGCTAAGTTCAGGTGACGACAAATAGAAAATAGCAGCATACCATACAGTGAAAATGATGATGCAGAATATGAATTCAGTGAAAGTGATTATGACTACATCGATCAAGATTAATGATATTCATATTTCGTTTCCACAAAGGTAGATGTAAGCCTGATCTTTCGGAAATAGTGTTTAGATTCTGTTATCACGCCCTGAAGAGCAATTTCCCTGAAGAGCCCTCAAGAGCAATAGTATTGTATGGAATCCATAGATTGTGCGAAAATCTACGGTAAATTTGAATAACATTTTAGATAATTACCAATTTGAACCGGAAAATTTAATGATTGATAGAAGATCATGGGAAATGAAGCATAATTTAACGAGCTGTTATATCTCTATTCAGAAGTAGTAAAGTACTGCCAAATTCAGATAACGACAATTCAGAAAGTAACAACATTACATACAGTGGAAGCGATTAGGCTATGAATTCAGTGGAAGTGATTATGCAGGCTATGAATTCAGTGGAAGTGATTATGAATTCAGTGGAAGTGATTATGCAGGCTATGAATTCAGTGGAAGTGATGATCATCACAAAAGTTGAGGATTAAGGGAAATTAAGCATAATCTCGTGAACCGTTATATCTCTATTCAGCGTCATTTTAAAATTGTACCATGATCTCATTTGTGTAACCATATTATATCACCAGACGAAGATACATCATAAAGTAGCAGCACTATTTGCAGTGAAGTGATGATGCAGATTACCAATGTATGCAAGTGATGATGACCACATCAACATACATAAATTATCCACATATTCTCTCTTCAGAGATCTGGATGTAAACCTGAGCATCAAAGAATACGTCTTGCATTCTCTTATCATCTGAAAGATCAACAAAAGTATTCTACACATTACTGCAGGTCCATGCCTAAGCTGTTTGGAAATAATAGCAATGTTAACCTGAAAAATTACTAAAATTTATACATGCATACGTACATACATGTGTACATAGGTACAAACTTGTATATTCGTTCATTGTTTACTTGTAATATGTTTTGGCCTTTGATTTGACTAATTTGTCTAATTTCATGGTTAACTATCAATGAACTTTAATTATAGTTTTCTTCCATCTTTCAGTCCGGTGTAATATTTGATTCTTCTGAATGATGGGTGATATGTACTTTGTTATGGACTTTATTCACGATTAACTATTAATGAAATTTAATTTTTGTTTTCTTCCATCTTTTAGTCCGGGGTAATATTGGATTCTTCTGAATGATGGGTGATATGTACTTTGTTATGGACTTTATGTACACACTTGTTTATACATGCATATGTACTACATCAGGGCCTAAATTTGACGCCCACCCTTGGGCTTCAAAAAAAAACTCATGAAGCTCAGCTTGGAAACTCTGGTCTTCATATGAAGTTTTCCAGTAGTTCTAGAGTTTCACAGATAAATTTTAAGTGTATGTACATAGTCAACCACACACACACAGATATATCATCACACATAGCTATTGTTGATCCACATTACCAAAGGAAAGAGAAATAACAAAAAGTTAGGAAAGAGAAATAGCAAAAAAGTTGAACTTGTTGATGAACTTACTTGCGAGCGTGGTTTAAATCATACAACAAAGAATTATCCTTTGGCATTGAAGAATAAAAGTCGGAGGATTATTACGGAAACAATCAACTGAAGCATCTTCAATGGCCCACTGTTTCTCTTCATCTTTTTAAATCTACTATTGGTACACCTAGTTATTTGGTGCTATTTCAATTATAATCTTTCACACAGACGGTTGAAATTGGCTGATGGGATTCAACCATTTTATCAGTGCAAGATAAAAAACTTGAAAAGATAATGTAGCTAAAGATACATCTTCTAAAATGAGGATGGATAGCATTGACACTACATACAATGCATGATTGTCATTATACAGTTGGTTTGATCTCTGGTACAAGGAATCGCAGAGTCTTTCAATGATACCAAGAAAAAGCAAAACATTTTTTACTACACATTTGTGGAGTGTTCCTATTCTGAAAATTTTAAGGAATGAGAAATAATGTTAAAAATTGTAAACGGGTAGGAGAAATGACAAAAAAAAACCTATTAATATTGTGGTTCTGCGTAAGTGAGGTTCATTACTATGAAATACTATATCAGGGGAATATTAACCTAGTGCATACATCTATTACTGCTGTTTATTGAAACCCATCCATGGGGTTATAAGTTGTCAAATAGGTGACATACCTAAACAAAGTTGCATACATGTGCATTTATCCCCCTCCACATACATGCACACACACATGCACCACTCCCTTTAAAGCTCTATAAAACACAGTTCAAATGAGTGGAGAAGAGTTCTTGTGTTTAACTTCCACCTAAGTGTTCACAACATTACTCAAAGAAACTTTCATACCAAACTAAAGATGCAGAGCTAAAGGTGGAGTACTCAGTGCAGTATCCAAGAAGAGTGAAATAACATACTTGAAGAAAAAGAAGGTAGTTTTTGTTGTGGATAAGAAGGCAAAAAAAGGCAATCGAACAAAGATCCTAACAAACCTAAAATAGCTCATAGTTCTTTTTTCATTGTGCTTGAGGAGCTTACGAAGAGTTTCAATGCAAACAACCTTAGATATAGGTTTCCCTCTACAATTAAGGCAAGTGTTCATAAATGGAAAAGCACATCTGATGTACAAAATGAAACTTACATTACCAAGGTAGAGTTTGAGAAGACCTTAAAATCTTATAATGCAAAACAATGACGAGAAGCTAGTGATAGGGAGTACTCCAATAGGTCAAAATCTGAGGTGAATGGCCAAGAAGATGAATATAAATGTGCATATATATATATACAAATGTGCATTCCTACGTACGTGGACATATATGTACACATGTACACGAAAGTGTTACTTCATAGCTCCACATACTTTCACCACCTCAATTTATACCTACATACTGTCAATCATGCAAACTATCATACAAACTCATTAGCACAGATTCACAAAGTCATCACATGTATACACACACATGTACATGCTCAAACGTTCACACATGTAAAACATGTAGATAATTGGTAGAAAGAAATTAGCAGCTGCTCATATAGTCAGTGTGTGAGCTGCACTACATACCTATAGAGCTGATCACATACATTTTCTCAATTGCATCTCTACACACACTTGCATATGCACACATTTAATTACCTCACACACCTGCATTTATGCACATGTATGCCACTATAGTGTGTG